>CAUJNA010003688.1:0-87500 GCA_963377175.1 Effrenium voratum | reverse complement strand
GGACCACCACTAAGACTAAACCAACTAGAAACCACTCAAAACGCGAGGCACCGGATGAGAACCCCCAAGAAACCAGGAAAATCCACAAACACCGCCAAGAAACAACGCCAAGAAACACCGCCAAGAAACACCGCCAAGAAACCAAGAACCAGGCGGGATTTTTGGGCATCTGAGCTTGTTTGTTTCTGCAGCCGGACGAAATCCTGCACCACTTTGAAACCATGGTTGAAACCATTGTTGCTTGGTATTCACGTTGGGGAATCGCATCATTCCGTTTGGGTTTCTGAACGCTGGCGTCTGAAATGGACGGCTTTTGCAACCATCTACAGTATGAACCAACCAGGAGTTTCTGTATCCGGGGTACTGGGGAATCATTGCAGTGTCTCTGCAGGACCTCCTCCTTCCGCAGTATGGATGGCCCCTTCGATCACTGGCAGGTGTTGGGCATCCGAGCTTTCTTTTCTGGGGCATGATGTTCATCCCACACCCCTCCCCGATCTTTCTCGGCTCTTTCTCCGACCGATCCTCCGAAATCGATGCGAGGCGTCTGGTTCCTCCCCAAAGCCCGGTCCCAGACGCCTCCCCGATCTTTCTCCGAGTCCGACCGAACTGAAATCGACCTCCGACCGATCGCCACACGCCGATCGCCGGTCGAGGCGCAGCTTGAGGCGCACCACGAAGATGAGATCCGAGAGCCTGGCGGCGGTGGAGGGCAGCTGCAGGGTGTCCGCGTGGCGCCAGGCCGCCTCCGTGTGCCGCGCCAGGCCCGGGGCCTCGGGTTTCGTGCCGGAACCCGCCCCGGTGGCTACACCCACAGGAGACCCGTTGTCCTTTTTGGGGTGTCGGAAAGAAAAAACAAAAACGAATAAAATCTCCACTGGCAGCTAGGGGGGGCAACGCAGGGGAAGATTGGTTTCCATACATAGAACTCGAATTTTGCGGCAGCATGCAAAGGGGGAAGACAGAGACATCCCCCCTACCTTAACATGCTGGTCCGATGGGAACCTACCCCTTACACCCAATACCCACTTTTTTTAGGGTATCATGTCGACTCTCTACTAAAAGAGGAGGTATTTACCTTGAAAAACCAGGTTTCCCAAAAAATACCCTCAAAAAAAGCGGGTATTTGGAGTAGGGGGTAGAGATTCTCCAAAAGAAAACCATTGGAAGTTAGGGGGAGGAAGGGAGGGAGGTGGGTCTGGGGCACTATCCTAATTTTTGAGTCTTCCCCAAAGGGCAAATGGGTTGCCACAAAGGGAATTCCACCTCCCCCGATTCCATATTGTCGGGGGTGGGAATACAGAGACGCACCCCAAAAAGTCAACCCAAAAGAAGCTGGCTTCTATGGAAGACAAACAAGTGGAGGTGGCTTGTCTGCTTCTTACACTTGATCCAAGGGTCAAAGTCTTGATGAGACGTGTTTAAAGTACAGGGAAAACCAAAAGGAGGTCGTTCAAACACTTGCAGTTCAAACATCCTTACTTAAGCTAGCGGTCGTTGGGAACCCAGCAGTCAGAAACTGAGGCGCAAATTTCAACACTCAGGTCAAGTCGTGTTCTCTTAGAAGACTGATTTGAAGAGATACGGTGCACGCGACAAGACAAGGCCCATTTGGGGCGGCCGCATTTTGTTGCAAGATCCTATTGGAGCGTCTACTCTCAGCCTTTGCTCTCACTTTGCCTATACAAGCATTCTTCGGACAGCGTTGTCCACGTCTATCTTCAGAGCTCGGAACTCACGGGTTCCTTTTAGCCCGCAACAAGGGAAAGTACCAGAAAAAACTAGAGGCTTGATTGAAAGGCCTGACCTTGTTTCAGTCGTGGAGGTGGGTTCCAGACTTGGACCAGAACCAAGTCTTAAAGCGCAAAGGGCGAGACCAAATAAAGCATGGGACTGAGGATTTTGTGCCTCCCAAACCAAAAGCAAAGAACCTCCTTTTGGCGAAACCTGAAAAATCCGGCTGGTTCTTCAACAACCAGCCCTTCGAGCCGCCAGAAATTTGGATGTCTCTCAATTTAGGAATCGGAACCCTCCGAAATGGCTTCGGTGTTCCTTTTGGTTTCCCTTCAAACCAATGTGAAATGGCACCCTTCGCCTGAACACAAACCCATGCAATTGCAAGGGTTTGCAGGTGCCAGTGCCCTCTGTTCCTCTTCGGCTGGTCCGAATCTGCTCAAACAAATGCCTTTTGATGTGTCTCAATCGGAATCGGACCCCCCCAAAAAAAAGAAGGGAGGTTTTCCTTTTGGTTTCCCAATGGTACCCTCAAAAATCACTCCTCGCCCCATGTTTTCGGCCTGGAAGGTCTCGTTGATGGGATTCGGCAAATACAGAGCCACCTCTGCCGAGGTGTGGCGCCTCTCATGGCGCAGCCGCACCTTCTTCAGGACCTGCACAGAAGGAAGGCCGTTGCTTCCTTGTCTAAGGGGTTTTTGTATTACGCCCTGGGAATGCACCCACTGGGTATTGACCCCATTTAGGTACATTTCTGGATAAAACCGTGTTATTTTGAACCATTCTGGGTCATTTCCCAAGGGTGTAATCCCAGGGATTAATACAAAAACCCTCAGACCTTGGCTGTTCTATTTACCCTCCCCCAAACTAACATGGAAGCTCCCAACCTCTTTGGAAGACTTGGTTCCATTGACCGGATCGGCCTTCTGGCAGCTTCCGGCCCTTCTGATGTAAACCTTCCCTTTGCTTTCTGCTTGTCTCCTTCTTTTCGCCTTTTGCTTTGGGCTTCCCCCCGTCTTTCTTCCCGCGTCCTTGGGGCCGTTTCTCCCCCCCGGCGCCCCCCGCCTGCACCGCCTCCCGGACCTCGCGGCCGAAGCACTCCTCGAAGACGGAGCAGCTGAAGTGGAAGAACTCCTCGAACTGGATCAGCCCATCCTGGTCCTCTCACGCCGAGAAAACCCGAAGCGGTCTCGGAGAAGAAAAAGAAAAGAACGGGGCCGGTGATCCGCCTGACTTGTGCTCGGTGTTTTTTCTCGCCCGTTTGCGCGGATCCCCGAGAGCTTTGAAAGGAGCATGGTCGGATGTTTGCGGAATCGTCCGAAAGGGGTTCTGCCGCAGATTCCCTGGAAGGAAACCACCAGTTCGATGGTTCATGGGCGTCCTTCCATGTCTGTGTCCTTGCTGAGAACCAGCAAGGTTCTTGGGGATCCCCGAAAACCGGTTGTACCTAAACCACCCTCCAGGGAAGCTGACCAAACTGGGCATGTTCGAGTTTCAGATTCCCCGAGAAGAAAAAAAAACTCCTTGGACCAAGTAAAATCAACTCAAAACCTGAGGAACCAAGTGGACATAGCAAATGGAAATGAGACCTGGTATCCCAAATCCCCAAATGGCGCAACGGCTTTCCTTGGGGTTTCCCTTTTTTCTCAACTAAAAGAGGGTTCCACAAAAAAAAAAGACACACCCAAATGGAAGAAGAGAGAGTCTATCCGCTTGGCAATTTGATCACCGGAAGTTCCTCGGATTCGGAAACCGGAGGCAGGTCCAGAATTCATTTGAAGCCTTCCGACCTTCTCTCGTTCTTTTTGGGCGTCATGTTTTGCTTTTTGCTGCAGGTCCTATGGCATGTTGGGTGTGTCGCTTTTTGAGGCTCTGTACCCATTTGTTTGCAGCCTCAGGGAAACCCACAAAGGAAAGCCGCCATATCTTTGGGGTCCAAACCCCAAAAGAAGACACCCCCCCATATGTCACATCTACCAAGAAGAACTCCAACCCAATCCAAACCCATCCCCAGCCAGGCCTTGTCCGCAGCCTGAAACGCCGCCTCCCCGGTCCATCTGGCGCTCATGTAGGAGTCGCACTCCGCTTCCACCACCTTGTTGGCCATCAGCCAATCGCAACACGTCAGGCCCAAGCCGTTCGACACGTTCCAGCTGTCATAGACCTGGGACCAAACAAATCGCAGCGCTTCTCGTGACCAAAAAAAAGCAGCGGTTCTCGTGTGGAAAACCCTGGGAGGCACAGGGAAGTCACCTTCAAGGACAATGAGCAGGCAACTATTCCCATTTTGCGGATTCTCAAAGGACCTCAAACTGGAAAAAATCGAAACTGGGCTATCCGTTTTCTGATCCCTAGCAAAAAGTGAATAACTTGTGGGTTAAATGGACACCCAACCACTAAACCCTGAAAGCCTAAAAACCCAAGGGGACGACTGCGACCACCAGGGAAAAGAAGCTGCCATCTCGTCAGCTGGGGTCATTATTTTGGTCGTTCTCTGGGTGGTAAGTCAGAAGCTGGTTGGTGGCTTCCCTTTAACCTACCGCTTGGGGGTGACTTTGATAGTGGTGACAGGCCAGAGAAGCTTGCCAAAGAAATGCGGCTCCCTGATCCTGGCAGCTGTCCAACGTCCGATCCTAGCGCCTGTCTGCCAAGCAGAATGGCGTACCAGCCTAAACCCCCATCCATGTACCTCTTTTGGTCGATTTCCAAGCAATGAACAACAACTCCGGCGTTCCCATCCAGAAAATCGTGGAGAAAAAAACAACGCCCAGGTATCAGACTAACCCGGACCTCCCCAAAGGAACCTCATCTCCTTTTGAACCCTCCTGAACCCCCCCCCCCCAACCACCACCCCGAAGGAGACAATCGATTTCTGGGCCTATCTACCAACCATGGCGCTTGTGCTTCAGTCCCTGGCATTCGTCCCATCCACAGAAACCCTGGCTTTCCCACCATGGCTTCTAACTGTTGGGGATTCAAAAAGAACACACACACACACACACACACAAAAAAAAAAAAAAAGCAGAAGGGGAAAAAAACTTCCGAGCAAAAATTCATTCCGTTTTCCGCTCCTTTATCGCGCCTGCTTCAGCTCCTGCCGGATCTCCCAGGAGTAGTGGGTCCCCATGCGCGACCGCTGCGCCAGGGTGCACGCGAGATCCCGCTCAGCCACACGCAGCAGCTCCTCCACCGAGGGAACTCGGAAGGCCTCGCAGGGACGGTGGGGTGGGGTTGGGTTTCACAGGGAACCAAACCCGTCTCTGGGGGGTTGGACAAAAGGGAAGCCAGTTTTGGGGGGTTGGTTTTTGGAAAGCGCGTGATGGCATATGAAGCCGCAAAATGTGAAATTGACTTTTGGGTGTCCGAAACGCAAAAGGGTAACAAAAAGGGTAGCACCAAGAAAACACATCCAAAGTTGCCGAAGAAAATATGGCTGCAAATGGTGTGGAGGGGAGGGAGGTTGGGATTGCCTTGAAATTGGGGCGCCAAAACGGGGCAAGCCTATGGTGGCTCAAACCGAAGCAAAGCAAACTGAAAAGGGTAGCCTCAATAAAACAGACACCCAAATGATAAAAACAAAAGTGCCCAAACCCGGGAGGTGTCTTGGCTTTGGAATGGAACCCACGAAGCCGCCAAACGTCACGCCGCCAAAGACGCTTTTTTGTTTTCAACGCCCGCCGTGTCCGGCACACGCGTGGAGCAGAAGTCCAGAAACCCCAGGTGGGCGCCGCCAGCGGCCGCGCCGGTCGCGCCGGTCGCGCCGGCGGCGGAGGACCTGGCGGCGCGGTGCACCGTGGGGAAGGCCCGCAAGATCCGCTTGGGGTCGCCCTGCTCCAGGCCGTTCCGGATCTCCAGCTTCACCTGAGTCCCAAAACATGTGTTCTTTTGTTCCCCGGTCGGTTGGTTTTTTTCTTCGCACCCCTCACCTGGGAAAAAAAAATCGGGCTTTCCTGATGGTTTATTTGTTCCGTTTTTCAGGTGTTGTTAATTAAAAAAAAATGATTGGGTTCGTTCAGATGATGGCTGAGGTTCTATGGTTGAGGTACCTCTCTGAAACCCAAGCTGTAAGATGGTTGAGGCTACAGGCTTTACAAGTGCTAGCTGAGGGTGGCGGAACGCCAATGGGGTGTGTGCGCGCTGGGCGCTGGGGCTGGCGGCTAGGGGTTGAGGGCAAATTGCAGTACCCGTCAGGCAGCCCAGTTTTCGTTTTGGCCTCAAGGAAAATTGCCCTGGGGGTTAGCACGGGGCAGAATGCCTGCTCACTTATTTGACCGGCCAAGCTCAAACTCGGTAAACAAATTGTTGCGCAAATGGAAAATCTGGCCAGGAAAGTACTAGGACTAGCAGTACAAACGCTTGTTGTCGAACGCCCTCCAATTTCGGAGCCCCGCAAGCCCGGCATTGCCGCGGCGGATCAGGTCAGAACTGACGAGCAGATTAAAAACGCCTTGCAAGCGCACAAAATCCCTCGCCTCGGCTGTAACCCTCCCCTCCCTCCCTCCCCCCCCCCGTCCCCCAGCAAAAAAAGGGAAAGCTCCGCGGCCGAAAGAGGAGAAACTGGCGGCCGGGCCGCGAAATCGCTGCTCAGCACCCGGCCGGACTCGTGCACATCGTACATTTCGAAGAGCTGGCGCCATGCCTATCCGGGGCTCGGAACCGAAACGGACATTTGAGTTAAAGGGACCCCTCTGGTGGGTTCCATGTTAGCAGAGCCCCACTCAGAACCCAAAATATTTATCATATCTTTGTGGAAAGATCATGGTGTGGCACTCTTGTTTTCGGGTACCATCTGCTATGGAACCCACCAGAGGGTCCCTTTTTGGTTTTTCAGGACCCCCGAGTCAGGTTGCATGGGAGCGTTTCTTGGTGAGTTTTAAAGGGAAACCAAAAGAGAATGCGAAACCGGGGGTCCGTGAAAGTAAGCCCAATGGAAATCTGGGTTGGAGATCGAAGCATCGTATCGATAGAAAAGTAACATGTCTTTTCTTGGGAGCATCTCCCCCAAAATGGCGGTGCTCAACTTTTGGCCTTCCCCTCAACCCACAAAAAGGGGGGAACCCTTCGCCTCGGAGAAAGAAGAAAAAACAAGAGTCACAAAAAAGCCTCCGTCCGAGTCGCTGGAGCGTTTTTTGTTTTCCTCCCAATTTTATTTGCTTGGCAACAAGTGCAGAGGACTTCTTCCCGGAACCCAAGAAAAAAAGAGGCAGAATAAATCGAGAAACGGTTTGGAAAAGCACGTTTGGCAGAGCGCAACAGGTTGGGTCGTCGTTCAATCGACAAGATCCTCTTTCCGTGCCCCGCCATCCGGGTCTTCGAACAGGTCGTGACCCCAGTGACCCGAGTGTCTCCCTCGCTGCTTTTTGCGGTCCCCCAAAACCCGGAAGAATTCCTCCCGACCCAATTTCCGCCAAGTAAGCTGCACCTCCAACAGGGCAGACCCGCTGGTGGGACTCGACTGCCACGCGCATCCAATCAGCGAGTTCACCGAGGCTTCTTCCACACCCATCCGATCATCCGACGGACTCCGCTCCAAAACGAGTCCGCTTTGGCGGAGGAAAAAGGAGCCCAGGAGTCGGCGATATGTTTGAATGAAAGACAAATTATGTGATGTTTGTTTGGTATTCGGTTTGGGTGTGTGCATGTGTTTTTGTGTGTGGTTGTTCTCCGTGTTGCAGCGTTGTCTCCGCAATAAAATATCTAGATGATAGATACATCTCGTGTCCAAGTACTGTCTTCGAGCATCTCCGGAGTGGTGGTTGCATGGAATGTGAGCCGCACCAGTGGAAAAGGCTGGTGATCAAGCTAAGGTTGCAGAACTTGCTAGGCAGTGCAAAAAGTGGGATATCTCCAGTAGCTCCTGGTCCAACACATCTACGCATCTGAAAGGGCTCCATATTCGAAGTGCTGCATCTTTATCTGAGCAAGAGCCATGCAGCAAGGCGCCAGCGATTTTGAGAAATAGGCCTCTGAAGTCCCTGGCAACTGTTTGATGACCATCGAGATCGGGCAACCCACAATTCGTGAGAAACTTTGAGCAGACCCCAAAGTGCAAAGCTCGGCGCGCGATGCCCGCTGAAGAGGTCGCTGCACAAACTTCACTTAGTGAACATAAAGTGACAGCCTCTACTGGGCTGTCCGTTTTCTGATCCTGCCAAAAGGCGAACTTGTGGGTTAAAATCGGAAACCCAACCACTACAGCAACTAAACTGCTAAAAACCTCAGGGATGGCAAGCTGAACTGGTCTGTGAACATAAAGGCCAAGCTTCTGGGCTGTCAATTTCATGTCGGCCAAACTGGTCAGGCAAAAAGGTGTCGACAACTCAGACTACCTAAAATGGAAACCTCCGCATCGCCGCATCCACATGCGCAAAGCCTGACTAATCTAGAAAACAAACAGTTTGGATGTGGCGAGCAAAGGTTCCGGTACAGCCTGGTGTTCAAGAAAGTCTGGGCTGTTCATTTGGCTAAACGGGATCCCATGCTCAAATTCGGGATCCCGGAGGAGGGGCACAATCCTCGGCCAAATCGCCCTCGAGCATCCCAGATGGATGCCTTTTTATCCTCAAAGCACGGAAAAGGAGACACACAAGCGAACCATTGGATGCAATTCTTTGTACTGAAAGCAAGCAGCTAAGCAGGAAATGCAAAGCGTATGGGTCACATACAGCCGCACCACGCCACTGAAGTGCGCAAAGTCGGATTTCCTCGAATGCCATGCACAAGCGCCACAAAGAACAACTGCTTCTTGGCTCTAAGATGGTTATAAAGGTTTTTATGGCTGTGGGTCAAAATATGTACCCAAAATGGAACCCTGGTAAATGGAACCAAGGAGTAAAACCTGTGGTCCCCTGCTGGTTTAATTTTGACCCACGCCCATATGGGTTTGTGCATTTTTGAGGGTGCCCCGCATCGCTCCTCTGGCTTTCCGTGAAACCGACCCCAAAAGTACCCTCAACAAATGACCCCCCAGAAAATGGCCTTGCCATGGCCCCTCTTTCCTAAGATGGCAACAACCCACAAACAAAAAAAAGCGGGGGCGCTGCTCACGTCAGAAACGAAAAGAAAACAACTTTCTGCACCAAGTGCGGGTGGCCACAAACAGCACCCACACCCGTCGGCAACTCGTTTCTCAAAGGACTGGGTAAATTGGGTGTGTGGCCCTGGGTGTTTGGGAAGTTGGGTAGGTGCCCCTTCTCATCCTCCCAAGAATACACTGCAGCAAGACTCAGTTGCTTGCACAGCAGGAAAAGTTGTGGCTGGAAGATGACGCCCTTCTGTGATATTAAATTTGGCAAGAGGTTCCCATACCTAGGGAATATGTTATTGATGGAACCATCTAGAGGAATCCTGATATTTATCCCAACAAAACCACTCTAAAATCGGAGCATCGCGAGCCATTCCATCTGTACCCTTATTTTTCTGGGGAGCGTAGCGATTCGTCTCTGGCCCTTGAAGCCAAAACTCTTCGTCTATATGCCTGGCAACCGGAAACGGCACGAGAGTCATTTCTTAGCCCCTCAGCCCCGCCCTAAAACAAACCTTCCCCGACCTTCTGAATCGGAGCCTCCTCAAACCTTCCAAACGGAGCCTTCAGACCCAAAATGCAAAACTTCGAAACCGGGACTCCGTGTTCGTTCCTTCCGAATCGACCAATGCCTCCCTGCGCGCCCGTTTCCTGAAATGCGGGCCCTTCAAAAAGGGCTTGTGTACGTTCCAAATGGGTATGAGGCTCTAGTTGATTCCCCCTTCCAAACAACACCACGATTTTCCTCCCTGCCCAAACAGCTCCCTTAAAAAATCAGCCGTCGAAAATCGGTGCGCCGTGCCATGGCCTAACTGCCCTGAAAAAGGCCAGGGCCTTGGTTCGTAGCCGTGTTGAAAGGCTGGTTTGGTGGTTCTGAGGTGGCAAACCCCAGAAAACTGTCTAAGCCGTCTAAGCCGTTTCAATTCCAAATCCGAACCACCAATCCAAACCACATATTAAGAATCACCTAAGTCAATGCTGACCCCAGAGTCATAAACGCCTGGTTGATTGTGATCAGGTGTGTCCCCTTTTAGTGGTTGGAATCGGACGACTCTTGCAGGAAACACCCCTTCAATGGGACGGGTGTATTAGTCCGGGGTCAACACAAAGCTGCCTCCGCCGTGGTACTCGACTTCAAAACTGCCCGATGCAATTCTATTGGCTGAGCTCCCTCCTGTCCACAGAACAAAACTTTAACGGCGATTGGGAGGAGAGCCCAAAAAGCGTGAAGATGGTGACTGCGCTTACGCGAACCGTGGCTCAATTTGGCGGGGACCTCCAAAATGGAGTTGTCTTTTTGTGGGGGGTACCCCCTTTTTTTTGTCGTCTTCATGGGAAACCCAAAAGGAAAACCATCATTTCGGGGGTCCAATCTTTAAAATCTCACAACCCAAACTACAATCTCCTTACAGAACTCTGATCGGTAGCTCCTGAACTGCTCTTCTTTAAAGGCAAACTTGTATACCCCGCGCTGCGTAACCGCTCCAATCGAAACAACTGGCTAGCAAATAGGTTTATCCTAACCCCGAAGAATGAGCGATTCTGAATTCTCGCTTGGGGCCTCCTGGAGTCAGCTTGAAGTGCAAGTTCGAAGGCTTGAGCAAGAACAAGAAGAGCTCTCTTGCGCCCCAGACTGCCTCACCCCTCACCCCCTCACCCCATCACCCCCTCGGCCCCTCGGCCCCTCGGCCCCTCAGGCCCCTCACCCCCTCACCTCCTCAGCCCTCAGCCCCCCACCCCCTCAGCCCCCCTAGGTTTCGGTTCCCATTGTCGCCGAGCGGCCTTTGCTCGAGGCGCATCAGCGCCAGAAGGCTCTGCCGCTCTGCGTGGCTGGACCTGCACACCAGCGGGCGGCAGGCACCGGGGGAACCCGGCTTGGTTTGGAGAGAAAGCCAGACTCTCTGGTGATTGTTTGGTGGCTTGCCGGCGGTTTGTCAGCTATTCTCTGGTGTTTCTTTGGTGGCTTGTTGGCAAGGCGCTTGTCGGTGGTTTGCTGGTGTCTTGTTCGTCGTTTGTTGGCGGCTTGCCGGTGGCTTGCTCGTGTTTTGTTGGTCTGGTAGCGCCGCCGCCGCCGCCGCCGCCACCCCCCCCCCCGTGCATCCTACAACTCATGCATGGGCCTAGCACTGTGCGAGCCATCTTCGAGGCCGCTTTCAGGGAGGTCCAAGCTGTTGAGTATGCCTTGTTGCTTGCCCGGGTTGCCCAAGCCAAGCAACCAAGGGTAGATCATCTCGCGCATGTCTTCAGGGTTGTGGCTTAGCCAAGGCAAAGCCAGTTGATATCTTGGTAGAAAGGGTGTGGTCGCGTCAGAGAGTTGGTGGTTCGTTGGTGTTCGTTGGTGGTTGGCAATTTGCTGTTCAACCTGGTGTTGAGGGGCTGGAAATCCCTGAATAAGCGGGAGGGGTCGTTTTTTGGAGAATCGGTACCCCTTTTGTGGCTTTAAAGGAGTTCCAAAAGGAAAACCCCCATATAGGTGTAGTTCGCCAGATAGCTGAAAGCTATTGGGGCTTTCACCTCTAATAAGGATGGGAAAGCGATTTGCGAGATTTGGCAGGGTGCTGGGGGCACGCAGTTTGGGGTGCTGATGCAGGGGTGCTGGTGCAGGTGCCCTCACGGTTGGCGCATTTTTGCGAGATTGGCTGGGGGGGGTGGGCGCATTTGTGCGAGAGTGACGGCCGGGGTAGGCTTAGGCATGGGGGTGCTGATGCAGGTGCTGCTTTGGGGCTGCCCACACACATGGAGCAAACAAAAACTCTCAAGTCACTTAAGGTGCTTGTTCTTTCAATTTCACACCAGGAAGCCTCTCAATTCTACACAGAATTCTGATACGATTTGGCCAACGAGCAGTGTGCAATCCTCAACCTGGTGTTTGCTATCCTCAACCTGGTGTTTGCTATCTGGGGTCTGTGTTGGTGTATTTTTCTCTTTGTTGAAACGGAGAGCAAACGGAAAACAGAGGCCCTTTGAGACAAACACATCTGAAAGTCAAAGATGCCCTCGTTTCGGCCGTTTGTTTTCCCAAAAGGGAGGATTAAAAACGGAAACCCACGGCTCAATTGAGTCATCAATTCATCAAAACCTGGACACTTAGTGGAGCCCACAACAAAGACACGCAAAAAACCAAACGGCGGATAGCACCTATTCCTGGAGGGGCCTAATACTCAAATAGTTTGGCTGAGTTCGGCCCTTTTGACTCCCTGTCGAGCCAGCCATTATGGGTCTGATTTTGGAAACTGCTTGTTAGGTGGTTTATTCTCGCTAGTTTGAGACACCACTAAATCCAGCAACCGTCCCAAGATGGCTTGGGGACTGATGGTTTCATGTGTTGTTGTTGCTGTTTCCCTGTAGTATCCTTTGATTGGCAGGACTCGCTTTCATTGCAAGGTGGATGACTGGAGTTTGACCTGTCAAGCTGGTGTCTAGATACAATACCACCGCTGTAGAAAAACCAAGGTGGGAGTTGCGAAAAGCCGAAAGCACTTCCCAGTCTACCACACCCCTTCTTTTTTTTTTTTTTTTCGAGTGGGTGCTTTGGCCGCATGGCTATGTCCAAAGAAGCTAAACAGCAACAAAAAGTGGCCCTACCCTACCCTAACCCCTCCCCCCCCCCCCTTACAGACCCATTTCAGCCCCAAAAAAACCGGCCTGTCATGCTCCACTTCCACCGGTCTCAACCACTGCGACGGCTCCGTCTCCGCGATGGCCCCGCCCAGACGCCCCCGGCAGGGATCCAGAGGCGAATCCGAGTCCAGGCGGTGGGCGAGCCAGGCCACGATCCTGGCGCAGCGACGAGGTTTAGATACCCGTCCTACCAACGTAGCACCGAAGGTACCTGGAAGATCCATCTCCTCTTAAAGGAACCTTCCGTGAGGTGCTATGATAGTGGAAGGGAGGGTAACAGCCGACCCAAGGGATGGTTCCCTTTCGAAAAGTCCTAAACGGCCAAACCAAGCAGGCTGTGAGCAGGAACCCTCAGCTTCCCTCTAGTTGGTGGCTTGGGCGGCGGCTTCCCTTCCCTCTACAAAAGCCAGGGCTCAAAGCCCACCAACCAGAACCACCAACTGAGGCTTGCCCTCTCTCCAAAAATCATGGAAGCTGACAGGAGAGTTTTGGAAGACTGCTGGTCCTTTTGGGGTGCCCAAATTATAGCCATGGTTCAAGTTATAGACTTCGCTGGATCAAAGTCACCCGCAAGTGGTAGGTTAAATGAAAACCCCCCCAGCTGATTTTGATACCCCGGCCACGGGTCAAAATGACAAGCACCTCCAAGCACCTGACAGCGGCCGCCCTGTTCCAGGCCTCGAAGAGGAAACCTCCGAGGCCCTCGAACCGCGCGCGGAGGCGGACTGCAAAGCTCGCGCCGGCGCAAGCCGCGCCGTGCTTTGCCACGCCGAAGACTCGGCCCCTTGCCGCCGGGAGACACGAAAAGACGAAAGGTTGGATTGGAAACGAACAGGAAAAAGGCCAAGGGGAACCCAAAAAACAAAGGACAAGGAGTTTGTACTGGCTTGCTGAGCTTTTTTTGGGCGCGTTTTCCCGCACATTGGTTGTCTGGCCGCCTTTGAAACGAAAAAGGGCGCGCAGAGCTGCGTCAGCTTTCTCGCGCCTGCCAGCACCTTGAGGGCCTGTGCCGTGAGCTGTGCCCCTAGGCTGTGCTGCCGCTCCAGCACGGCCGAGTCCTGGCGACGAAATCCCGATGGACTCCCGAGTTGCATACCCCAGTTCTAGGGGTAAAAATTCCTTTTGGATTCTTTTCAATCATCCTTCCTTTCAAAAAGAAAAATAACTATTTTCACTGGGTTTCCGGAGGTTTTCTAGAAAGAAGGATCCCTGGAACGAATGGGGAAGGTAGTGGGTCACCAAGGGCTTGCTGCCCGACAAAAGGAAATCGCGAAGGGTTGCCTACTATATTGGTTTAGCGGGATCTGCTGGGTACGTGACAAACCACCGCCTAGTTTTACAATTACATGGGTGTGGCTCAAAATTACATGACTAGGTTTACGCGGGTTTCTGTCTTTGCATCCATTTACTGAGGTGCCAGTTTGGCACATTGTTGGAGCTACAGCCACATCTGCAAATCTTACAAATCTTCCACGAATTGACCACCTGCAACCGAGACGACTTGGATCAACCACAAAATCATGGAAATAACACGCGGCTCATGAGCTCCCAAATTGATTCGAACGGCCAAGTTGAGTGTTTTTGTTGACCCAAAATGGCGCAACAGTTCTACTTTTGGTTTCCCTCCAAAACCCACCAAAAAACAAAAAAGCCAACTCCGAAAAAGGCGCACCAGACCTGATTGGCAGAAATCGGATCCAACTTGGGTGTCCAAACCACATAGTAAGTATGATATAGCCATGGTCGCAAGGAGACTAACCCCAGCCCCACTCATATCCATGGTTACCCACTTAAGTGGGTTGGACATCCAAGAACCAGGGGCACCAGACCCAATCGGCGGAAATCGGATCCTTGGCGTCCCTCTAAAACCCTCCCAACAACAAAAACACCAACCCAAATGACCATGGGTCAAAATTAAACCACTAGAAGACCGCAGGTGTAGTCCTTATTTCCATTTACCAGGGCTCCATTTTGGGTACCTATTTTTGACCCACAGCCAAATCTGGAAGGCACCCCCTCAGCCCCAGCTCCCGTTGAGCCTCGCCTCGCCCTCCGCGGCTTCCTTCCGCAGGCGGCGCAGCACCGGGCGCAGGACGTAGCGCCCGAGGCACGCGGCGCTCGGGGCGTCCGAGGCCACGCCGTAGGCGAGCAACGCGTCACACACGGTGACGGCCAAACCCAAGGGCCTCTCCACCTCAAACCGAAAAGGGCGGCTCGTCGTTGTGTTTTCTCTATTAAAAAGAGTGCCGTTTAAAACCAGCAAAAACAAAGGAAGTATTGTTTGAGGGTGTACCTTTGTGCTGGTGGTTTTGAAAGGAAATTGAAAGGAAAACCACCATTGTGGGGGTCAGCTTCCGTGGCTTGGATTGGTGGTTTAAAGGTTTGGGGGTTGTTTTCCATTTGCCCTCAAAACGAGCCGGGGGTTCAAACCCACAAATCACCACTCCAAACCACCAACTAAGAGGTACCTGAAATGGGGCAAAGACGGAAGCGGCTGAATGATTGAAATATCGAATCTCAACACTCGGAATTTTGTCGGAACGGTGGGGGGTTGACTGGACTGTTGAGGAGGTGCCCTGGGGAGCAAGCCAGTTTGAATGAGTTGGGGGGTGGCAAAGCAAAATGAGAAACGGTGCTTTAAGCCGGAAACGTAACAAAATAAAAATGAAAACCGGCCGGATGGTTGTTGCGTGGTCGAAAGGGGAAATGAAAAGGAATGCACCGGTTCTCGGAATGGTTGTTGAACCTCGTGTTGGATCTAAAAAGAGACAGCACAATGAAACTGCTAAGCCACCTGTTTGAGAATCAAATGATAACAATACGCATTGGGTCCTAAATAACCATTGCATATTGCGAAGAACGTGTGTTCCTCGCCAAGACAGGTCATTCTGCTGTGCAGAGCATAAAACACTTCCGCAAGATGTGTACTTAGAGGAGCCTTTTGAAGAAACCCCCTCTTGCTTGGTTTCAGAGGGAAGCGAACAGTTTCTTGTGGAGCCGCCGCTTTCCGTTTCGCTTTGCGAACTCCCACCTCCTTGAGGCTCGGCCGCGAGAGATCGCGGACTTCCGCCCGCAGCTCGCAGAGGGCGGCTCCGACGCGCGGACTCGGCTCCGACTCCGACTCAGCAAAGGCGGCGAAGGCTTCGAGCAAACTGATGGCATCCCTCCTGGCACGGCAAGGCGTATACATATACATATGTACATATGCATATACATAGACATACCTCCTACGTACTCCAAATACCCCTTGGTTATTGGCATTCTTTGACAAACCTGGTTTTTTACTGTAAATACCTGCTTCTTTAGTGGAGGGTTGACATCATACCGTATACCCTAAAAAAAGAGGGTATTTGGAGTAAGGGGAATACATATACATATACATATGTATATATATATATATACACATATACATCTGTACAAATATATGTTATATATATAAGCTATTCTGTCCTCGGCGGGACACCTCATATAGTTTGCTGGGGAACATTGGTCAAAAGGGCCCCACGGCCCCTGTTTTCTTTAGAAGTAAGGGTGGTGCGTCCTTTTTTGGCGTTGGTGGCCCCCTTCCTGGTGGCTTGAAAAGGAAAACAAAAGGAAAACCGATGCGCCATTTTTGGGGGGGTCCCCAAGAAAAGACACGCCCAGAGGGGCATCAAGAAATCCGCTGTCTCCAATCCCTTCCAAACAAAGCGGGCCGATGGCCGATTTCCTTAAGAACCTTCATCTAAAGCAAAAGCAATAGACAGAAATCAAAACTGGTACGTTAAATGGAAATCCCCACTAAACCCTAAAGACCTAAACACCTGGGGGGATGGCTGGGAATCCCCAGAGAAAAAAAACACACACACACACACACACACACAACGGACTCCTAGAGGTGATGTCCTCTTGGCTTCCCTGGAAACCATCGAACAGGTGGTCCCGAATTCTTGGGGGGAAATCAAATGCAAAGAGAAAGGGGTTGCCGGGTTGTTTGAAACTGCAGAAACCGTCCACAAAGGTTATGCCCATCTGGTTTCACTTTAAAGCAACACAAAAAATGTCCTTTGGTTGTCAAAGGACCTTTTTCTAGGCACCTCAATCCTACCGGGCCTAACGGAGCCTCACAGGGCCTAAGGCCAGATTGGATTCTCAGGGGTGCCAGATTGGGTAACCGCGGAACATGGGTGCCATCCCCTTCAGGGTTCTTTTCGTTTCCCTTCGAACATCACCCCAAAAAAGAACTCGTTTCGAAGCGGCTGTTGAGGCCAAAAGAAAGAGAGAAACTCCAATAATGACCAAGAAACAGGTTGTGTCATCTTCACTAGATCTTCGCCAACAGATATATATATATATATATATATATCACCAGCCAACAGCCATATGGGGGTTGTCTCAAAATTTGGGCCAAACTGGGTGGATTTCCTGGCCCTCTTGCAACGCAACCCAAAAAAGGGGTACCAACTCCAACACACCGGGCCGTGACGCCGTCCCAGGCATATACTTTCACTTGGTTAAGACCCCTGGAAAACATGAAAACATGTCCGGTAGTGATAGATTCCCTTGAAAACCAACCAGGGATTTATTTTTTCTTTTTATGGAAGTATAGTAGGTAAGCCTTCGATCTATTTTCCTTTGACTTTTATACCGGGCGGTTCCCGCGAACGGTTCCCTACAAGGCCTGCATGGATCCACGTGCCCCACATTCAACTGAGAAGTGTCGGTTCTTCCATTGCTTCCCTTTCGCAAACGAACCTCAAAAACAAGCCCAGGTTCGGGACCCGCCCCCGAAAAACCTTCCTTGCAACCCTGAAGCTGCCCCATCGAAGACCCCATAGCTTTCAGCTGGGGGAAAACCAGTTTGCAACATGGAAAAAAAAAACTGAAAACTGTGGTCGGCCTTGTATCCAAACAAGCTCCATCTCGTTTGTGTTCCTCATCAGCAAAGACCCGGCCTCAACAAATGCACACCGCGCACGCCCGAGGGGCGTTCTCACCACGAACAAGACACATACAGTGTTTTGCTTAAAACCGCCGCCTGATGCGCTGCCGTCCCGCATCTTCCAGCAGTTGCCAGCTCGATTGCCAGGCCGCACCTCGCTTGGCGGCCCCCAGGACCGCATTCAGCGAAATGAGGTCCGGCAGGATCCTGAGGGGTCAAAAACGCTTTGGAGCCACAGCACAAATTACCACTCCAATGGGGTCCTCAACGGATACATCTCAAAACCACCCATACTCATCCCTCAGAAGGCGCGGTTCCCTTTCAAAAAAACAACAATTGGGAATCCAAATAATGCAAATTCAAAAAAGCTGTCCTGAGCTTGGGTCAACAGGGGAGACTACAAACAGGATTAACAGATTGCAGCTGACTTGCAGAACATCCTCATCAACGAACTCGAAAACATTCTCACGGCTCCTTGAAGGATGCATGCAAAAGCTACCTGCCTTACAAGGGCATCCTCCGAATCTGATGGTAAAGGTGTTTCTTTTTGGCCCAAACGTATCCTTTAAGGGACCCATTTGAGCTCCGGTCAAAAGATGCGGTTACCATAGAGAACGTGGGAAAGTTGGGGATGGGGTGCGTCCCCTGATTTTCCTGATTGAAACCAGAGCTCCGAAGAAAGGCACTTGAGCAACGAAGAACCCAAAGCCCTTCGACTTTCGGTTCTACCAACTTGGTTAGTAAAAGGTTTATGTAGGTTTTAGCACAACCTCAATATGAAACCAGGTCTTTTCGACCCACCCGGTTAAGGGCCCAAACAGGTACCAATCCCCAACAACGCCTTTTGGGCGTCTCTTTTTTGAGAGTACCCCCCTTTTTTGACTTCCCAGAATTGTCGTTTTGGGGGACCCCCCAAAATGATAGTTGTCCTTTTGGCTTCCCTTGAAACCGCCAGAGAAGGTACCTACCCTCAAAAAGAGACACACCCATATTTCGATTACCAACAAGGGACACCCTTAGATTTGGTTCAAAGGAGTGGCTCTGAGCACCACGTTACCCTGCATTCTCTTTCAGATAGGCATGCGACGGGCTTGCCCCCAACCACTTTTTAGGGACTTTGGTGTTTTGAGAAACACCCACATCCTCATGCTACCAAGAGACCGGATCCACTCGGATTGAACCCGAGAGACGGGGTCCCAACAGTTGAAGTCGCTGGCCTTGTTTGGCTGGTGTCCTTGTCTTCTTGTTCCGCACCAAAAGGGGGGGCACAAATTTGAGAAACATCGACACCGATGGTCTGGGGGGTTACCTTCCGGTTCCCCTCCTCTTGAAACATCACCCCGACAAACTTTGAATGGCTTGGGAAGTTGAAAACCCAACCCCCAGGTAGCAACCCAACTTGGGCTTGCAAGCAAGGTTCTGAAGCTCCTTCATCTCCCGGAAGCAATCAAGGGTGCGCTCCCATTGGCCGCCTCAAAACCAGAAAGACCCTCCAAAAGTGTTCGAAGCGCTTTGGTTTATTTACCCAACCCGGTGCTTCCAGTTCGCGCTACAGTAGGCTTGGGCAGGGGAGACCGTTCATGGTAAAACCTGGAGGTCTGATATTTGAAAGGGTGGCGGTTTCTGGAAGCACTGAGCAAGCCCTATTACAAACAATCAGGTAGCATCTACCAAAATGGCCATTTTGGCAGCTTGGAGCTTCCAATCCAGACCAACGTGTCCGAACCACCTTCCTTTTTTCCTCGGGGTACCTGAACAAAACATGGGGGGCATCGAACCGTTTTGCGGGCGTCACGTGGCTTACCGTCGCCGAGCCGCTCTTCTGACAGGTGCTCAGCACCGTGTTGCAGGTGACGAGGCTCCGAGTTTTCCCCAGCTGCCCCATATGGCTGTACAAATCCAGCGCCCTCTCCCACTGCATACCTCTGCTGCACTTGGTCGTGACATATATATATATATATATATATACATAGATATGTGTGGTTTATTTGTTAAACAAGAATAGCGACCAAATGTTTGGTGGACATCAAGATTCGGTGGTTGGTTTTATGTCCGACCACTTTTCAGGGGGTTCCCCATTAAAAGCCATAGCCACATTGCTTGGCGCCCACTTGGCACAAGATCAGGAATAGGTCTGCAATTTGGCAAAACAAAACAAATATAATATCTATATATATATAATATAACAAATAAACTAGAAACATTACAAACCATGCAGAAAAGGGGAATATAGCTAACATCACGTGTGCCTGGCTCCCGTTTAGCACAAGCCCGCGTGCAAAACAGAATGTCAGAAACCAATGTGTGGCCAACAAGCAGGCTTGCCCCAAAGCGGGTTAACTAGAAAAAAAGAGGAAACAAAAAACACGCCACGAACACAGCAACTGTGGGAGGGTTCCTGCAAAATCAATGTCCTCTTGTTCTGAGCGGCTTTCTGTCAGGCGCCATGGCCACTAGTGGGAGGCAAAAAAAGCAAATCCACCGCAGCACGGGGTCCAAGCGGCTCTTTTCGAAGGTGGTTGGCACCTCAAACAATACCACCTTTTTCGGCGGCTTTAACGCCATTCCTCCTCTGTTCTCTGTTTCTTCTTATTGTTGTTGTTTTTTTTTTGTTCTTATTTTTTTAGGCGGGGGGGGAGAGGCTGTGTTTATTCCTTTTTTGGGGGGTCCCGTTTTCGAGTCCCAAGAGACAAAACCACCGAGAGAGTCCCGGCGGCTCTTCTCGAAGGCCTTCAGCACGGCGTTGCAACTCACCCCGTCCGCCCCATCCGCCGCCTCCGCCAGCAGCGCGAGGCACCGGGGCCACTGCATCGCCTCTGCGCAGGCGCTGAGCGCCGCGTTGCGGGCGATGAGGTCCTGAGCATATGGCCCGAGGAGCTGTGTCCCCCGCGTCGCGTGGTTTCCCGAGCCATCCCTAATATTAAAAACAACAATAATGATAATAATAATCATGATGATAATGATATTATTTAAGGGAGAAAAAAAAACTCCAAAAGTGGCGAGTTCAGTGGAAACCCCCACTTTGGCAGGGCGCACAAGGTTGTTCAGGGTTTCCGAGCCGTGTTCCTTTGAAGGGAACCTCCAAAAGTGGCAAGTTCGGCAAAAAGAACCACCACTTTTAACAGAGGGTTTCAGGTTTCAGGGTTCCCGAGCCAGGGAACTACAGGGTTTTACAGGGTTTTGCAGGGCTTTCAGGCTCCAGGGTTTCGCCCTGATTGGTCCATTTGACAGTGGCAAGTTCCAAGGAAACCAGTTTTTGAATGGGAAATCCAGTGAGCCCTGCATATGGGTCTGTCTTTTTTTGAGGATACCCCCAATTTGGTGGTTTTGATGGGAAACAACAAAAAAGCACAATTATTCAAAAAAGCGGGGGGGGAGGGGACACTCCCCTAACAAATAACACACCCATATGATCGTCCTACCAAGACGCACCGAAAAAATCGTTCAAGGGGCCCCTTTGAGAAACATTGATTCTGGATTCAGATTGGGAAACCTTCCTTCTGGCTTCCTTCAGATTGAAACCTTCAAGTGAGACAAGCTGCTGGCTTCAGCTTCCTGCTTTCCATCGCCACCAACTGGGAAAGTGCCACCTCCCACCGCGCCAAGCGCGCGCAGGCGCGCAAGAGCGCCGTGAAGGACACCACGTCGGGCCTCGAGTCGAGTCAGAAGGTGACTCCAGTGGACAATGTTCAACCCAAACCTGTTCCTTGATTTTTTGTTGTTCTTTTTTGTTGTTGTTCTTGTGTTAAAAGAAAGAAGGGAAAAAAAAAGGTCGGGGGTCAACCCCCTTTTTTGGCGGGTTCTATAGGGAAATCAAAAGGACAACCACGATTCTGGTGGGTCCAACCTCAGAAAAGACACACCCAAACCTAGAATTTGAGTCTCGTCTTTGTTCATCATGTTGGTCAAGGGCAAAAATGTCCAACACGCTGATCCAGATTGGGCAACCACGAAATTACGGCCCGAGGCAACAGCCACCACACTGGGCACAGTTGAGCAAGACATCCTCAAGTATCACCTAAATTTGGGCAACCCGAACCCAACCCATTAAACGGGTCTGCTGAAGAAGAGGGGAACCTTGCTATAGGTTGCGCGGGTTTGCCCATGTTTTTGTGGAAAGCGCGCTGAACGAAAAGGGGGAAAGGGTTAAAGTACCGACAAGAAACTCAGGGCAGCCGATTGAGCGGAATTGTAAGGCTATTTAACTGAGCTGTTCAAAACAGTGGGTTGGCCAATCCCAATCCATCCTTTTCTGTAGGGAAGCCACTACAAAGACAACCGGTTCCTTGCGCAACCCAAGGTAAGGATCTTGCGGATTACCAAAAAAAAGAAGGGGTGTTCCCATGACAGTTCCTTTGAAGCTTGTGTCGGCTTCCCAAGTGCTGGCCTTCAACTGGGTGTCCACGTGTCCGGCCATGATTGGAAGCGCTGACGATAAACGAACCATACAAAGCACGCGGCAAGAAACACCGTGTATTTCTATAAAATCATTGACTCACACTTTTGAGCAAGACACGAAAAGAAATCAGATAAATGCATTCGGGGCAAGCAACCATTGTGCCTTGCATTTACATATTGCAATATTAAACATATAATATGTCTGTTGGTCTACTTGTTGGAAGTATCCGCCGACAACAAACGGCGTGTTGGACACAAAAAATGCTCCTTACCTCTTTACCTGTTACCCCTCCCCTAACCCCTCCCCAGGGGCACCATTTCAGATTATTGCGGGGGGGGGGGGGGTCCACGTACGCGGTGATTCGAAGACGCGTCAAAAACATTGGGGTGTTCGATTCCCCCCGGGTGCGCTTTCGCATCCTTAGCAGCTCCAGCGGCACATCGCCAGCATCACCTGCATCATCCGCGTCAGCGCCTGCCAAGGATGCGGATGATGCAAGTGATGCTGGGGATGTTGCCCATGCTGGTGAAGGAAATGAAGGGGGGAAAGGGGGAAAGGATCTCAACAGTGAAAGGGGGGGAAAGATCTCAGGGAGAAGATCTGGGGAAAAGGAAGAGATCTTTGGGAGGAAAAGGGAAATCTTTCTCGGGGGGAACCCTAAGGGGCAATCGGGGGACAGGATCTCAATCGGGAAAGGGGGCAAAAGACTTTGGGAAGAGAAGATCTTGGGGGGAAAAGGCCTTAGGGGGGAAACGGGGGAAAGGATCTTAAGCGGGAAAGGGGGGAAAAGATCTTAGGGAGGCAAAGGGAGACGAACTCAGGGAAAAGGACTTAGGGAGGAAAGGGGGGGAAAGATCTTTGGGAGGAAAAGGGAGAAGAACTGAGGGTGGGAAAAGGCCTTAGAAGGAAAAGGGGGGAAATAAATGATCTCAACAAGGAACTGGGGGGGGGGGGAAAGATCTTAGGGAGGAAAGGCAGAAGATCTGGGGCAAAAAGGCCTTAGGGGGGAAAGGGGAGAAATGATCTCAACAGGGAAAGGGGTGGAAAAGATCTTAGGGAGGAAAGGGAGAAGATCTGGGGAAAAAAGGCCAACAGGGAAAGGGGGGAAAAGATCTTAGGAAGGAAAAGCGAGAAGCTCTCAGGGGGGGAAAGGCCTTGGGAGGGAAAGGGGGGAAAGGATCTCAACAGGGAAAGGGTGGGAAAGATCTTAGGGAGGAAAGGGGGGGGGGGAAGATCTTAGGGAGGAAAGGGAGAAGATCTGGGAGAAAAGGACTTAGGGGGGAAAGCCCAACAGGGAAAGGGGGGAAAAGATTTAGGAAGGAAAAGGGAGAAGCTCTCAGGGGGGGGAAAGGCCTTAGGGGGGAAAGGGGGAAAAGGATCTCAGCAGGGAAAGGGGGGGGGGGGAAGATCTTAGGGAGGAAAGGGAGAAGATCTGGGGACAAAGCTTAGGGGGGAAAGGGGAGAAATGATCTCAACAGGGAAAGGGGTGGAAAAGATCTTAGGGCGGAAAGGGAGAAGATCTGGGGGAAAAAAGGCCAACAGGGAAAGGGGGGAAAGATCTAAGGAAGGAAAAGGGAGAAGCTCTCGGGGGGGGGAAAGGCCTGAGGGGGGAAAGGGTGGGAAGGATCTCAACAGGGAAAAGGGGGAAACAATCTTAGGAAGGAAAGGGAGAAGATCTGGAAAGGCCTTAAAGGGAAGGGGGGAAAGGATCTCAACAGGGAAAGGGGGCAAAGGATCTTAAGGAGGAATAGGAAGAACATCTCAGCGGGGGGAAAGGCCGTAGGGGGGAAAGAGGGCAAAGGATCTCAACAGGGAAAGGGGGGGAAAGATCTCAGTGAGGAAAGGGAGAAGGTCCCAGGCAGGGAAAAGGCCTTAGGGGGGAAAGGGGGAAAGGATCTCACGGCGAAAGGGGGCAAAGGATCTTTGGGAGGAAAAGGGAGAAGATCTGAAAAGGCCTTAGGGGGAAAAGGAGAAAAGGAGCTCAACAGGGAAAGGTGGGAGAAGATCCTAGGGAGGAAAAGGGAGAAGATCTCGGGGGAAAAGGTCTTGGGGAGGACAAGGGAGAAGATCTCAGGGGGGGGAAAGCCTTAGGGGGAAAGGGGGGAAAGGATCTCAACAGGGAAAGGGGGCAAAGGATCTTAGGGGAAAAGGGAGAAGATCTTGGGGGGGGGGAAACGCCTTAGGGGGGAAAGGGCGGGAAAGGATCTCAACAAGGAAAGGGGGGAAAAGATCTTAGGAAGGAAAAGGGGGAAGATCGCAGGGGGGAAAAAGGCCTTAGCGGGGAAAGGAGGGAAAGGATCTCAACAGGGAGAGGGGGGAAAACATTGTAGGGAGGAAAAGGGAAAGGGCCTTAGGGGGAAAAGGGGGAATGGATCTCAACAAGGAAAAATGGCAAAAGATCTTAGGGGGGGAAAGGGAGAAGATCTCAGGGGGGGAAAGGCCTTAGGGGGGAAAGGGGGGAAAGGATCTGAGCAGGGAAGGGGGGGGAAAGATGTTAGGGAGGAAAGGGAGAAGATCGTGGGGAAAAAAGAGGGGGGAAAGATCTAAGGAAGGAGAAGCTCTCAGGGGGGAAAGGCCTCAGGGTGGGAAGGATCTCAACAGGGAGAGGGGGGAAACAATCTTAGGAAGGAAAGGGGGGGGGGGAAGATCTTAGGGAGGAAAGGGAGAAGATCTGGGAGAAAAGGACTTAGAAAAAAGGCCCAACAGGGAAAGGGGGGAAAAGATCTTAGGAAGGAACAGGGAGAAGCTCTCAGGGGGGGGGAAAGGCCTTGGGAGGGAAAGGGGGGAAAGGATCTCAACAGGGAAAGGGTGGGAAAGATCTTAAGGAGGAAAGGGGGGGGGGGAAGATCTTAGGGAGGAAAGGGAGACGATCTGGGAGAAAAGGACTTAGGGGGGAAGCCCAACAGGGAAAGGGGGGAAAAGATTTAGGAAGGAAAAGGGAGAAGCTCTCAGGGGGGGGAAAGGCCTTAGGGGGGAAAGAGGGAAAGGGATCTCAGCAGGGAAAGGGGGGGGGGAAAGATCTTAGGGAGGAAAGGGAGAAGATCTGGGGGCAAAGGCCTTAGGGGGGAAAGGGGAGAAATGATCTCAACAGAGAAAGGGGTGGAAAAGATCTTAGGGAGGAAAGGGAGAAGATCTGGGGGAAAAAAGGCCAACAGGGAAAGGGGGGAAAGATCTAAGGAAGGAAAAGGGAGAAGCTCTCGGGGGGGAAAGGCCTTAGGCGGGAAAGGGTGGGAAGGATCTCAACAGGGAAAGGGGGGAAACAATCTTAGGAAGGAAAAGGGAAAAGATCTGGAAAGGCCTTAAAGGGAAGAAGGGAAAGGATCTCAACGGGGAAAGGATGCAAAGGATCTTAAGGAGGAGTAGGGAGAAGATCTCAGCGGGGGGAAAGGCCTTAGGAAGGAAAGGAGGGAAAGGATCTCAACAGGGAAAGGGGGGGAAAGATCTCAGTGAGGAAAGGGAAAGATCCCAGGCAGGGAAAAGGCCTTAGGGGGGAAAGGGGGAAAGGATCTCAACAGGGAAAGGGGGCAAAGGATCTTCGGGAGGAAAAGGGAGAAGATCTGAAAAGGCCTTAGGGGGAAAAGGGGGAAAGGAGCTCAACAGGGAAAGGTGGGAGAGGATCCTAGGGAGGAAAAGGGAGAAGATCTTGGGGGGAAAGGGGGAAAGGATCTCAACCAAGAGAAAAGATCTTGGGGAGGACAAGGGAGAAGATCTCAGGGGTGGAAAGGCCTTAGGGGGGAAAGAGGGGAAAGGACCTCAACAGGGAAAGGGGGCAAAGGATCTTAGAAAGGAAAAGGGAGAAGATCTTGGGGGGGGAAACGCCTTAGGGGGGAAAGGGCGGGAAAGGATCTCAACAAGGAAAGGGGGGAAAAGATCTTAGGAAGGAAAAGGGGGAAGATCGCGGGGGGAAAAAAGGCCTTAGGGGGGAAAGGAGGGAAAGGATCTCAACAGGGAGAGGGGGGAAAACATCGTAGGGAGGAAAAGGGAAAAACTCAGAGGGAGAAAGGGCCTTAGGGGGGAAAGGGGGGGAAAGGGGGGGCAAAAGATCTTAGGGAGGAGAAGATCTCAAGGCCAGGGGGGAAAGGATCTGAGCAGGGAAAGGGAAAGATCTTAGGAGAAGATCTGGGGGAAAAAGGGGAGAAGATCTTAGGGAGGAAAAGGGAGAAGATCTGAAAAGGCCTTAGGGAGGAGCTCAACAGGGAAAGGTGGGAGAGGAAAAGGGAGAAGATCTGAAAGATCTCAACCAAGGGAAAAGATCTTGGGGAGGACAAGGGAGAAGATCTCAGGGGGGGAAAGGCCTTAGGGGGGAAAGGGGGGAAAGGATCTCAACAGGGAAAGGGGGCAAAGGATCTTAGGGAGGAAAAGGGAGAAGATCTTGGGGGGGAAAACGCCTTAGGGGGGAAAGGGCGGGAAAGGATCTCAACAAGGAAAGGGGGGAAAAGATCTTAGGAAGGAAAAGGGGGAAGATCGCGGGGGGAAAAAAGGCCTTAGGGAAAAAGGAGGGAAAGGATCTCAACAGGGAGAGGGGGGAAAACATCGTAGGGAGGAAAAGGGAAAAACTCAGAGGGAGAAAGGGCCTTAGGGGGGAAAGGGGGAATGGACCTCAACAGGGAAAAATGGCAAAAGATCTTAGGGAGGAAAAGGGAGAAGATCTCAGGGGGGGAAAGGCCTTAGGGGGGAAAGGGGGGAAAGGATCTGAGCAGGGAAAGGGGGGGAAAGATCTTAGGGAGGAAAGGGAGAAGATCTGGGGGCAAAGGCCTTAGGGGGGAAAGGGGAGAAATGATCTCAACAGAGAAAGGGGTGGAAAAGATCTTAGGGAGGAAAGGGAGAAGATCTGGGGGAAAAATGGCCAACAGGGACAGGGGGGAAAGATCTAAGGAAGTAAAAGGGAGAAGCTCTCGGGGGGGAAAGGCCTTAGGCGGGAAAGGGTGGGAAGGATCTCAACAGGGACAGGGGGGAAACAATCTTAGGAAGGAAAAGGGAGAAGATCTGGAAAGGCCTTAAAGGGAAGGGGGGAAAGGATCTCAACGGGGAAAGGAGGCAAAGGATCTTAAGGAGGAGTAGGGAGAAGATCTCAGCGGGGGGAAAGGCCTTAGGAAGGAAAGGAGGGAAAGGATCTCAACAGGGAAAGGGGGGGAAAGATCTCAGTGAGGAAAGGGAGAAGATCCCAGGCAGGGAAAAGGCCTTAGGGGGGAAAGGGGGAAAGGATCTCAACAGGGAAAGGGGGCAAAGGATCTTCGGGAGGAAAAGGGAGAAGATCTGAAAAGGCCTTAGGGGGAAAAGGGGGAAAGGAGCTCAACAGGGAAAGGTGGGAGAAGATCCTAGGGAGGAAAAGGGAGAAGATCTTGGGGGGAAAGGGGGAAAGGATCTCAACCAAGGGAAAAGATCTTGGGGAGGACAAGGGAGAAGATCTCAGGGGGGGAAAGGCCTTAGGGGGGAAAGAGGGGAAAGGACCTCAACAGGGAAAGGGGGCAAAGGATCTTAGAAAGGAAAAGGGAGAAGATCTTGGGGGGGAAAACGCCTTAGGGGGGAAAGGGCGGGAAAGGATCTCAACAAGGAAAGGGGGGAAAAGATCTTAGGAAGGAAAAGGGGGAAGATCGCGGGGGGAAAAAAGGCCTTAGGGGGGAAAGGAGGGAAAGGATCTCAACAGGGAGAGGGGGGAAAACATCGTAGGGAGGAAAAGGGAAAAACTCAGAGGGAGAAAGGGCCTTAGGGGGGAAAGGGGGAATGGATCTCAACAGGGAAAGGTGGCAAAAGATCTTAGGGAGGAAAAGGGAGAAGATCTCAGGGGGGGAAAGGCCTTAGGGGGGAAAGGGGGGAAAGGATCTGAGCAGGGAAAGGGGGGGAAAGATCTTAGGGAGGAAAGGGAGAAGATCTGGGGGCAAAGGCCGTAGGGGGGAAAGGGGAGAAATGATCTCAACAGGGAAAGGGGTGGAAAAGATCTTAGGGAGGAAAGGGAGAAGATCTGGGGGAAAAAAGGCCAACAGGGAAAGGGGGGAGATCTAAGGAAGGAAAAGGGAGAAGCTCTCAGGGGGGGGAAAGGCCTGAGGGGGGAAAGGGTGGGAAGGATCTCAACAGGGAAAGGGGGGAAACAATCTTAGGAAGGAAAAGGGAGAAGACCTGGAAAGGCCTTAAAGGGAAGGGGGGAAAGGATCTCAACAGGGAAAGGGGGCAAAGGATCTTAAGGAGGAATAGGGAGAAGATTTTAGCGGGGGGAAAGGCCGTAGGGGGGAAAGGGGGGAAAGGATCTCAACAGGGAAAGGGGGGGAAAGATTTCAGGGAGGAAAGGAAAAAGATCCCAGGGAGGAAAAGGCCGTAGGGGGGAAAGTGGGGGAAAGGGAGGAAAAGGGAGAAGATCTCAGGGGGGAAAAGGCCTTAGGGGGGAAAGGGGGGAAAGGATCTCAACAGGGAGAGGGGTGAAAACATCTTAGGGAGGAAAAGGGAAAAAAACAGAGGGAGAAAAGGCCTTAGGGCGGAAAGGGGGAATGGATCTCAACAAAGAAAGGGGGGCAAAAATCTCAGAGGGGAAGGGGGCAAGGGGACAATTCCAAAGGGACGCAAATAAGAAAGCAGGCCTGTAATGTCGGCGGCCTGAGCCGGAGGCGTTAAAATATGTCTGCTATGATAGGTGGAAGAAAGACAACTAGAAGTGGGTGACATTGACACCTACTTGGATTCTGTCTTTGAAGATGTACTGGCCGGATTGTGATCTTAACCCCTACACCTTACAATAAGTGATAGTGCAAGAGATATGTTATAATCTTGGGGTATGATTTTATATTTTCATAGGGTGTACCCATGTTTATAGCCCAAAAATAACCTCATATTATTTTGTCATATGATAAAACGCATCATGGGTGCCCTAAGTCCAAGTTCCGAAAGTTGGGGCAACCCGGGGGTTTTACCCGTCCGGACATCGAAAATGAGCTGAACCGGTGTGAGCGAGCCACGCATTATGGCGTCCAGGGCATTTGTGTGGCCCTAAAACGGGGGGAAATCACGAGTCCCAAAATGAAGCTCCCCAACTCAGCAACTTGGACATTCGGTGGCTGGATTTATGTCCATTTCTGTCCAAACCCTTTTGAGCAGTAACTCTCAAAATTCCGAGAAAATTTACTCAAAACGAAAGCAGCCTTTCTTGTCAACAAAACCGCCCGGGCGTGTTGCCCCCAAAAGGGCAGCCCCTGGGCTTGAGTCTAAAGGTCCCAAAAATGGCTGTGGCTCAAAACTATGTTCCCAAAATGGCTTGCCCTGGTAAATGGAAACATGGACTAAAACCTGCGGTCCAATTCCTGGTGGTTCAATTTTGACCCATACCCAAATGGAGGCGGCTAGAAATTTCAAGAAAAGCGCTCGGTGCCAACCTGTCCTCATCATACTGTGGAGGTGAAGCCTTCCTTTTGAGAAGGTTCTTATCACATGGCCAACCAGGTACCCCGGAAAACCAGGTCCTTCAAAAACATATCCCCCACAAAAACCCCAGGAGGGGGTGGGGGGGGAAGGATTTGGAGGAGGGAGGTCGTTTTTGAAGGCGTCTCGCGCTCAAAGCGGCTGGAACTGCTCCAAGAAGCGCAGGCCTTGGTCCAGCTGGCTGCCGCGCTGGAGCGCGCCCAGGCAGGCGTTGAAGCTCACCCGGCTCACGGCCTCGGGCGGGCGCTGGCCCTGTCCGTTTTCAGATCTGCGAAAAGTGACGCACTTCTTTAGGCTAAAAAAAAAAAAGGAAAAAGAGGTAACCAAAACAAAAACTAAGATCCCTGCTAAAAGTGAGAAACGCGGACCACTAAACCAACTGAAAGCAACCAAAAACCTTGCAGGAACAAAAAAACGATAAGTTACAACAGCAAGTAGGTAGCCATGGTGCTGGTCACTTACCAAGTGGTTCAGCGCCCAAGTCTTGGGCATGGGACTGGGACTCGATTTGAATTTGAGTTGGAACCGAATTAAAGCGGACATGTTTCTCCCCAAAGTCATCGAGGGTTCTTGCAAGCCAGTTGGTCCCCGAAGCTTGAGAACTTAAATTGGAGGCGCTTTGGGGCACCGGATACATGGGTGGCCCGTCTAATTTTCGCCCAAAATTGGCGCAACGGGCTTCGAATTGTTGTTTTGTTCCTTGCATTGCATCGTGCTATTTGCTTCACCGAACCCCGACTCTAAGCAACACTTTGGCTGCCGGGTCCAACTCAGTTGCCCTGCAGCACCACCATGACGTGCTGTCTCCGCCATACTTTGGATCGCCACAGGTCACAACAGTCCCAGATTCAACAATGGCAGCCAAAACACCCGGAGTTGCTTGGATGCGCTAGACGTGCCTCAGCTGCTCCTGCACACGGCTGCAGTCTCCGCCACAGTCTGGATGACTCCAGGTCACAACCACCCTAGATTCAAGAATGGAAGCAAAAGCATTGCTTGGATGTGCTGGACGTTCCTCGGCTGCTCTTGCACCCGGCTGCTGTCTCCGCGCCAGTCTGGATGACTCCAGGTCACAACAGCCCCAGATTCAAGAATGGCAGCAAAAGCATCGTCAAATGCTTGGATGTACTGGACTCCTCTTGCACCTCGCTGCTGTCTCCGCCATATTCTTCATCATCCCAGGTCATATGGTTTGAACAAAAGTTCTAGTACGTGCTCAAACTCCACCGCCACGTCTTGAGCAACTCCCAACGCGTGAGGCCGCCGCATCCGAGCGTCAGCTGCGACGGACTTGCCGCACCAGCGGCTCTCCTCTGTCGGTGGCAGGAGTTCTCCTCCCAACGGCCGCGGATCAGCGCGGGCGTGGCCATGTCTGGCACGCCCTGCTCCTCCGAGCTTGTCGCGTTTGCATTCGGCGTAGGCGTCGGTTCCTCCCAGCTGATCACCGCATGACGTCAATTCATTATTCTGCGTTTGCCAAATCGCGCTATATGAAATGCCCAGTTGCTTGGATGTGCTAAACACTCCTCAGCTGCTCTTGCACCTGGCAGCAAAAGCACCCTGAGACGCTCAGCTGCTCTTGCACGTGGCTGCTATCTCCGCCGCATGCTAGAGGACCCCAGGTCACAACAGCCCCAGATTCAAGAATGGCAACAAAAGCATCGCGAATTGGATATGCTGAACGTTCCTCAGCTGCTCTATCTCCGCCTTCTTGTGGATCACCCCAGACCACAACAGCCCCAGATTCCGCAATGGTAGCAAAAGCTTGACGAGTTGCTTGGATGTAACGGTCCTCAGCTGCCCCTGGCTGCTGTTGCCGCTGCCTGCTGTTGCCCCTGGCTGCTGTTGCCCCTGGCTGCTGTTGCCCCTGGCTGCTGTCTCCACCACCATACTCTGGAGCACCCCAGGTCACAACCTCGCCCCCGCGGCCATGAAAAGCGAACGCATAACCGGCGGCCAGTTTGCCAAGCTGCACAACCGCAGTCACCAGCCTCACTAAGCGTGGCCGTCAAATCGAGGAAGTGCTGCTGCGCCTTCAGTGCGAGTGTTATGGAGCGACCATCTCCACTGGTGAACATCCACCTTCATGGCGCAAGGCCGAAACACGAAACCCAGCCACAACCACAAAGGTCAATTGGGGGTGAGGCTTTTTACATGGCTTTCTCTATCCAGGGAAACAAACATGCAAAGAAAGATCGGTGGGTCTTCGAACCGCCAGCTGAAAGTAACCGAAGTTCAGCAAAAGCCAAAGTGAGAGATCGATGCCGGAGATTTGGTGATGACCCAACATCAATGAGACCCTTCGAAAGGCGGATTGCTTGGGGATCCACGAAGGTGAGCTTTTCGTCCACGCCCTGTTGTTTTCTCGCCATCCGTCTCGGATTGTGGTTTCAGCTGGTATCTATTCAGCTTCCCAGTTGTTGGCTTGGAGCGAGCCAACTCGGTGGTTTGGATCGTTGGGTTCGGAGGCTTCCCAAACTTATTCTAAACGGGAACCAGGGACCCGTTCGAGTCCAAATCAAAACCGGGCTCAAGGATTGTCACATCAAGCTCGGGCCTTCCCGAACACCTAGCCAGATCTGAAGCCAAAGGACCGACGTTTGTCACAATCAAAACCCACTATTCAAATGGTCGCAATCCCAGAACCACAAAAAGAATTGAAAGGGTGGATCATTTGTGGCAGTTCTTGTCCCTTACTACCCTCCAAGTCCCGGGATTTGATTGTGACTCACCTGAAGCCTTAAACTACCCTGAAAAGTGCAGGTTGTTGCAACCCAAAATTATGGGGCTGGAATCACATGTTTGTGAGTAGGTACCTGCAATGGTCTTCTGGGGTGGATTCCCATTTACCCTCTACAAGAACGAGAGGTTCTTTCTGTCAAATCCAAACCGCCAGGCTCCAAACCGCCAATTGGTTCGTCTTTTTTCGGGGTACCCCATGTTTGGTGAAAACCACACCCCACATTGAGATGTACCAACCACACAGATTTCAAGCAAAGGACCCTCGTGGCTTTCGCAATCAAACTGCTACCCGTCTTTCACCGATAAAATCGCAAGCGAATCCCAATTGGCTGGCATGCTTCAGGTTCCGATGAAACGTTGTAAACATATGGCCGATTAAGTGGCTTAAAACCAACCCAAACGCGGCTCAAATCCCCAAGTTGTTCACTTGTGGGGGAAAAAAATCGAAACACCCACGAAACCCACGAAAGCATCCACTGAAAACCGCGAAAAGCCACTAGAAAAACACCAAAAAACACCAAATTCACCAAAAGCCCTCTAAAAGCCACTAAAAAACAACAAAAAACGCAGAACCTGTCTGGAACCGGAGGATTCGCTGACCCAACTCCAACTCCAGGCCTCCGGCCCTCGCTTCCTGGCGTCCAGGGCAGACACCGCGAGGCGCCAGCGGCAGGAGCGCTCCTCGTCGCGAGGAAGCCCGCAACGGGCAAGGCGGACCAAAAAAACAAAAAGGGACCCAAATGGGCCAAAAAGGAAGCCCAAATGGGGTTCAAGGCTGGTGAAAAGGGGGGCCTAGTCTCCCGAGGCCAAGAAGAGGCCAAAGAAGGAAACAAACATTGCAAAACAAAGCGCTCATCAGAAAAGACCCCAACCAGAAAACCCATCCCAGGTCTGCTTGGAGTTTTGCTCCCGAGGCTATCTTCCTACCTTTTTGTGGGTACCATCTCTGTTCAGCCCAATGGACCTAGAAGTACAAGGCGATCACTCCTTTTTGGGACCTCTAAATATGGACAAAAAGAGGGAACACCAAAAAGGTTTCGAGGTGGGTTTTGAACATTCGGAAACCCAGCCCGTCACCAACTCAGAACCACTTAAAACCTTTCTTGAACCGGACGGCTGGGGTTCCCAAGGAATCCCCGGACACGTCTCATCCCTTCGCTTCGCCTGAATGCTTCCCATCTTTTCTTCTTTGTGCGCCACGGCCAAAAAAAAGCAAAGGAATCAAAACTGGCCAACATTTCGGAGTTGCCGCCGTGGCGCCAGGCTGCTGAGCACGCCGTTGAAGAGGACCAGGTCGTCGCATCTTTGGGTCCGCAGGTCGGCCAGGAGTCGGCCACTGTGTCGCCAGCTCTCCTGAATCGAACCTTTGGGGTGTCTGTGTTCCCCCCTAAAGCATGGGGTTCCTTTTGACTTTCTTTTAAAGCCACCAAAAAAGGGGTACCCTGCAAAAAATGACACACCATTTGGGATGGGTAAGAGAACCAAAGGGATCCAAAGCCTCTTGCCTCTTTTGCCCCCGGGCTAAGTTTGGGTCCGACCCAGAATGTCCCTTACTAACCTCCATCAAGTAGCTCATTTGGGGTGGGTCGAAAGAGAATCCAAAGGGGACCAAGGCCTCTTCCCACCTCCAAGCATTTTCCACCGCTTCTGAGGGCAACCCCTGCACTTCCCCCAAGAGATGGGTAAAACGATGGGAGAAAACCCCTGGAGCTCTGATCGAATCCTTTTGCTTCCGATCCAGTCTCATCGAACCAATTGGGTGGCTCGTCATTTTTGGAGTCGGAACCCCTTTTTTGGTTGGCCTACAACAACACCATTTTGTGGGTCCCCTAAAAAATAAGGGAACACCATTTTTTGGGTCCCCAAAAAAGCCGCACGCCCAATTCTTGTAAGGGCTCCTGTGCTGTGGAAATGAAGGTGTTGGCCAAAACCGGGCTCGCTCCAGCACGCTGCAAGATACTCAAGGAGGACACCCATCCATCAACTTGGCCCAGCACAGCACCGAAGCTATGCCCGTCGGGCGGCAACGCGATCGTCCTTCAACTGGCTGAAGAGGTTGTTTGTTCCGGGCCAAGGGGTGTCCTTGAAACGGGACTCTGTTGCTTAAACACATGCCCAACCGAGGTCCTCATCCAATCAAGCTGTCGCAGCAACCAGCTCCATGGATGGTGTCCTTGTAGTCTCAGCGCCAAGTTGCCGGAAATCAGCGAGAGCCGGGTGGATTGTCTGTGCAGCAGCCACAAAAGAGAGATGGCATGACTCCAGCCCCGACCTTCGCACGCTTGCAGCAGCGTGCCGCAGCAAACGCTATCTACTTCCAGGCTCGAGAGCCGCAGGTCTTGGAAGCTGCGTAGGGCCTGAGCGAATGCCGCTCAGCTCAGAGGGTCTCCTGGCCCCTTCTCTTTAGAAACCCTTAGGGACTTGGCTCATTTCAAAGCATCCCTGCGAGAAAAGCGGCCTGGCTTCGCAAACGAATCCGCCACATGCTTCGCCTCCCCAAGTTGCTTCTTTGGGGGGTCAGTGGCTAGGGAAAAGGACACTCAGATCCAGTTCCCTCCGCTGGATTCAGGCCTCAAAAATGCGAAATTGGGTTGGTGGGCAATTCTGTATATGCAGCCTCTCGCACTTGTTTCTTGCTTTTCGGGTGGGACCACTAGGTTGCGTTCTTTTACCTGCCCTGACCCTCGCCCCCTGACCCTCGCAGTCAGCGTCCATCCATGGAACCGCACGCCGCTTTTGAACCACCAATTCCGCCCCCAAAACCAAGAAACCAAAACCGGAGAGTGTCGGTCTTTGCGTCTCAGAGCTCAATATGGCCTCGTCGTGTTCGACTCGACAGGAACCCCTTGCCATGAGAAGAACGGCCTTGGGCAAGGACCCAATTTGGCTGATCCACGGTGAACACAGGCGGTTTATTTGATCCCAACCATTGTTTTAATGCTGGTAACTAAACCCCAGGGTCAACATGGCCGGCTCGTTCCTGTTTTTTTGCAGCTCGGTACCCCTGTTTGGTCCGAGTCAAGAGGAAAACAAAAGGACAACTGACCCTTTTGGAGGGTCCAACCTTCAAAAGAGACCAACCCAGACGCAGGAAACTTTTACTTCTGACTTCCGCCCCCAAACTACTTTGGGAGTCAACGGATCCGGAGGGCCCCCCTCGCCTGGTCCCAGTGGCGGCCGCGCCCCTCTGCCTCGCCAACGTCTCAAAGGCTATGGACTGGGTTGGGTCTATCTGGGTGTGGCTCAAAATTAAACGATCGGAGGGGCAAACCGCAGATTTTGGGACCCATGTTTCCACTTACCGATCGGGCAAGCCATTTTGGAATTCCTTTTGTTTTTTGAGCCACAGCCATCTCTGTCTCCCCAAAGTCCTCCTTTGGGGAAAAGTTTGTGAGGCTCGGAGAGACTTGTGGGAAACAAACAGCAAGTTCCTAACGAATTGTAATCCTTAGATTCCAACCTCTATGGAATATTGACAAAAAGGTCGCTGGAGACAGCTACAAACCGCCTTGTTCGCTTCTGGGCCATGTTCAGTGAACCTTAACAACCTTATTGACTGTTGTCCTTGGAATCAGAGCGACTGCTAGGCTCTTATGTGGGAGAGTACACGACAAGTAGTACCAAAACCATTGGGAAGCCCGTACTTACACAAGCAACGATGTGTGTACGCGAGCAATGCGTGCACGCGAGCAAACAACTATTACAGCGGCGTTTGGTTTCAGTAGACTGTCAGAAACTGCCCACCAGCCGACAGAAATGCTGCAAACATAGGGGAGGTGTTCCGTACTTGAGTTCGTCTCATGGAATCAAAATCCCAAAAATGTGTGATGTCCACTCGATTTCCGTAAACAACAAATGACGGAACAGGTACTCTCGACAAAAAAGAAAGACACACTCAAGCTTGGGAGAAACCCATGGCTTCCCCTCGATTCCACCAAAAAAAGAAGCCAAAGCCAAGACCACAAAAACATAACAAAAAACGATGGAGACATCCTCCTCGCGAAAAACCGCGGCGTCCGCAGGCCGCCAGCCCCTTTGGGTTTTCCCAATGTCACCCCCCCGCAAAAATAAATAATAAAAAAAAAAAAACGAACCGACCAAACAGAAAAAAAACGAACAACAGAAAGGAAAAAACCAAAGAATAACAGAATAACAACAAAATAAAAGAGCCGGAAAGGCAAAACGAAAAACCCAAAGGACGCCTGGATCGCCTTGGTGTAGGCCACGCTGGTCCACTTCGCCGCGCTCGACATGCTTCCCGCGGAAGCTCGCGCCCGCCATCCCGGAACGCGGCTGCGTGGGGGGGGGGGGGGGGCGGGGCAAGGCTGGTTGACTTGCGTTTTGTTTTTGGTGGTAGGTAGGTAGGTAGGTAGGTAGGTAGGTAGGTAGGTGGGTGGGTGGGTGGGTGGGTGGGTGGGTGGGTGGGCGGGTGGGTGGGTGGGTGGGTGGGTGGGTAGGGTAGGCAGGTAGGTAATTACTTAGCTGTGGGTAGGTAAGGCCTTTCACAGCGTACCCGTGTAGTATTTCCCTTGGTTTCCTGTTGGGTCCTTGTGGTCTACAAAGAGGTCCCTTTCGGAATCCCATTTTGGTAAACACACAAGCCTTTCACAGGTGCCCGTTAAAAAATGCAGCCAAAAAGCGAGGTGTATTTTCATGGAATCGGAAAGACACCATCCATTTGGGGGCCCCGTTCTGAGTCTCCCAACCTCTTACCACACTTTAAAACCGGGGAACCCCACAGATTCTGGTTTAAAACCAACCAAAAGGCGCTTCCGTATAAAAAGCACACCCATCTGTACCGCGTCTTGCAATCTCTTACGAGCTCCAGCGTTTGATGATGCACAACACAAACTTGACGAATTGAAAACCACCTGATACTGACAAGTTCTGGCCTGAGCTGGGGCAATCAGCGGCAAAACGTCGTCCTTCATGGCGCACGGTGCAATGTGTTCTAAAAAGAAGAAGACGAAAAGGCACCCTGCGTGCCGTGGCCAGGGAAAAACGCCTTTTTGACATCAGGCATGCGATGTTTGGCAGGAAGGAGCTTAGCTCCACGTTCCAGCTAGTACAGACACCGGTGGCGCCCGAAAGGAAAACAGGGGATTGTCCACACGGGTCCGCCCGAACATGGACCATTTCTGAGACTTGCTTCGGAGTTTACTCACAGAGCAAATGTAGAAAACTCTTCCGACTGCATCCTTACAGGAGGTCGGGTCCGCACAAAGCTTGAACTCGCGAGGACAAACGTGAGCACATTCGCCCGAACATGGATCATTTGTGAGACTTACTTCGTCAGTGACTCAAGAGTCATAGGAATTTGCTCACAAAGGGAATGTAGAAACTCTGTCGACTAAATCCTCGCAGGAGGTGGTGTCCGCGCAATTTTGCGCCGGGGGGCGTTCGCCCACGGAGCATTTGTGAGACTTGCATTGGGCGAAGCGCCAAGGATTACTGCACCAGCACGCTCAACACGGCCCCCAAGATGTCGTCAAATGCAGCAGCCGCCGTGGCGGTGACCTGGTTGATGGCCAGGAAGGTGCCCAAACGCTGCAGCATCAAACCTTGAAGGTCCCGATTGAAAACATTCACCTCAGGCGACACGATCTCTGTGAGAGTTTGTTCGAGCTTAGTTCCGGCAATGAAGATTCTTGAAACATGAAAACCAAAGTTGGAACATCTAGATGGGGGTTGGCAACTCAGTCACGTCTTCAATCTTGCTCAGGACCAAATCCTTGTCAGCCGGGAAAGAAGCCTGAGCTTCCCTCACGTCCAAGTGAAGCAAATGGTCCACGCACTTCTCCCGCGACGCTGCGGAATGGGTTTTCACCGCCTGATGCAAATGCAGCCTGTCAGCTTCGACCAACTCGGCAACGCACCACACTCTGGTGAGCAAAGTAAAGTCCACCTCCATTGCCACCACCTGCTCCAAGCGTACCTTCAGGGCTCAGCTTTTTCTTCCTCCCCGGAATGGCTTCTATCATATATGCTTTGCTGACTCTCCACTTTGTTTTCTGCTCGATATGGCCATGGGGCAAAATCCCGTACCTCCAGTGAACATCCCAATCCCCACTAAAATCGGTTCTAAAATGGGTAGTCAATTCACCTACCCCAAAATGGGATCCATTGGTTTTGACAACCACAGCCATATCCTGACAATGACTGCCTAGCCAGTCTTGACTCGTGAGTTTGTTCTTGGGGCTTTCCTACAACCTGACAGGGCCAGACCTGCGAGTTCTGCCGATGGTGCTGCTTCAAGAATGCCATCATGTCCTCGCAAATGCCAAGAAGTGTCTCGAGAATCAGAGCGACAATTGCTTGCTTTCGCTTGCTTTCGGAATCCACAAACAAACTCCACTCAAAGCCTAGTTGATTGCATCTCAGCGGCATCGAACTTGTTCATCTCACTCAAATCTCCCTCAAAATGCTTGGCAGTTCCACAACTGCACACGGTGATTTCATGGCCCGTGGAGTCAAGGGGCGGCGCCCGGGCACAAATCCCGGCGTGCTGGTTCACGGAAAACGCACAGACCCAGTATGGAACATCCAGCTTCTTCTTGTGCTGCAGCCGGGTGCACAGCCCTTCAAAGTCCTTGGACATCAACCACTGCGCAACCCGGTCGTAGGTCTCCTCTTCCAGGGCATCCGAGAAGATCGCGCTGATCAAATGGCAGAACTTGTTACCCCAACTGTGCGTCACCATCTTCTGTGCCAAACATGGCCGTCCACCATTGATGCTTGTTGCATAGGCAAATCCCTTGATGCCTTCCGGCTCCCTGTCACTCACGGCCTTGCCAGGCGAGATTGCCAGCCTTATTGGATTCGGCTTGGCATTCTCACTCATATCTTCGTCTTCTTCCAATAGCTCCCTCGATTCCACAATGGCACGTGCTTCTTCAAGCGAGTCACATGGTTTGATGGAGGCCACCAGCACACCTGCGCCAAGGCGGATGTCTACGTCCCTTAAGCCGTGCCAGAATGAAGAGCTAGGCAAGATGGAGAAGACTTCTTCTCCTTCCTTGTTCTGTGGGCGCGCTGCAAAGTAGAGGCTTTCCTCTGGCAAGACTTCTTGCAAAAGCACGGTCTCATCCCATCTGAGTGAACTTGAGCCCCCTTTCCAAGGCTTGAGAAGTGGCTCATCATGGCCACGGCACACAAACAGCGCGCAACCGGGGTCAGAGCCGCCGTCGTGGCCAACAGCCCTATGCACCTGGACGAGAAAATGGCGAGCCTCGCGCAGATGCCTTGCACTTGGAATGATGGCGTGTCGCACCACATCGTGCGTCGTTGACAAGTTCGGATCCTCCGATGCATACAAAGATGCATTCAACAGAAAACATTTTGCGCCCAAAGGGGTGTCACAACAATTGCCGAGTTCGACGATCGAAAGGCCAAAAGTCTGCTTGAAACATCAAAGGATCAAAGTGTGGCATCATCTGAGGCTGACCCACCAAATCTGCATAGAAATCAAGCAGCTGTCTGAGCGTAAGACCCCGCCCTGCGAGTTCCCGAACTTTCTCGTTCCAGATCGATGACTTGTCTGCTTCATCTTGCATTCCAGATTGAAACCCGCCAAACTGAGCAAGATCATCGACATTCAAGCCAAACTTCCTGGCTGTCCAAGTAAGTAGGACATCTCAAACATTCAACAACAACCCTTGGTTTCGAACAAACAACTCATGGCAAAGGTTGTCTTGGATTCGCAGCGAGCTTCTTCGGAGGTGAGAACACCGCATGCTTCGACACACCGCCAAGCTCGGAAACAACGCCAGAGATGGTGCATGACACTAACGGCACCAAAAGGAGCTTTCGGGCCAGCACCAGGACCAGGGAAAACTGCCACTTCCACTCATCCGCCGGGTCCAGATTTGCCAGAAAGGCCATGATGATGAGCAGCTGGAGGACGGTGAGGGAAAGACCCAAAGCCCAGAATCTGAGATCTTTGAGCTGGTGAATCCGCAGCTTCCAATACCGATCAGCAGGACTCTTCACATGCACAAACCGGTGAAAAGCGAGGCATTGAAACAGGCTGCGCGGGACGAAGTTCAGAAAGATGCTGAAGGTTGATACGAAGATAAGCCAAAGGAAAGACGTCTGTTCAATGGGGCAGTCTTCGGGGCTTCTGGCAGCAACTGCACTACCATCCACAGAGAAGAACAAGGCTACAAAAGCAAGTGAGCCAAGGATGCAGTCCATAAAGATCTTGGCGCGTTTGCCTGCGGTGACATGGAGGTCAAATTGCTGCATCTCAAAGAGGGGATGTGTCGTGACAAAGGCCGAAAACCAGCACCGCCAGCGCGAGCTATGAGCCTTCACGTATGCAAAGGGCAAGTCGTCCTTCACACGAAGAGCCGCTGCCTTGAGCCCGGAAGACTTCTGAAGAGCCAGGCTTCCTTGGATCCAGCCTTCGGCCCCCCATACGTGCTCCTGGATCAAATTCGTGTGGAGCCCATGCTGTAAGGACACTTCTCGCAATGTGTTTTGACAAAGAATACTTTCCTGGGCTGCTCCGGTTTCTGATCTGCTAAAAGTTTGACTCACTTGTGGGCGAAAAATTCGGAGAAAAATAGCAAAGAAGAAGAAACAAAAAGGGGGGACCAAAAAAAAACACCAACTAAAAACAACAAACCCAACAAAAACACTGGATGGCTGGACTGGAAGCCAAGCTTCCTGCATTTTGCTGAAAGGCTCCTTTTTCTTCAACTCTTTCATTGCTGCCAGCGTCTCAGGAGTCTCAGGAGCTTGGCTCTTTCTGCATCTCATGGAACATCTGCAGCGGCAGCACCTGGTCTGAGGAACCCCGGGCGCCTCGGTGAAGAAATACTCGGCCTGCCAAAGGGTTGATCTGGACGCGTCGCGCACGAGGCCAGCAGCCAGAAAGAGTAGCAAGATCGCAACCAACACCCACAAGCACAACCTGGGCAGTGCGCAGATCTGATCCCCCGTTAGAAGTCGACAACTTTTAGTGATTTTGTGAAAACTGTCCTGAGATCCCTGCTAAAAGCTTCACTTTCAGTGGGTCAAATTCAGAAACCCAACCACTAAAACCCCCTGAAAAGCTCGGGATGGCCGGGTTTTTCTGCACCGAGCAACGAAGGCGGGCGGGTCCACCAGTCGGATCGCTCCATGATCTCTCGCAGGTTTTCGGATGACAAGACATTGATGTTGGTGCAATCCAGGAGCACGTCCACAAACATGGCAAAAATCGAGAGGTGAAACGTTGCACACCAAGCGCCCGAGGTGTCAACGATTCCGCTCTGCTCAAGCTCGTCGGCCGTTGCCAAGCGCACACCATCGGTTGACCAAGTTCCATCTTCCAGTTGATAAGCACAAATCAATGGCGACCCAAGATTCTCCGTTGCCAACTTGATGAAAACCGGCTTGGCAGACAGCACCTCGGCTGCAGATAGATCGACGCCGAACAATGAAATGTCGACGGCGTCGGTTGCAAAAATCAAAGGATTGCCAGCGCTTGACGTCGCCGACGCTCCTTTTTGCATGACTCCCTTGCCCATCTCTCCGTCGAAGCTGGTGAGCACCACAGCGTCATAGCTACCATTCTGCAGGGTCTCTGTGGGAAAAATCACACTCGGAAAGCCGTCAGTACTGGCCATTGCGAAGCCGCTCTCTGGCAATTCATCCGTCAACTTCACTGCTGTCATTCGGCCAAGCGGAGTCAAGGCGGTTGAGACATTGTTTGAGCTGAGCTCTGCTATGAGAGACCTGGCGTTGTCCAGAAGGACTTCGGCGATGCCTCCAGATGCTGTCCCCCCCATGGTGGAGCTCGAAGTGCTACTCGATGTGCTGGAATTGGACCCGGTTCTTGATGTGGTGCTCAAACTTGTTGTAGTCGCGGTAGTGCCGAAACTTTGCGTGGCAGTGGTGAAACTTGACGTGGTAGTGCTGGAACTTGACGTGATCATGCTGGAACTGGACGAGGTGGTGCTGAAACTTTGCGTGGTAGTGCTGGAACTTGACGTGATCATGCTGGAACTGGACGAGGTGGTGCTGGAGCTTGAGCTTGTTGCACTGGAGCTTTGCGTCGTAGTGCTGGAGCTTGATGTGGCTGTGCTGGAACTTGACGTTGAAGTGTGGGTGGTTGACGTGGAACTGTTGAAGCTTGACGTGCTAGTGGTGCCGCTGCTAGTCGTCACAGTGATACCAGTTTCCATATCCAAATACCACACGTCTGAAAGCTGCGATCCGCCATTGGCGCCTCCAAGGGTCTTCTGGCTCAGCTACCTCCCAGCTCCCCTTGCTCATTTCAAAGATGCTAAGGAAAACCTTTCAAAAGTGACCGGGATCATAGGGCTTCGAGCTGCTTCTCAAGCCTAGCAACTCACAGGACCTGTCTCAACTCTTCGGTTGGACTCACTGCCGGTGTGCTGGACGCATTGACCAACAAGAATGGCAGAGGGATAACCACAAGGACCCTAGCAAACAGTACCTTTTTTCTCGTGTCTAACGCTTTAACCAACTAGAATCACCCTAAGAACCTTTCTCCCAAAACCGATGTTTGGCAGAGACGCAGTCCAGCGGAGCTCCAGCGGCAAGAGAAAATATTGCGCATATCCAATGTACTTATCTGCGGATTTAGATCAGCGTGCACTGTGCGCTGTTTATGGCCACTCATCTAGCGTTTCAACCGCCTTTTCCAGGAGCACCCGGATGGCCTTTTGCTCGCGCAATAGTGCTACTCCTTGATTTCATGATGTGTCCTGCACATCTCGATGTCCCTCTCAAAACCTTCCGCCCAACTTCCGCTTCGCCTCCAAAGATCCACAGGCGATTCTGCGAGTCGCGGGCGGAGAAGGCCTTCCAGCGGTGCGTGGGCATGGAGCTCGCGACCGTCACCTCCGTCCACGCATCGCCCGCAGCACTCAGGTAGTGCAGCTCATCCATCATCCCTGTCAACCGCAGCGGGATGGTTTTCAGATCGCTCAAAGGGAAGGGAGAAACCCGAAAAACCCAAGGGGTATATGGAAGAAATGGGTTAAACTGTCCCTTGTGGGTTAAATTCGGAAACCCAACCACTAAACCTAACACCGAAATATGCTGGGACCGCCAAGCCTACCTGTTCCTCAATTGTTCCCCCATTGTTTGTCCCTTTCGTATGAATCACCAAGAAGAGTCATCTCGGCAAGCCTGGTCAAGTACAAAACCACATGCTCCAATTACACCCAAAAAATAACACTTCTTGACTTCTTGGTAGAAATTTCAGCTGGCTCCCGAGCGATGTCCAACGACAAATCGATTTGTCCATTGACAGTGGATCTATTGAACAATTGTTCAACCCTTCCCAAGGGATACATTCCATACTTCAGTGGGCTGCTACCTCATCTTGTCGCAATATGACTGAAGCCTCTTTGGGCCTGTTTCAGAAAACCTAGCAACTCCAAGCTGCCGGTCAGACTTACTTATCTCAACTCTTCGGGCCCAAGTTTCAGGCAAGAAGCTGCCACCATTGTAGCCGCTCCATAGCCACATCACCTCAGGTGATCCTGCCACACCCACAGCGAAATATCTTCTGGGAGGGGTGTTGGCCGCCACAACTTCGGTCCACGTCTCCGTCGCCGTGTCCAAGACCTGCAAGTCACTCAGCGTCGAGGATCCCAAGTGGCCACCGTAGACCCACATGCGGTCGCTCGAGTCCATGACTGCAACATGCTTCTCCCTTTCACTGGGCAGGGTGCCACTGGCGGTGACCTGGACCCAATTCGGGGTTGCTGTCTCCAGGTAGTACAACTCATTGGTCTTAGTGCCATCGGAAAGCTCGCCGGCAAAGACCCACATGCGGTCACTGGAGTCCATGACCGCGGTGTGCTTTCTTCTACTCGTTGGCACAGAGCCCGTGGCAACGACTTCAGCCCAAACTTCCGTCGCCGTGTTCAAGGTGAACAAGTTATTGTAGAACGTGCCAGAACCGCAGCACAAGCTGCCGCCGAAGATCCACATCACATCGTTGGAGTCCACAACCATTGTTTGCATGCCGCTCAACGGGGGCACGGAGCCCGTGACGGAGACTTGGGTCCAGTTTTGCGCCACCGTGTCCAAGCGCCACACCTGGGTCAAAATAAAACCAAGAGTAGGATGACACGTCGACTTGGCAGCCCAAAATGGTGGGAGGGCACCGATTTTTCTGCCAACCACCAACTTGGCTCCGTTTGCCAGACCAAGCCATGTTACCCAATCTTCCCTTCCCCCCCATTATTGGGTGCCAATTCCTGACCACCGCCTCATCAATGTCGTCGTTTGAAGCGCTGCGCCCCCCATAAATCCACATGCGGTCGCTGGAGTCCATGGCGGCGCACGCCGCCTCCCGGCGTGACGGCGCGGCGCCGCTGAAAGTGACCTGGGTCCAAGCCGGCGCCCCCAGGGCACCGCCCAGCAAACAAATCCACGTCCATGCGGCACACGCCATCGCTCGCTTCGAGTTTCCGGGTATGCTCTGTTGTCATGTCTCATCATGTCCCACCGTTCTGAAGGATTTTGTGTGCCATGGGTGAATGCGATGTGCTGTGTAACAGGTCATAATATATTGTGTTGCATAGCCGAGCGTGCGGGTGGATGGCATGTGCAGCTCAAATCAAACTAATGATGCAGCTGAGCGCTATTTGCGCCGGAGGCCTCATGAGACGACGAAGCATAATACCCTCCCACCACTTCCTGGTTCCAGGGACGCAGGAATATCGTTTTCTTATTCTGACTATTGTTCTGGTTCTTGGTATTCTTTCAGGTCTTGTTCTCAAGTTCCCCTTTCGTGATGGTGCCTTGGGGGCTTCAAACCCGGCTCCAATCCAATCCACCCACTAGAGTAACTTCCACGTTTGCTGTGTTTGTTGGAGTTCAATAGGGAATCAACAATATGAACCAATGGGTTAAGGCATGTTGCACTGCTCCTAGCTTGAACCCAAACATGAAACCTCAAAAGAACAAAGCTCATCCGAAGCGGCCGCAGTTCTTTTTACCGGGATTGCTGAAAGTAGCACTGCTTCCAGGGCACTGGTGCGCCTGGAACAGGAGGCACATTGACCCCCCGAAATGTGAAAAGGCAAGACAATGCGTGTCCTTGCATATAAATGCAGTGCTTGAGGGGCGCGGCATGCGTGCCCACGCCCCAAGGTCCGGAGACCGAAAGTCCGCAGACTCAAGGTCCGGAGACCAAGGTTGGTCCGGAGACCTGGTCCGGAGACCAAAAGGCCCGGAGGCCACCCATGAAAGTGCAGAGCGTCTGCTACCTATACCTGCAGAGCCTGGTATAGGGCAGTGCAGGGTGGGTGGGTGGGTTTCAAAATGAAACCGCAGGTTTGGGTCAAGGCTAGGAGCAAAACGGCCAACGCGTAGTTCGATTCACAACATGCCCTAAACACAAGGGAAAAGAAACCCTAAGCGTTAAGGCATGTTGCACTGCTCCTAGCTTGAACCCAAACATGAAACCTCAAAAGAACAAAGCTCATCCGAAGCGGCCGCAGTTCTTTTTACCGGGATTGCTGAAAGTAGCACTGCTTCCAGGGCACTGGTGCGCCTGGAACAGGAGGCACATTGACCCCCCCTTCAGTGTTTCAGGCAACCCCGGTATAAGCGAGCCCGCTGGGCCGCAGGCCTCATCACCCGCCCTTCAGAGTGGGGTTGTACCTGGCAGGGCAAATGCTAGCATGACCATGCACGCTGGGCTGTGAGCAGCCTGTTACGCTGTGTCTGCACTTTTTTCGGTCAGAGCGGCTTGAGTAAGCGACGATGGCCATTTGGTCGCAAGGCATGTCGGGATGCAAATCAGGCTGGTGAAGCAGTGACGGAGGCTGCTGCCAAATGCTCCGGGCGCCAGGGCGCATGCATCGGACACAGTTGAATGCCTCGGCCTGACATCGCTAGGCTTGCAGGGCTGAAGCGTATGCGACTTTCTGGGCGATGGCTGAATCGGGCCAACCGACCTCTGCTGAGATCGTCAGCCCAATCGTTGCACCTTCCTGGAACGTGCGTCGGCTGCAGCAGCACATTGTGAGCGTGAGCCCAGAAGGCTGTTAATTGCACGAAGAGTTGCAACGGCCAGGAGGTCGTGAACAACTTGTTAAGGCTTGCTTCCGTGGCGGAATTGTCTGTGCCTGAAGGCATGCTAAACGAGTAGTGCCCACCACCAATGTGGCTGTGGGTTGCTTGCAGTAGTGCTAACTGTGCCAGCGTCTCGAAGCATGCGATGTACCGCTGTCCAGGCTTGACAAGGCAAGGCCACACGGCTCTTATGTCTTGCATGTTCCAGGTCTCGGCAAACCAAACTACTTGGGAGGATGTGATTGCCCAGCCCCCGATCCCTACCAAATCGTCTTCGGCACACGCATCCGCGGCAGCCAGAGCTTGCAGCTGGTGTGGCCGCGCCAAAGGCTGAACAGGCGAGTGCCGAAAGCACGACGCCAGCCAAGTAAGGCATTGTTGGCTGGACTTGGAAAGGCTAGTGTATGGGTTGTTGGGGTCCGCGATGCGCACCCATGTGGGCTTGCTAGTGCCAGGCACTTGCGGGATGTCCTGAGGGCAGTGCGTGGTGCGGCCTGAAATTTCCAAGATTTTGGAGCCCACTGTGATCCACAAGCCCGGGAGGCTATGGCTAGTTTTGAGATCCTTGTTCAAGGATGCTCTAAAGGCTGACCACATTTGAGGCGGTATCGAGCGCATCGAGCCTGGTGGGCTGTTCAGGTCCGAGTACAGTGGCGCTAGCCAGGAATGCTGGTGGCCCAGATAAGCAGGCCTATGCACTGCTCGAGTGTTTTGCGGGGTACCCGTCGGTTTCCCAGCAGTGATTTGATCAAGGCGTCCAGCTTGGTTAGCTTAGCGGACACGAGCTGAATGGTGTCGTGGGAGAAGTTGATCTCCCAACCGCAGGCCAGCAACCCATGCACCTGACGAAGCAAGAATGCGCCGGTGCGCTGCCACCAGAAGGCCGAGAAACGGCCCCAAAATGGCACACTCTGTAATGGTAGAGCTTTCCTTGAAAGGCGAAGAGTAGAAGGCCATGCTCTTCAGGGCGGACTTGCACCTGTTTGTGTGCGGCTTTAAAGTCAATGCTGGCGCCTATGAAGGCGCCTGGAGTGTCTTCTGGCTGCGTGGACAGCGCCAGGTCTGATGCCATTGGCAAGCTCAGGCGCTCGCACACGGTGCGGTCCAAGACAAGGCGCGGCTCTTTCCCTTCTGCAAAAACGACATTTAACTTGCCTACGGCAATGCCTAAGGGCCATTTTTCCCGAGCGTCGGCTATGCTAAGGCTGGTTTCAACAATCCAGTTGTTGGCAATTTCCTTGCGCAGCAAGTCTTGCACGGTTTCTGGCTCGTCTTCGGCCATCTTCCAGTTGCCCTCACAAATTTCCAGATCCGGCGGCAGCGCGGAGTCTGGCTTTTTTGCCGGCCATTGAAGGCTGGGCGGCAAGGCTGACACGGCTCCTGTCGGTACTCCGTGTTGCAAAAATGGCAGGAGGGCCATGTCTGGGTCACCCCAAGATTTGGCCAGGGCCTGCAGCAGGTGGAGTCGGTATGGCTGTCCTGCCTCGGGGCTCATGTCTGAAGGGCAGGGCAGTTTTAGAGCGGTGTATGCTAGAGTTGCCACTTCCAGGCTTTCGGACGGCGAGACGGGGCAGTCCAGAGAACCGCTTTTGATGTGTGCCAGGATTCGTGGCACCAGTTTGCGCTCATGCATCCAATGCAGCCAGGGCCTGGCGACTGCTTGCAGCGGGTGTTCTGGTTTGGGACAACACCAATCTGCGGAGGAGTGCATTCCTGCTCCGTCGCAGGTGGGGAGCCTGCAAGGCGCCAGTGTGATGGGTCTGGAGAAATTGGAGTGCAATGGCAGCGCTTGTCGGAAGGAGCCTGTTTTGCTGACCCTTCCTATGCCTACCTGGGCCAGTTGCAGGGCCAGGGAAGGAGGGTATTCAGCGGTCAGGGTGCTGAGGTACACCCCTTGTTCTTTCACGCCTGCAATGCTTTGATGCTTGTATGAGTGATTGCAGCGAGCCTCCAGGGCTTGTATTTTCGAACTGTTGCAGCCGAACGCCCATGACTTGGAGAAGGCTCCAGCCAGGACATGGCTGATGGCGGCTGTTCCCAAGTGCCAACGCCTCCTTTGGAGACCACTGCTCTGAACAGGGCTCTACCACGGTCGTGGATGGTCTTGCTATCCAGCAGTTTTTTACGCTGCGCAGGCGAAAGGCCGGGGACCCCGTCCATGTACTGCGGCGTTCTCAAGGTTTGGGCCCGCCCGGGCGTAGTTTGAGTCTGGAGTATTCTTTGCAAGGCGGGGCAAGCATGATCAGGGCCACGATTCCTGACCAGCAGAGTCTGAGAAGGGCCTCAAAGACTTCGTCATCCAGGATGTCGTGCGCAGTGTCTCCATCTAGGTCAAAAGGCTCGAAGCAGTCAAGGCCAAGGCTAATGGCGGCCGACGTCACTGGGTGCAGCCTACCTGCAAACACGTCCAAAAAGAGCCGCTTTGAGGCTGGGTGCAACGGTGAGTCTGACAAGCTTGCCTGGGCAGGCGTGTGTGGCCTTGGCCAAGCGCTTGGCTCGCTACGGTGCTGGAGTCAGGGCAGTTTCCCCTGGCACACGCAATGGTGAAGACGGCGCATGAGGCCCGCCGTGGGGCAAGGCCGGCGGAGGCATGGCTGCCCGATCCTGCGCCGGTCCAAGATCCGGGCTGTTTCACGTGTGTTTATTGTGATCCATGGCGGGGTGCTTGCTGGCAGCCTACTATGGCGCACACGTGGGCGAAAGGGCACTGGTCATTAGTGCAACTGCCCGTCTGGTAGCGCCGGCAGACCTCGCGCCCTTTATAGGTAGTGCACCACTCTGCCTTGGGCTTTGGCGAAGGCGAGGCTCCTTTGCGCTTCCCCTTGCCTTTCTTGGTAGGGCGTGAAGGCGTGCGGGCTGGCTTAAGGTCGCGCTTGGATCCCCTTTGCCTTGGTGTTGCAGGGCGTGGTGGTGCTGGCACGGATGGCTTGGACATTTTAGGGCGCAGCTGTAGGAGGCTGCGCACATCGTTTCTCATGTGCGTCAGCTCGTACAAGGCATCATCCAGGGAGCATTGCTGCCCTAGAAGGTCGGATATGGCTGCCCAGAGCTTGCGATCAGCTGACAGAAGCTCTTGGGCGTTCACCGTACGAAGGCCTAGGTTAGGATCTGGCTGTGTGAGACACAGGTCGGCTATTTTCTTGTCGAAGGCCTTGAGGTTCGACAGGTGCGCTGCTTGGCACAGGGCCAGGGCGTTGCGAAACACGGTCTGGATGCGGCTGAGCCACCCCGAGCGGTGCTCCACGGACACCTCCGGTGTGTCGTCAAAGAAGGCCTGACTCAGGAGCTGTAACTCTGAGCGCACTGCTCGGGCCGACTTTGCTTCCATGCGTTCCTGGTACTGCCGTGATGAAAGGCGATACTGCCAGGGCACCCACTTCAGGGACTGCCCGGGCTTCAGGCCCTCGTGCACAAGGCTCAGAAGGCGGATGGACGGCGTGGTGTCCGCGTCCAGCAGCTCACCGGGGTAAGGTTTCTACCAGGCTTGACACGCGTTCGGATGTGAGCTTGGGTGGCAAGTGCTCTGCCCAAGATGCAATTTGACTGGGCTGCGTGCATGGAGACCCGGACCCGGCGGCCGGTTCGGGAGGCTCTGAGCGCAGGCTGAGCCGATGGCACTCGGCTAGGGCTTTCCTAAGGCGCGCTGCTGCCACACTAGATTCTGGATCCTCTATGTTGTTGGCTGTCCAGAAGTCCCTGGCAGAAACTATGAAAGGCTGCAAGTCTGCAATGTTGGGGAAGGCAAAGGCGAAGTCAGAAGGGCAGTCAAAACCTCTGGCCAAAACGAGGTCCTGCAGGCCTTCAGGGACCCGGGCTTCTACCAGGACGTCCTGTAGCCGATCGCGATCCATGTGCATCAGCAATGCATGCTTGGAGGGCTTGTTTGAGAGGAAAAGGGATAGCTGCGAAATGTGTACAGTCAGTGCGGATGGCAGGCTCTGGACCGGCGCTTGAGCACTGCTGAGTCGCCGACCTCTCAAAGGCATACCTAAGTTATCGAATCGTGTCGAATTCGGCTGCGCTGTGTGCGTCAAGGCAGGGCATGAACAGCTTATTTTAGCACAGCACGGCCACGCACGCCTTGCGTTTGCAGAGCTGCATGTCTGGATGAATCTGATGCACAGGGTACGAGCAATGCTTTAAACGCAAGCCGCAAGCTGTCTGTACTGAGTTGCCGTGAGTGCACTGCACGGCATGCACGGATCCCCAGGGCACAAGGCGAATGCCAATTGAATCGACTGCAAGGGCTGGCGCCTGCGTGCAAGGGCACGCCTGCTCATCTGGTGGTTCTTCTTCGGATTCGGCCTCCGAAGATTCCAAGGCGGCTCTTGCCACTGCGAGTGCTTCCTCATCTGCATCCAGGGCTGTGGACAACAAATTGTCCACCTCCCTGTGGTACAAGAATCTTGTCAGCTCGGAGGGCTGCCCTGCGGAACCTGAAAGGCTGGTTCCACGGTGGGGTGCTGCCCCCCCCGAGCCATTGGTCGAGGGGGTCTCCAGCCCCGTCTGATGGCGGAGGTGAGCTCAGACTGCACCCACAAGGCTTCTATGGTGTCGTCCCTGCTGTACAGCAGTGCGGATGAGAGGCGACGGTGTCCCTGAAGCCTTCTGCTGTCTTCCGGAAGGCGTAGCTGCGCTGAGTAATGCGCATTTAAGGCTGTGAAGGGTAAACGAGGATGCCTCGTGCTGGGTGACCAGCTGGCCGCCTTCCAATTTCCACGGCAACTGTATGGCCCAGCGAAGGCACACCAGTGCTTGCAAATAGGACATCAGACGCGAAAGGCTGGGGCATGCGTGAGACTCCAGGTTTGGAATGCAGGGCAAAATGAAGTCGGGTACAAACGAATCTCCCCATTCAGCGTGGGTGGCGTCTAAAGCTTGACTGAGCAGAGCCAGCCACTTCACTAGCCAGGATGCGCTAATGTCTTCACCTCGGAAACCGAAAGGCAAGCATGCGAAGGGCTGTCCCTGGCAAGTTGTCTTGGTGGCCCAACACAGGCCCCGGAGCGCCTGCGCAGACAGAGAGAGAGCGGAGGGCTTGATTCTCTGAATGTCCCCGAATCTTAGCTGCAATGGGCGCACAAAAGCAGGGCGCCTAGTAACAGGCCCACGGCGGGCGTGCAAGCGGGAGAAACTATGTGTTCCTCCCATGCGGCAAGTATAGCCAGTGGCAAAGGCAAGGCTTCCCGTCGATCGTGTGGTTTAGGGTTGTAGGCAAAGGACTTGATTAAGGGACTACCCATCAAGTCTAGCAGGCTTGATATCTGCCCAATGCGTGCAAACCAAGACAGGGCCTTGCTCATCATGATGGCACTGCATTTGAGTGCCGTGCGGTCCTCTGCTTGAGACACATGGCAGCCTGCGATGAAATCTGAAAGATGGGCCAGGGTAAGGCTCATCAAATCACCCACGCACTGATTTACAAAGGTGAGAAAAATGCGGATGGCACGGAGGTACTGCGACAGCGTGCCCCCCGAAAAATTTCCGCAGCGATGCTTCAACAAGGATCTGCGGGTGCTGCGAGGCTTCCAGGGCTTGCGCCAGCTTGCTGCTGGCGACGCAGGATTTGAGTGGCGGACAGGGCCATATGGCCTGGGCATTGCAGGCCTGGCGCCAAACACGCGGCGTAAGGGCATCACTGTGATTGGCGGGCTGAGCAGGGATCGAACCTGGTCTGTGCGTTCCTGGCTGATGTGTGACTGCAAGGCTAGACTGCGAGGCCTGCAGGGCGGCTTGGGCAGAGGGCAAGAAAAAGGGTCTACCCAGGACCTTAGCGGGATGCACTCTGGAACTGGGCGTTCTCGGCGATGTAGAATCGGCGGCAGTTGCAGGGCGTACGTCCAGAGGGCCTGACAACTGGTGTGGGCAAAAGGCCGGGCGGTCTTCTGCCATTTCTTCTGAAAGGCCATCGGGGGAGAATGAAAATGCTCTCCCCCAGAATTGTTTGCTGCGGTAAGGCATCGAGCCGAAATGCATGCAGGTCAAGAGGGTGGCATACGTACAAACGACCGTCTGAGGTGTTGACCAGAAGGCTCGTTGGTGTACCTGCGCCGCAGCAGAGTCATGATCAGTCCGCAATATTAGGGCGGATGGGTGGTACAACATGACTATGCCTGTTTTCCTGCAACTGCTGCATACGGAGCGGTCGTAAGGAGGGCCAACGCACCGCCCTGCCCTTTCCACTCAGCCTGCGGCCGCATCATCAACGACAGGATTCCCCTGTGCGAGGATACGCACACTTCGCACTATTGCAGCCGGTGCTACGAGTCCATGCAACCCAATGTCGCCATGTACTGATGCCTTGCCCTGTGCCTGATCGCACAACTCAGCTTCAGGAGGGCCGCGCAGTGTGCTCTTTTCATTTTCCTGTTTAATAAGTACTGTCTTCTGTAAAGCCTTGGTCTTGTTTTGCAACCCTTCGCCTTCCTTGTGCAGCCTGCGCAATGACGCACAAGGCAGTGCGCAGCACACTCGGGATTGGTCGTCCAGGTACCACGCTTTGGCGACTCCCCCTACTCGCGCAGCCTTCATAGTGCAGGCCAGTCGCATAGCTGGACTTTGCGCACACTGCTCCAGTTGGGCGATGGCGCGTGTGTTCTCCTGCGGCTGGGAGGGCTTTGGCCAGGGCTGCGCGGGCTTGCGGTAAGACTGCCGTTCACTGCGTTTCCAGCAGGAGTCAATGCTGAAGGCGTGATGTTCTTCGTCAATGCGCGTGGCACACGTGGGGGGGCTGCTGAAAGGCAGGTCATAGAAGTTCATCCACCAGCTGCCGTCCCACGCGTACAGAGGCGTGTCCGGTGCAAGGCCCAAGTACTGCACGTCAGGCCTGGGCTCATGGAACCCGGATGAAGGCTGCGGGGGCCAGTCGCAAGGTGGGCTCAGGGCTGCCTTGGGCGGGGGCCCGGGCGGAGGCCTCTGTGGCTCCGAAGGCAATGGTCTTGGCTTGGGTGCAGCCTTGGGAGCCACCTCTTGCTTAGCCGGCAGGGCATTATCTGGCAGGTCCGGAGCGTTGGGCCAATTCGGAGCTGACGGCGAAGGGCGAGGCTTTGGTACCTCGGTTGAGGCAGTCTCTGGATTTGCCGGCAGTGCGTCTTGAGAAGTCACTGGTGCGGGTGCTGAGTCTGCCGGCGGGGCCTCGGGAGGCAGCTCGGGTGCGAGCTGGTCGGCCCAAGGCTTTTCATTTTTGCTGCAGGGCTGATACAAAAAGTTTTCTGCCCTGGCAGGGTCGAAGAGAGGCACCAAGGGCGGCTCTTCAGTGCAAGGCTCTGGAAGGTCTTGAGTGGACGCCCCTTCAGGCGGCAAAGTTGAAGACTCATCCGTGGGAAGGGCGGCTTCAGGCAAAGGCGACGAGGATCTCGAGGCCGTCCGCTCACGCAGGGCTGTAAGCATGGCGGTCAAGGCTGCTTGGTTCTCTTCTGTCATGCTGGAGACAATGCCCATCAGGTCTGGCACTGAAGAGGGCACCTGGTCCGACATGCTTGCGGCAAGTGAATGGGGCCGAGCAGGAGCGTGGCGCGTTGCACACTGCTGAAATGGCTACAAACACAAGGCAGTGGTAGCAAACCGGATGCGCAAACAAAGCAGCCAGACGGGGCACGTGATGACAAGGCTGCTGGAGAGCCGGCGCGAGCCTGTCATGATGCCCATGCACAAAAGCCAGAAAATGGCCTGGATGTGGCACAACTGTCAGATTAAGGCTACGGCAGAATGTGCCTGAGTCCGCCGATTGACTGCGCTTGTCAGAGCGGGTGTCAAGCAAGGCGCGAGCCACACTGTGAGCATGAAGTGAGGTCCACTGGTTCGTGAGGGTGCATCTCCAAGGCTGGCAATGCGGGCATTGCAGGCTGAAGACGCACTATGATGAATTCAAGGTCTTCAAGGCAAGACAAAACCGCGTTCAGAAGGCGGGTTGTCTTAGGGCCAACACAGGCGTGCAAGAGTGAAACTAAGGCCGCCTCTGAGTGCTCGTGCCAGCGATGCTGCACTGCGAAGTTCCTGAAGTTAGGGTCGCAGGCAGCTGTCAGGAGACCCCTGGCTGAATGACTTGTTGTCTGGCCAAAGAAACATGCTGTAGGTTTGCTCCAGTCAAAGGCGGAGGCAAACAAGGCAAGGCTGTTCACGGTGAAGGTCTGGCCCTGATTGGCATATGCAATGGCAAAGGCACACAGTGTCAAAAGGCGGGCAATATGTAAGGAGCCCTCGTGAAGGCCAATTCGCAGGATGATGAAGTCCAGGTAACGACGAAGGTGGTTCAGTAGGGCAAGCTTGTGTTGCCTGGCAAAGAATGAGTCTGCCCAGCAAGCAAGCAGGCTAATCCATTGCTCCACCAATTCAGGGCATGGCTGAATCTCGTGGGCTGAAAGCGCCATTACAGCGTGTTGGGCGAAATGGCTATGGTATCTGGGCAGGTTCCCGGCCTGTTGCGCCGACCTGGCGGAAACGTCTCACAGTGTTGGCCCAGATGTAGACAAGCATATGCAGTTACATGCGTAGCAGGCACACTGTGTTTTTCTCGGCAAAGAGTGGTGCCCCATCATGTGAGGGCGTGGTATGCAAAGGCCGCCCAGTGCTGTACAGACTCCACAAGGCATGACAATGCACGAGTGCACTCGATCAGGGTGAGGGCAACAAGGCAAACGGCGATGATATGGCAGAAGAGCTTAATGCGCAGAAGGACTGTGTAGAACTCGTCCAGCATGACCTCCCAAGTAGCTTCTGGCTAATGTGGTGTGGATGGCGTCTAAGGTGTCTCCGTCACACTCCATGGCACAAAAGGCAAGGCGTTGGGTCGGAGAGTGAACGAGCGCTATGCAATAGATGCAAATCAGCATTCGACTGATGGCCAAGTGTGAATGCCAACACAGTACCATGCGCGGTGTAAAAAATTTAGGGCCTGGAGAGCAGGGCTTGTAAAGGTCCCGGAGGAGCCTTAGTAGCCAAGGGCTCGCGGCGCAAGGCAGCAACCCCGGAGGGAAGCCATTCCAAAGCGGACTCAAGAATGCATGACCGGGGTCATGACGCATAAGCCTGATCGCAGGGCTTGGTGAGGTCCCTTAGGAGCCTCAAATGCCAAGGCACGCCGTGCTAAGGCTGCAGCCCCGGCGGGCTGCGATTCAAGAGCGGACTCAAGAGTGCATGACTGAGGTCATGACTGAAGGCATTGCACTGAAGGCATTGCGCCTTGTGGAGGTCCCGGAGGAGCCTCGATGGCCAAGGCACGCTGTGCCAAGGCAGCAACCCCGGAGGGCTGCGATTCAAGAGCGGACTCAAGAATGCATGACTGCGGTCATGAGTGAAGGCAATATTGCCAAGGGCTCGCGGCGCAAGGCAGCAATTCCGGAGGGCTGCCATTCAAGAGCGGACTCAAGAATGCATGACTGTGGTCATGATTGAAGGCATTCCGCCTTGCTGAGGTCCCAGAGGAGCCTGAATTGCCAAGGGCTCGCGGCGCAAGGCAGCAACCCCGGAGGGCTGCGATTCAAGAGCGGACGACTGAGGTCATGACTGAAGGCAATGCGCCTCAAAAAATCCGACAGCGCCCACTCCTTCTCGATGCACCCCACTGCTGCAACGATAACCTCCTTCTTCCCGGTCATCAACACATCGTCCACGTAGATCGACATGAAGCCCATGTGCTTCTCCACCGCCTCTTTGCCTTCCTTTCTGCTTCCCATTATCTTCCACAGGTTCGGATCCGCCGTCGCCTCAAACTTCATCTCCCATTGAAGTCCTTCCCACTCCACGTCATCTTCTTGAAAGTGCCATCTCGACGCACCCCCCAGTCCTTCGGGCTCGTGGTCAACCCATAGACCGCTTCGTCAATGATCCAGACCTCATCCTTGCTCGCAAGTCCACATTTTCTGAAGATCGCCGGACCTCCATCACCACCGTCTTGGAATAATCTCTCCTGAGAGCGTGGAGAAACGCTGTGCTGTGCGGATGTCCGTGCCCGCCATGGACCATGGGTTGGGAGACCCTGCTGAAGCTGGCGCTCCCGGCGCCCCAGATCAGCGGCAGCGGAAATGCGGCGGGCCGACTGACGAGACGGGGCAGGCGACTTCCTGGATCCGCCCTCAACTTTTCGGGAAAAACAGCTTTAGGCATTGTACAGGCCTTCCTGCTTCAAGGCAAGCTTGAGCAAACCCCTTTTGGTGCAAAAACTGTTTGATCACGCTCTTCGGGAAAAAACAGTTTTGAGGCGTTTGTGCAGGCTGGGGGGGAATTCCCGGAGCCTGCTCAGCCCCTTTTTGGGCTCTCCAGGCAGCCGAGGGCCGAGACGACGAAGAGAACAGTCACCAACTTTTTTTTCGAGCTCTCCAGCCAGCCGAGGGTCGAGGGTCGAGACGAGGCGGTGAACAGTCACCAACTCTATTTTTTGGGCTCCAGCCAGCCGAGGGTTGAGACGACGAAGTGAACAGTTTCCAAGTCTTTTCGAGCTCCAGCCAGCCAAGGGTCCGAGACGAGGTGGTGAACAGTCACCCACTTTTTTCGAGCTCCGAGGGTTGAGACGAGGTGGTGAACAGTCACAATTTTTTTTTCGAGCTCCAGCCAGCCGAGGGTCGAGACGAGCTAATAAACAGTCACCAATTTTTTTCGAGCTCCAGCCAGCCGAGGGTCCTAACCTGTTAAAACCCTAGGCCCCGTGCCGAAATTGGGTAGCTGTTCTGAGGTCCTTGTTGGTGTTGCTTCCCAAGTTCCATTGATCGCCATTTAGGCTCAAGGCTCAAGGCTCAAGACACAATCAAGGTTCAAGATCTGATGTGTGACTGCATACATACGTGATCGGCATTGAGAGCGAAAACACTTCGCTTGCGCTGCATTTGTCAGGACCACTGTTGTAACTATCATTCCTTCTCCCTTACAACGTTTACACGGGTTCGGCTATAACGGCATCGTCCGTATACACCTTTCTACGTGGTTGGTATTACAGCTTGAGGGTTCGGTGCATAGCGTCCCACGGGACGTCACCTTGCCGTCTCTTGACAGGTTATCAGCCGTAGCTACAAGCTCTACACTGGACTGGGAGACAGCTGGTTTATTGCGGGTACAGGGACAATAAAGGAACGATAACCTACACAGTACAATGGCGTCTTCGGCGAGCCCAAGTACTGCAACTTTTGGGAACAGCAGCTCAGAGGGATCCAATGGATTGATGGCTCTTCCTGCGGTGATGGATATGGTTGCAGATTCACAGGATGAACCTGGGAGCGGAGGTTCCGCGCTATTCAGCGACATATCTACTCCCACAAGATCATGGAAGCAGATCGATGTTCATCAGGAGTCGAAGAAAAGAGAATCCCCACCGAGAAGATCATCATCTTCGCCTGCGACACCACGGACGTCGCAGAAGGGCGTGAGATCGACATCGAAGGGTGGGAGGTCAAAATCACCCACCAGTGCAGATTTTCGCGCCGTGATCAAAGAGAAGAATAAGATGGAGGTGGAGATCGGGGAATATCAGAAGACACTTGATGAGATGTCGGCAGCAATGGCGAATCTTAACCAAGAAGACTATGGAAGCACCATCCGGATCCAGGAGCTGGAAAGACGATGCGAGATTGCCAGCAAGCAGTCGGGACATCTAGTGAGTCACCACCAACACCACATGGCTGAGGCATGGCGCAAGTTTGAGGAAGAAGCCCAACAGATGCGCAAGGTGGAAATGAACGCATTTCAGTACGGGGAGAAGAAAGACATGGAGTCGAATATTATAATGCAACAGATGAGGCAAGCTGAAGGAACTATCATGGAGCAGAAGCGGGAAATTGCATTGATGAATCCTACATGGCAAGCGAGAAGTCGGCCGCGCAGGAATCAGCTATACGTGCAAATCAGATACACCGTGAGGCTTCACAACAGATATCAGTTTATCAGCAACAGATCAGAGGCATAGAATCTTCTACATCTATCGAGAAGTTCAACGAGGAGGAGATGGTCCAAAGTCTGAAATCACAGTTGGAGCATGCACTCGTCAAGCGCCCCGAGACGTACTCTTTGGAGGACTCCAGGGAACAGCTGATGGCGAGGCTGAATGACGTTACAGTATTTGCGGAACAGGAATCGAAGAGAGCAGATTGCTTGCTTCGCGAAAAAGAAGAGATCGTCAAACAGTATGAGTCCGACGTGTCGATGAAGGACCAGATGATTGCTGTCGAAGGTGGTCATCGTCAGGATGCGATCTTGGAGTTAGCCCAGGTCAAAGAAGAGAAACAAGAGGAACGGTGCACGATGGACGAGAAGTCGAAGGAGGCTGAGTACTGGAGATTGACAGCTAAGGGAATGTACGATGAGTACCTCGAGGAGATGCATGAGCTTCAGAGACAACTGAAAGAAAGAGAGGCGACGCTCAAGCAAGAAGAGAGTTTTGTACGCCAACTCGATGCTGACAACGAGGAACTACGTGCACACAAGAAGCTGGAGACACAGGAAGCCTCCAGCAGCAAAGATGGACATCGTGAACGAGCAGTAGTGAAACGCGCTGAGGGAGGAACCCAGGCTAATTCAAATAGGATAGACAAGAAGGTGGCTGGGTCAGTCCCGTCATCGTCTTCAAATCAAATCCCTAATTCGTCGCTGATGCCAGGTTCGATCCTCTTTCCGTCTTTCGGTGATCCAATGATCGATGTACACCTATCCCAGATGCAAGGGGTTGTTGGGCATGTCCCACAATCCACTACTACGACTGGTGGTGGTGATGGGGGGGAAACAACGGTACTACGCCCCCATTGGATTACGGTGGATTCCCGCCCAATGGGAATGGGCAGGGAGCGGGTCGACGTCAGTTGAGCCTCGCTGGTGGCGGAGGAGGACCTCCGGATGATCCACCCGATGATGAGGATGAGGATGACGACGACGAAGGAGATGAGGAAGACGAGGAAGAAGAAGAGGAAGAAGACGATCGGACACGGAGGAGACGAAGGAGATCGAGAGATAACCGAGAGATCAAGAATGATCGACCGAGAATCTCGAGGAAAGAGGCCGAGAGAGTATCTATTCCGGCCTGGCCAAAGATCCATCAACTTGACACCTGGAAGATGCAACTGCTGATGAATGTTCTGAGCGCATGTGCAGATCCAGATACCGACGCATGGACGAAATGGCTGGCGCAGGCTCTTGGGTTGAACCCAGACCTGGATTTGCTTAGCGATTCAGGTGGCGACAGATTTGCTACGATAGATATTAAGATGGCCATGGGCATGCAGAACATGCTGAAACAAGCACCTGACGAAGCCAAGGACGTATACCTCGATGCTACACGACACTCTGAACTACGACATCAACAAGGGGTGATCGTGAAGGGACGAGAGTTGGTGGCATTAGTTATGCAATCATTCAGAACTTCCGATAGAACGGATCTTGTCTACCACATCGAGCATCTATTCAACCTTGATTTTCCTGGCGACAAGAACGTGGTCATGTTCAGGAACAAATGGTACGATTTGCTGCTGAAGATGAGGAGCGAGGACAGACCCAGTAAGCTGGCTCTCAGAGACATCCTGTACAGGAAGATCAAAGGGAGCAAGAAGATGGAGTTCGGCCTCAATGCCTACCATAGACTACCGGACAAGCATCCTCAGACGACGTATGAATTCTTATTGGCGTTGATCGACTATCAGATCAAGGCAGATCGGGAAGACCTGATGCTCGACATGAAGGAGAAATCGGTCAAGTCGATGATGAAGTCAGGCGGGAAGGATGCGGCTCCAGCAACTGGCAAACAGGAGAACCAGGGTGGCAAGGGCAGAAAGGGGAAACCCGGTGGACCTGATGCCGCTCCTGTGCTCCCAAAAGCCAAGGCAAAGGGCCACGCTGGCAAGAACGGCAAGTCCGACGGTGCCAGCGACAGAGGCAAGAGTCCGGGCGGAAGCAAGGATAACCCCTGCTGGTACCACTTCAAATCGGCGAAGGGGTGCGTGAAAGGAAATGAATGCACTTTTTCCCACAGCAAGAAGACGGAGCACAAGTTGGAGAGCATGTCCAAGGGGAAAGGAAAGGGCAAATCCAAGTCCAGATCATCGTCACCAAAGAGGGATGATGGAGCATGCTTCGCGTTTCAGAAGGGGAAGTGCGATAGGGGAAGCGCTTGTAAGTACAGGCATGAGCTCATCACGAACAATTCAGCTCCAGCAACGTCAAATGACAAGGCGCAAGCCAAGTCGAAGGCTGCCGCCAAAGCCGCAGCGCCTGCCATTGCGAGGAGGGCCATCGCAATGCCCGCGATAGTCCTGAAGCAATCGGCTCCTGCAGGGAAGGTAAGCTTCAAGAAGGACGTTGATCAGGTCGAACCGGACGAAGCCGAGACTGTCTACCACGAGCACGATGACGACGCGATGAGCGAATCATCGAGATGGTCTGGCGAGTCCGAGATCCCCGAGAAAATGGTGTGGTTCAAGGAAGTGCTCGACGTCGACGAGAATGGGGAGATCACCTACCTCGAAGACGAGAGAAGGCAATGGAAACGAAAAGGGGAATGGTACGGTTATGAGGACAATGAGAATGAGCCTTATCAGTACGTGTACGTCGACGAGAAGAAGTTCAAAAGCAGTGATCATCGTGAATTATCAGCCTATCAAGTCCAACGATCATTGATACGTGCGAAGATACTGAGAGAAGTAGTGGATGATGTATATAAGAAGCACTACTTCCCGGTGACCAAGGAGAGCAGCATAATGTTCGAGTATGATCGGAACAAGGACGAGATCAAGGAATCGGCTGTCGACTGGAAGAAGCAGCATGGTATGCCGAAGAACGTTTTCGCCATGTCAACGTGCATCAGCAAACGGGTGAAATGGTTGATGGACACCGGATGTGGTCATGATCTCATTGGAAGAGCCAAGGCGAAGAGCCTGGGTGTCGACATCGTGAAAGATGACGACGAGATCGTGTTCCAGACCGCGAATGGTTCCACTTCCACATCTGATGTGGCCAAGATAGTCGTGGACGAGTTGGACGAGACTGTCGAGCCGCATGTATTGGATGAGACACCCACGGTATTGTCAGTGGGGAGGAGATGCATGAAGATGGGTTATGCATTTCACTGGATGCCTGGTAAACTACCTTTCATGGTTACGCCAAAGCAGGGATTCGTGCACTTGCAGGTCAAGGACGACATCCCGTACCTAGTGAGTGATGGTAAACTTCGGAGTAACAGGCATCGCCCTACGATAGACGACCTCAAGGAGCACTTTTCGGAAGTATTGGCGATGGTAACGAACGACGAGGCAGATCAGGGAGGTGACGATGAGAACGACGTCACACCCGCCGCTGTCGGTGAGTCCGCAGAGGCCGAGGGCGAACACCACGACGGGGCATTCGACTTCGGGCCACCCGGAGGAGCCGGTCCGGTACGTCCGCCTCCCGTGGCTGAGGAAATACCTGTAGATGTTGGGTCAGTCCCGCATCGACATGGTGATGCCGAAGCTCACGAGGAAGAGGTTGATGAAGATGATCCAGATGCCGGAATCGAAGTAGACGTGTACGAAGGATCATCAATAAAGAGGAAAGTGGGAGTCCTCAAGAAGGACGCCAACTCCATAGCTCATTTGCTTACACACAGATACCGAAATCCCTTCTGCGAATCATGCGTCAAGGCAAAGATGAGACACTTCAGATCACGAACGGGAGCATTCAAAAGAGAAGTGAAGACGTTCGGTGACCTGGTGACGTTCGACTTTGTGACGGCATCAGGAGATCATGAAGTGGAAGGCAGGTATGCGCTCATCATCCGGGACATATATACCGGAATTATCATGGCTTATCCCACCGCGAGAAGAGACACTGACTCAGTCGTCAGGGCTATCAAGCACTTCTGCGGGAGGAGGAAAATCAAGCAGGTATATTCAGATGACGGCCCGGAACTGATCAATGCGTGCGTGGAGCTGAAGCTGAACCACGACCTATCGCTGCCTGGACGGCCGCAGAACAATTCCCTTGCTGAAAGAACAAATCAATTCATCATTGACCAGACTTCGGCTTGTCTAGTACATGCCGGTCTACCCACGTGTTATTGGGTGCAGGCCATCACCACTCTGTGCCATCTCATGAACATCGAAGAGGTGAACGGATCGAGTGCATGGATGAGGCTGCATGGCGAGGAGTTCAAGGGCGAGAAGATACCTTTTGGTGCGCTAGTGGACTTCAAGCCGAGCGAAGCACGAGGGGGAAAGAGGGAGAAGTTCGAGCCGAGAGGGGAAACTGGTATATTTGCTGGATATGTGTTGAGCACCGGTATGCATTGGGCAAACAAGTATCGTGCTTGGGCACTTACTGCATTTGCGGGTGCAGAGCTGAACATCAAGAAGGCAAAGGTTCCACCTCGGTTGAGAATGCCACATCAGACGGAGAGGATGATTCTGAAATCTCCTCTGACATTCCCAATACAACAGAAGTACAAGGTTGCCAACGAGACTTTGGAAGGAATAGAGATGTCTATCGATGCAATCGGTCTGGATGCACGTGACCGCCTGATCGAGGATGAGGACTACGAGCCTGAATTGTTGCAGAGTGACGAGAAGCGACTGCTTGACGATGAAGTCGATCAGATCGCTGGTCTACTGCTCGACGATGGCCCGGAGGTAATCGCCGGAGATCGGGGGGATCATGCAGGAGAAGAAGATGCTAGACCGAGCTCCTCAAAAGGGAAAGGGAGATGGACACCCTAAGGGCGATGAAAAGGTTGCGAAGTCCGACCTTCCACACGTGTCAGTTGGGCTACCCGGGGATGGTATCACGTACGTCAACGACGATGGCAAGGAGGTTAAGATCGACAAGGCCGGGAGACCGTATCCTGTCGGGAAGGACGGATTCAGGCTAATGAAGACATCGAGACCTCCAGAGTTCACTCCTGAAGAATGGAAGATGATGAGTAAATATTACACCAAGGAAGAGAAGGCCGAGGTGAAGGGCGGTGGCAAAAGGAAAGAGGAAGATCCCAAGAGTAAAGAGTCTGATATTTCCGCGCCGGCAGAGGCACGGACATTACAGATGCCCGGTGGTAAGAGAATTCGAGCGATGCTTCGGAACCGCTGGGGTGGAGTAGAATGGCAGTACAATTGGGGATTGCGGAAGAACATATCAAAGATCAAGAACCCAATGGATGGGAAGCACTTGGCTGAGCTTGAATGGGTCAGGATTGTTGTTAATCCTGTCGACGGGGTGGTTGTTCTCATGGATTCCAAACAGTCCCAAGACGTCATGAGACGAAACGTTCAGCTTGAGAAAGAATTTGAGTGTCTGGTGGTAATTTATGCCTGGAAGTTCAAGTCTGAGGAGCGATCAAAGTCGACTCCAAACTGGACGAAGGCGGTTGCATCAGTCATGGAGAGTCATAAAGACGAAGCTGAGACAGCATCGGGGACGGATCCATCGGTCGACGAATCGACGGACCTCACCTGGTATGAATGGGAGGAGTCTGCTGAGATAGTTTCTGGAAAAGTGCCACTCGCAATGCCTGCGATAGGCGAGGACGGTGAAGCCAAGAAGTACCCATCGATGCCGTGCGTGACTTCTGAGCGAATACAGCACAGAGAGAAGGCTGTGAAAGTTGTACGATTCTTCGACGCTTTAGTATCCAGGCCGGTAGGCCGGAAAGAGATGTTGACCAACCCTGATGCATTGGCATCAATGAAGAAAGAGTGGTCGGGATTAATCGACCAGGGGGTCTTCGATCTTGGCGCGGTGCGTGAATATGACGCTGTAGCCAGAGAAGCAAAAGCGAAGGGGGAGGAAATACACATGGCTCGCGCACATGGCATTTGCGTTGAAAAGCACTCACAGTTGCCTGTTGGTGATCCTAAGAGGAAGTTCAAGGGTAGAGGCGTGTTGCTGGGGAACCAAGTGAAGAACCAAAGCTTTGAGGCTGCGATGTTTCAAGATTTGGGGAACTCCCCTGCTTCATTTGAAGCCTCGCGTTGGGCGGATTTTCTGGGTTGTCATGATGGCTGGGATGTGCAGATGGCCGACGCTGTTCAGGCGTATATACAGGCCACATTGAGGGGCACGCCGTGTTGGATTGAATTGCCACCGGAGGCCGTGCCAAGTGAATGCAAATGGGATAAGTACAGAAGACCAGTCGTCCCGTTGAGGAAGGCGCTGTACGGACACCCAGATGCGGGAACATTTTGGGAGCAGCACTGCGATGAGTCGGTGCGTGCCGTTGGTTTTGAGCCCATCGGCGAAGAATGGCCTTCAGTGTACATTCACGAAAAGCTCCAGCTTGTTCTGGTTGTGTATGTCGACGACTTCAAAATGGCAGGGCCGCAGAAGAACCTTGCCCAAGGGTGGAGCATGTTGCGTACACGTTTGAAGATTGAGCCCGAGACTGGACTTGACATGTACCTTGGTTGCAATCAAAGCAAGGGAAACGTCACTCTCGGGAACGGACACCGAGTAACAACGGTGACCTATGACATGGAACAGTTCCTACGTTCCTGTGTCGACCGCTATCTTGAAGTGGCGGGCGACGTGAAGTTGAATAAGGTTGTCACCCTGAGTTGCATGAAGAAACAAAGAATCACGTCTCACGGAAGCCTGCCAGAGAGGGGCCGTCAGTCGTGTGCAATTGGTGTAACAATCTTGTGCCCACCGACGGTTCTGCCACAGTGCCGGACCAACGGGGAGGGACTCCTGAGTTGGCCATGAAGGAGCCCGTGCGTGGACACCTTGCTCCGCATGCCGCTAGCGTACTGATGAAGTTGCTGTACGGTGCGCGGATTGCTCGCTTCGATTTGTTGCGGCAAGTGAATCGCCTAGCACGGAACGTGCATAGGTGGACTGACTCCGATGATCGGGGTTTGCATCACTTGATGTGCTATGTGCATCATACCAAACATTGGCGCATGGTCGGTTGGGTTGGAGACCCTATGGACGATGTGCACTTGGCCTTGTATGCGGACGCTGACTTTGCGGGATGCATTGACTCGCTGCGTTCCACCTCCGGTGGACACTTGAATATACAAGGGCCTAATACCCGGTTTCCGTTGTCTGGCAGCTCTAAAAGACAGGGTTGTGTGAGTCACTCCACTCCCGAGGCCGAGATTGTTGCGGCCGATGTTGCCATGAGATCGATGGGTATGCCCGCTCTCAAGCTGGTAGAGCGGATTCTCAAGAAGTCACCGAACTTTGTGTTCTATGACGATAATAAGGCTATGATCGGTGTCGTGCGATCGGGGAGGAAACCCCACGATGCGCCACCTTGAGAGAAGCCATGGTGTTAGCATTTCGTGGATGCATGAGATGTTCACACGTGATTACATGTACTTGGCGTATGAGGTCACCGACAGGATGGCGGCCGATATTTACACCAAGGCGTTCAATGATGGGCGCAAATGGAAACATGCATGTTTGCAGATTGGTCTACTTGACCCGAGCTTGCTGTCTGACCCGGATACCCTCAAGGCGCTCACACCCACGTGTGATCCCATAAAGGGGACCATGCAGACCGCTTCGGGGACAGTTGACGGAGTTCCAACATTTCCGTACACACACATACCGATCATGCCCCCGGACCTATGGTGGTCTGGATTAACATCTAAAGAGGGATTGCATGAGCATGAAGGACATGATCCGGTTGTTGTTGCCAAGGGACCCAGATTGATGCGTGTGAAACCTCCACTCGCGGTTATGACACCGTTTGGGAGCAAGTGGCTTCGTTCCACTTGGTTTCTGAAGAATGGGTCATGGCTCAAAGTTGAGGATAGAGTTGACCCGGGGCTACAATGTGTGCGAATTGATGGTTGGGTTGAACGCGCAGTTTGGCAGTTTCATCCCGTACCGGTCGCTGCACCGGCGCGGGAACGGTCTCCACGACCACGACCAATTCACGTCGGGTCCGGGGATGTTGACATGCAGTCCGTGCTGGCTGCATTTGTTGAAGAACTGTCGAACGAGCGCATAGAGTTGAAGTGTGTTAACGACCTTGCTCTGGAAACGTTGCTCCGATTGAAATTGCTCATGCGTTGTCTGCATATCAATCACGAGCAGCTTGTCCCTGGTCGTTGTTTTGTTCCGTATCGCATTGCGGTGAAGCACAAGCCACAGTTAGCGCCGGGTATTGAACTCGCGATGGTCAAACATGACGGTGGTGTGCTTCGCGCTCCTGTTCATGTCTCGCTTCCTGGTATGAGAACTCGCACAGTCGTCACTCTTTACAGTGTTGACTTGGCTCGGCCCATCGTGCTGATGGCATGTTCCGAACCACGTAACTGGTTCACTGCTCTTGCCCGCCATGACGGGCCGCAGGTTGTCACCATAACTCTGGTTGATGACTTACTGAGCGAGTACGGGGGGAGAATCGCCAGACATGTGCTTACCAAACCTTCCGATTTGTTGTTCTTCGCCGGGCCTTGCACGGGGGGATCATCATGGGCACGCCTCAACAAGACTCGCGGAATTGACACCGCAGAGAAAATCGAGGCCAAACAAAGAGAATTTTGGAGATTGTTTGAACGGTTCGTTGAAATTAAACGGCATGCCATGACAAAACGAGCTGCGATTTTGTTTGAGTTGCCTGGAAGTTGTGATTATTGGAAAGATGAGAGACTGCATGAGGTCGTGCATGATGGGACTAGTCACGAGTTTGATGGGTGTCGCTATGGCTTGAAACAAAGATATGCAAAGAAACCCATGCCAATCAAGAAACCATGGAGAGTTGTATCATGGAACTTTGAACTTGGTGGCTCGTTGTCTAAGAAATGCAATGGAAACCACGAGCATGGACCTTGTGCTGGTCGTGAAACCAAAGAAACCCAGTTGTACACGTCTATAATTGTGGGCGTGATCCTTCGCCGTTTTCGTGCTCGAGCAAGGTGCCTCGAACCGGCACCGTTGAAACTCGCTCTTGCTTGCATTACGCGAAGGAGATCGCGGAAGCACCAAGCTACTGCGAGCGAAATCTGCACCACCCCAACTGCACAACCGAGGTGCTGGGTCAGTCCCGAACCTCTGGTGCATACGGGGAGCTGGGTCAGTCCCGAACCCCAAGCTTCAAGGAGGAGCTGGACGAGTTCGTCACCTCAATCTGAAGCTGGGATCGCATTGGGACAATTCCGTGGCTTCATTTGCAGCTGCTTATTTTGGATTTTCCTGGGTCTGGAGAATATCATCAAGATGACTGCCAATCCGAATGTCGTCAATGCAAATGAGTTCTTCTGCGTGCCTGTTGGGAAATCTAGGCAAGCAGCAATCTTCTTGGGAAATTTGGTGAAGAACGCCATCGAGGAAGGCAAGAGGATACCCAAGAGGATGGAGATGAGCAGCGACCTGGGTATGTGCGTGAAGTGGATCGAGGACATAGGCGTCCCCGCTATTTATGCATACTCTGCGTACTACTCTGCCAAGGGCCGCGGGATGATGAAAGGTGAAGGGCAGTCTATGAGGGTTGCCTTAGAGTTCATCAGCAAAGTTTTCGGACAGCTTTCTGCCGACGAATGTATGCTTGGATGGAGGGAATTCTGCAGCAAGGGAAAGAAGATCGTGTCGGCGCTGAACCAACTTTGCGGTGAGGCAACGATGCTGGCGAAGAACCCCGAGTTGCTCAACGTAACCAAGTACTGCATGGAAGGGGCGGATATGTTGAGATCAATTGCGAACATCTGGGATCTCGCACTAGGCGTGGCCGAGGACAACGATGAACGGTCGTTCAAAGCTGCATTCCACCAGAACACCCCGGTTGGGGAGGTATACAAAGAATTCATCAGCGACGAGTCATCTAGGGCATCGTCATCGAGAAGGTGGAGGAGCTCCGAGGAGTTCCAGACGACTGCAGAGTTTGAGAGGCACGATCGGAGAATTGCAAATTACAGAGATCGAAACTGGGGGAAAGTGTTCACGTTGAGCGTGATCAAGGCTCCCAAGATCGACTCCTACGGTCGTGGTCCAAGGACGACTACCAGAAGAATTGGGACCTTGGGTTGGTCTACCAGAATGAGCTGCATGCATCGATGAAGAACCTCGCATATGCACTGAGGAGGGATGAGAATGCCAGCCAGAACAATCTATTGCGCTGGATGATCTGTGGGTCAACCCCCAGTGACATCTGCATGTCAATTCGCATGTGCATCGTTCATCATGAGGAGATTGCAGCCATTGCTCGGTGAGAAGGACTCCAAAGATCAGTCGTATACAGCTTATTTCCGTCCAGACAAAAGGGAGCTGAACGATCTCTACCGGGAGATTGAGTACGCCAGGGATTTCCTGTGGTGCATCGATATGATCTATGAGTCGAAGCTGCCTGCGATGAACATCAACTCCATCAGTTTGGCACCGCACGCGGCTGACAGGGCCGCTGAGAACCAAGATCGGCGCAAGTGGGTAAGCTGGATGAAGGAGATCGAGAAGAAGGCCGAGAAGGACGTCATGATCGAATTCTTCCAGAATAAATACTGCACGATTCATGAAATCGAGAGGGAACTGGAGAAGTACCCCGAGGATTTCGTGGTTGGGGAAGAGCCGACATGGTGGGTGATGGGCTCATCGAAGACGGAGCCGCCACGGAAGACGGAGCGACAGCAGAAGTCGGCATCAAGCTCCGGGCAAAGGAGTCAAACCGCTGGTGGGTCAGTCCCCCAGCCGGGAGCTCCAAGTGGGGGGTCGCAAGCCAGCGATGCTGTCAAGATCGACAACGAGATCATCGACTCCATTTTCCGAATGAACTCTGGCGGTGACGACGACAGATGGGTAATTATCAACCCAACTGCTGGACACGATACCTACACTTCATTCGAAGGGGGTACCACTTTGGGCGGCGCGACTGTCAATGTGAAATTCAACATAGACAACAATACGGGGTACCCAATCATACAAACTGTATTTGGGCCGTGTCTTGCAGAAGGCAAGAACGCAACATATTGGGAGTGTATGCTGAGATGCCTGACCTCTTCGCTATTGCACTTCGAGGAGAAGACCAGCGCGGAGAAGATCATTCTTTCCTATGTTGGGAAGGGAAATGCGGCATGGCTACAGCTGTATGCTTTCTTGTGTGCCCAAACAGGATGCTTGATTACTGGACGCCTTCCGGGCGCCAAAGCCATCAACGCGTTGATTCAGGCGGAGAAGAACCCGGACAACGCACCTGGACAGTTGAACCGGATTATCAATAGGCAGAAGAGGAGCCCCATTGGCGAGGCGACGATTCGCGACATGATGATCCACAAGAAGAGCTTCTTGGTCCTGGATTGGCCCCTGAGGGCCGTCAACTCGAAAGGGAGCACGAAGACCTTCCAGATGATGGTCAACGAACAGGGATGGACAAACATCGAGGAGAGATCATACTATGGGTCGAGTGAGCAAGTCTCCTCACCCAACGACACGTTGAATATCATCTCCCGATTGCAGAAGCTGGATAAGCTCATCGCTGAACGGCGGAGGCGAGACATGGATGACTCACCAATGTCGGTGCACATCTGGATGTCGCTATATGATTGGGTGTGCATGAGAGGATGCGGATGGCAGGTGACCGCCAACCCCATCATCGACTCCCTGCAGAAGGCGATATCTGACCTCGTCAACACATGCAAGGGCCTGGTCGTGGTGTGCGTGAATCGCGATGTTGCTTTCCATGGTGGAAGAGGGGACTTGGGGACGATCGCCAACAAGGTTAGCGAGATCTGCAAGGCGGCAGGCGCGCTGGTGACCGAGAACGATCGCCTGTGGCGCGTGGTCCATGCGCTCACAGGAAAGAACTACAAGATCCCTGGGAGCTCGAACTTGCAACACTTCCTCCTGAAGCGACTGCTGATTGAGAAATCCATCGATGCGGTCGCACCAAGCAACGCGTTTGTGTGTGAGCTGGAGGGGACGTGCATAAACGAGCCCGACCTTCGATTCAACATCCCGAAGAACATGGAGGAATCGAAGGTGAAATTCGAGTACAAGCCGACCTTCACTGCACAGTCGAAGAGGAAACAAGAGCAGCAAGATGAAGGACACGGCGAGCAGGATGCTTTTGGGAAAGCCGATGTCGGTGATCAACGTCTTCGATGGTATACGGTCACGGAGCTCAGCAAGTTTATCTGCGAACTTTGCGCTAAAGAGATGCAGATGAGCAAGTCGAAGGTGCTCGGACCGAAGTCGAAGTACAATCCCTCTTCTTGCGTGAACTGTTGCGCGAACTGGAACGCGGACACGAACGGTATTGCAATGTCTATCGAGGGGAAGAAAATGTACACGCGCCTCTTCGCGGAATGCGTGGTGGCAATCCCCGACCTTCAAAACCTCATGGTGGACGTCAACAATATCCAGGCCATGATCACGATCATACGGGAGCTCGTGTATTCAAGGCTGAAGAAGGAGCTTTCTCACGTGGGATTCGTGAGCATGACTGTGGATCAAGCAGCGCAGTTCTACAACAACGGTCACGGGAAGCAATTGTGCGCATCCCGGGATGTGATCGTGTGCAAGAATTCCGAGGGAGTCGAGGAGAGGATGTCCATCTTCGTGATAGGCAAGGATCTTGGCAATGTGGCATATTCGTCCTGGATCAAGAGTGTGCTCGACCAAGGAACGATGTATGAACTCCTGGGACAAACCACGAACGAGGAATCCCTAGGAGACGTCGTCGAGATGGTGTTGGGATTCTTTGAGGTGATGTCGTACTTCCAGCACGAACTACCACTGTGGAAGGATGCATGGAAGATCAAGAGGGAGTTCGAGCAGTCAATAGTGCGACACCTCGCTGGGAACGTGACCCACACGACGGGCCAGAACAGAAAGCGGAACAGACCGTCCGCACAGCTCGGCGTGCCCACGAAGGAGGTGCTTGACATCATGAACAAGGTCAAGCCCAGACATCCACGATCCCTGATCACCGAGCCCTCTGCACAAGGTTCCAAGAGAAAGGCCACGGAGGGCGAAGATGAGGGTCTTGGTCAAGCACCAGACCCGAGTCGAAGTTCTCAAACCAATACTGAGAAGGAAGACAAGAAGCAGCGAGTGATCGACGGGCGGAGAGCGGCACTAGGATTCCTGGAGTCAATGGAGAAGTGCATGGGAGATATGGGGATCTGCAAGAAGTGCGCGAACCTGGCCCACGACGGCGACTGCAAGGACATTGAGGAGGCTGCTGGAAATGAGAAGGCGATGAAGGTGCTCCGTGAGCTACTCAGCAGTGACCCTGCTTCATCTGATGAAGACATGGGGGATACGGAGGAACCGTCCTCATCAACGTCCAAGGAAAGAAAGAAAGGGGGGCAAGCAGGGAAAGAAACAATTGAGATGTACAGCTACACTATTAATTTGGTGGAGATGGCTGACACGGCTGAGGGAGGAGAGCTACAATGTGGTGGCGTCGACCTCACCTACAACCCGTGCGGGGACAACAGGACATTCAAGAAGACGCTTGAGATGGGATGCGACACCATCCCGTGCTACATCCCGAAGTATGGCGATGTGAGTGATGTGCACTTGCCATGGGCGTATGCGTCCATCGTTGACCCCAAATACTTTCCCAAAGGTGCAATCCTTGAGCAAGTGGACGTGATGCAACTTGGCAAGAGTGTCAACTTCTGCATTGCTCCTTTCGACGGTGCTCCACTATGCAGGATTGGTGATGATCGCTCGGTATTTACTACAAGGGACCAAGCAAACCAGCTATCTCACGACCTATGCAGAGTCCTTCGACACAAGATCGGCAATTGCCGAGGAAGTGCTTTCAGGTGCGACGAGGGTGGATGGGTCGACATTGATGCTGTCATTGACGACCGGAACAACGACATATTCCCACCATACACCACGAGAGCGAAACGATACATGGGCATCATGGAGGTGATCAAGTGGCAGGAATCCGGAAGCAGAAAATCGAGATTCCAGGTTTTGGCAGCAAGGTTTCCGAGCATCATGAACCCGAACGACACGAGGGCAGCCAGGGAGGAAATGACCGAAGCTGGCGTGGATCGGGACGACATCGACAGGATGTTCAACAGATGCGATGGATGGTACAGACCTTGGTGCATCCGAGTCACAACCGGTCACAGTGATTTTGGATTCATGAGCTCATCCGCACTGGCGAATAGGTATTCCGCAAGAATGGGTGATTCTCTCGGAGGAGCATTCCATGTGACGTATGTGGAAAACCTGCCAAGCATCGTACGCTGTGGGTTAGTCCCCGGCGGAATCGATGGCGGCAACAGGCTAGCACTGCACTTCGGGGCGTTTGCTCCATGGGATGAGATGAACGTGGCGACGAAGACAACGCTACGGAACGTGAGGAGAGGGGATCCGATTGCGATCATCTATATTCCCAGTGCAACCCTCGCGCGGTATGGGGCTGGAGTCGCGGCTAATGGGACTTTCATGGTCTTTGACGTGATCCCGTTCTATGAGGTCAAGTCCATTTGGATTGGCAAAAGCAATCGGAGGGAAGCGCCTGGAGTACGCTGACATCAAGAGGGCGTACTCGAAGTGTGTGGAGAACGAGATCTGCCCTGGCTTTGTCAACTCTTCCCAAGAGTCGGCTGCGATGTTCCTCCAGAACGTCGCAAAGATCAGCGAGAGGATGCCGGAGACTGAGACAGGTGCCGATAATCTGCACTACATCGTTGACATGGTTAATCGTGCCTGCGAACTCTATCGAATCAACAAGATGGAGAGTTCAATGCACAGGTCAACGAGGTCCGGGACGAAATCAGCAAAGTCGTCATCCTGAATGACGAGACATGGGAAGGACTGAGGTGCCGGATATGTCCATCATGTGCGACCGCGATCCCCACCTGCTTCTGCTTATGCCTGGAATGCGAAGCACAACTGATCTCCATCGGAAGGTACTACATTCACATCAAATCCGATGACGAGGAGGACAACCAAAACCCCAACGTCTCTGGAGATGCCAGGCGTGCACAGGAAGAAGCTAACCACGATGCGGCAGCACAGGAGGATGAAGACGAAGCGGAGGAAGTTCCGGGAGAAGATGACGACATGGACACGCAAGGATATACATCCGGCTATGCGTCAGAAGAAGAAGACAGCGGTTGGCATTACCGCGACACCGATCTGGCGTCACGGGACATTATAAGTTCCCAACGGATGGCGATCTGCCTTGACGAGCCGCGTGAGGCTCAGTACATGGCAGGATTTATCGCACTCCAGATGTCCAAGATGTGGGGGATGTTCGAGGGTGGTGAGGAGAGAACGATGAATGCCAAGCTCGAGGGGAGAGAGGGCTGCCCTTACCACAATGATTTCAAGAGGTACCCCAACATCACTGAGCACGATCAGGAAGGTATACTATTGCCATCAACAATAACGAAGATTTCTCAGTCGGAGAATGTTCGGACAAGAGCCTTAGGATCGGTTGAGGAGCGTGACGAATATATTCGTATGATGGTGTGCAAATGCGAGGGACTATACACATTCTACAAGCTGTGGATTGCAGCAAGAATCCTCGATGTCACCAAGGAAGAAATGAAGCTCCTGGTCAAGGACCGAGTGCACCCGGTGGGTGATATTATTTTCAGATGTTTTGCACTAGCTTTCAACTGTAAGTATATATCATTCGTGAGGGATGGCCTGAACCTTGGCAAACATGGTTACACGGTCAACGTGAGCGCCATCATCTCGGCCGTCGACCCGAACAAATGCGACACACCCCTGCTGGATTGGTGCCTTCGGAAAGGGCACTGGTTGCCAGAGGACTACAACAAGAAGTGTGTCCGGGCACGAGAAGCCCAGAAGAACTTGGACGAGGAGTTCCGTCGACGCACTCACAGACTGTCCATTGGGGACCGGTATGCGTAGTGAAGATGCTGATTGCGGCACGATGTGGGTTAGTCCCCATCTGTTGCTTGCGTCTCATCAACACCATTGCGACGGAACGACTCTACATTATGATATGATTTCATATATCCAAGTTGAATGGATGTGTACATGGTTACATATTCCGATGACTATGACGCTCTGGATATTCATGGATGGAACTATTACCTTATAGATGATATCTTTTCATTATTTATGCATTGTCCATGGTATCTGGAATGGCTATGATTTGCATTGATTACTCACCGATGTTTCTTTGCCGGAAATATGCAGACCGATTACAAGCGGGCGCCTCTGGTGGACTTTTGCGGCCAACCCATTTATGGATGACAGCTGCGCGATGCGCAAATGCGGCAGCTGGAATGTTCACTGGCGGTCAAGTGAAGTGGCCACAGTGTATTATATACACCTGCATATGGATGTGTGCTTCGATTGGAGGATGAATGTTTCACTTTTCGTACAATCGAACCCGGCATGTTTCACAGCGAATGAACGGTGTAGTGATAGCAAGTAAAAGAATGCACGACACGATTTCGTAGTTGAAGCCGTGGCCAGTGGAACGTTTTGTGGTGTTTGGACCGCATGATGAACAATGCGACCCAAATGGGGGATGTTAAAACCCTCTAGGCCCCGTGCCGAAATTGGGTAGCTGTTCTGAGGTCCTTGTTGGTGTTGCTTCCCAAGTTCCATTGATCGCCATTTGGCTCAAGACACAATTGAGGTTCAAGATCTGATGTGTGACTGCATACATACGTGATCGGCATTGAGAGCGAAAACACTTCGCTTGCGCTGCATTTGTCAGGACCACTGTTGTAACTATCATTCCTTCTCCCTTACAACGTTTACACGGGTTCGGCTATAACGGCATCGTCCGTATACACCTTTCTACGTGGTTGGTATTACAGCTTGAGGGTTCGGTGCATAGCGTCCCACGGGACGTCACCTTGCCGTCTCTTGACATAACCGAAGTGGTGAACAGTCACCCACTTTTTTTCGAGCTCCGAGGGTTGAGACGAGGTGGTGAACAGTCACCATTTTTTTTCGAGCGCCAGAGGGTTGAGACGAGGTGGTGAACAGTCACCATTTTTTTTTCGAGCTCCAGCCAGCCGAGGGTCAAGCCAGCCGAGGGTCGAGACGACGAAGTGAACAGTCACCAACTATTTTTTCGAGCTCCAGTTAGCCGAGGGTCCGAGACGAGGTGGTGAACAGTCACCAACTTTTTTGGCCCTCCAGCCAGCCGAGGGTCGAGACGACGAAGTGAACAGTCACCAACTTTTTGTTGGGCTTTTTAGCCAGCCGAGGGTTGAGACGACGAAGTGAACAGTTTCCAAGTCTTTTCGAGCTCCAGCCAGCCGAGACGAGGTGGTGAACAGTCACCAACTTTTTTTGGCTCTCCAGCCAGCCGAGGGTCGAGACGAGGTGGTGAACAGTCACCAACTTTTTTTTCGAGCTCCAGCCAGCCGAGTGTCGAGACGACGAAGAGAACAGTCACCAACTTTTTTCGAAACAGTCACCAACTTTTTTTCGAGCGCCAACCAGCCAAGGGTCGAGACGACGAAGAGAACAGTCACCAACCTTTGTTTTGAGCTTTCCAGCCAGCCGAGCGGTGAACAGTCACCCACTTTTTTTTGAGAGGACGAGAGGGACGGGAGCACGAGAGTGACGGGAGCACGAGAGGCACGGGAGCACGAGAGGAGCACGAGAGCACGAGAGGGAGAGCACGAGAGTGACGGGAGCCCAAGAGTGACGGGAGCACAAGAGGGACGGGAGCACGAGAGTGACGGGAGCACGAGAGGGACGGGGGGCACGAGAGTGACGGGAGCAGGAGAGTGACGGGAGCACGAGAGGGACGGGAGCACGAAGAGTCCCCAAGTCTTTTTTCGAGTGAGAAGGTGGTCAGCAGCTCTCCAGCCAGCCGAAGGACGAGAAGACGACGCCAACAATAGCAAGGAACGGGGCTTATAGTAACCAATCAATTTTCGTTTTTGGGCCGAAAAAGCCGCCAAAACAGCCAAATTTCCATCCTGCTGAACTCGTCGCCAAAGATGTCACCGCTATGTCACCGCTACCTTCTGGGCCGAAAAAGTGCCCAAAACGGCCAACTTCCCAAATTCCTGAAAACCTCGTTCTTTTCGGTCGGACGGCAAGTAAGGGGCATATGCCTCTCGCTTTGCGCCTTTTTGGCCGAAAACAGGCTCCTGACACGTACGCTCCTCTCAATTTTCGTTTTCAAAGCTGCCAAGATCCATCCTGCCGAGCTTGTCACCCTTTGTCACCGCTATGTCACCGCTATGTCACCGCTACCTTTTGGACCAAAAAAGGCCAACTTCCCGACTTCCCGAAGACCTTGTTCTTCAGCAAATTTTCCGTTTTCGACCAAGCACAGGACCTGACACGGCAACCTGAAAAACTGGGCAATATTGAGTTGCTTCATTAATGGGCAAAGGTGACACGGTAGCCTGCCGAGCTTGTCACCCCTTCTCACCGTTTGTCACCGTTTGTCACCGTTTGTCACCGTCGGGTTTAGCTGCAAATAGCCGGGATTCGAGCCCCAGACCAGGGCGCTTCCTTTGAGCTGGGCCGTTTTGAGCGCTTTTTGCACCAAAAACGGAGCGGTGACGAAGCGGTGACATTGCTGGTGACAAGCGTTTTTTGGACGAAAAAAGGCCGTTTTGGCAGCTTTTTTGGCCAAAAATCACAAATTAATTGGTCCCTATAAGCTGATGTTCCTTACTACTCTGGGCCGGGCGGCCCATCAGCGCGCCGTTGGAGCACAGCCAGCTGGTCGACCTGGCCTGCGGGCACCGGCACGAGCTTACGGAGAACATGCGCTCCGACCCCGGCATCTTCAACTTCGTGAAGTGGTTGCGGGTCGGCGAGGAGGGGTGCTCCACGCTGGAGCAGGCCAAGACGAGGCTGAAGGAGCTCTACCCGCCGGACACCACGCTGGTCAGCAGCCACAGCAAGCGCTGGCCGTCAACGCCCTGGCCAGAGGGCCCCAAGCTGCTCCAATTGAAGACCCAGGTCATCCACTTAGATTTGAGTTGTGTTAACGCGCACCTGCCCGGCATAGAAGCTTCACTTGGCCGCGGAGCTCGGAGTTTTTTAGGCCCTTGTAGGAACCTAACAAGAACCAAGAGAACCCTATAGGAAACCCATAGGAAACCCATAGGAAGTCCATGGGAAAAGAAGAACATTCCTTCTGGATTTCCTATAGGGTCTATAAGAGCCCCTAGGTGCGTGGCGCCGACGCCTTTGAGCCCATCGCAAACCTGCGCCGCTGCTATTTGAGAAGGGGCCCGGTCTTCCTGCCTGCTGCGCCTGGTGGAGCACAAGGTGGACGGCGCTTCTACTTCAGGCGCCTCCTGCCTGGCGCTCTCGGGCGTCGGGCGGCCTGCCTGCTGAACAGCATCTTGGGAAAGTGGGGCTCCTTCGCGCGGCAGCTGAGCAGCGTGCGGCGTGGCGCCAGGACACTCTGGCCTATCTGCGCGCTGCGCCCTGCCAGGCGCCCCGGCAGACCTGCATCTACGCCGACCCTCCCGACGGGGCGCGACCTGGCCTTCCACTCGGAGCTCCGAGACAATCAATCCTGTTGCCAGCGCAGGATTGACGGGGGCAATCCTGTGCCCAGCGCAGGATTGACGGACACGTTTTTGGTTGCTCCGGAAGTCCGGAGCTGGTATCGCACTCGCAATACGTTTTCCGGAAGAACAAAACGCGTTCGGAGCGCGTTCGACGCACAGCAGTGCCCCGGGATTGACGGAGAGATTTGGAGCTGTTAGTTTCTGACTCAAAACGGCCAACTCCGAAAAGTCCGTTTTTCGTGTCAGACGGCAAGTGGGTCGCTGAGCTTGTCATCGCTCGTCACCGGTATGTCACCCACCGATGCGTCACCACCAGGAATCGAGCCTCAACACACGGCAGATCGCAGAGACTGGGCTTGACCACTGAGCCAATGGATCTTTGGGACAAGGGGCTGGGTGCTTTTCACTCGAAAAAGCAGCCCGCCCAGCTTGTCACCACTTGTCACCGCTTGTCACCGCTTGTCCCCGGAGCGCTTTTGCAATTCGAGCCGCAACACGCGGCAGACCGCAGAGACTGGGCTTGACCGAGCTTGTCACTGCTGTGGAAAAAAGCAGCGTCACCGTTTGTCACCGTTTGTCACAGCGGGACTCGAGCCCGAGACCGCTGCAAATCGCAGAGAAAGGGCTTGACCACTGAGACAAAGGATCTTGTGGCCAAAGGCGATTTTGGGTAGCTCCTGAGCTTGTCACCGATGTTACCCACGACAGCCTGCCCACCTTGTCATTGTCCGTGTCGGGGTTGCCAACATGGTGGGCTCGGAAACTTGGTGGGCTTGCTGCCAACTTGATGGGGTTGTCAACTTACAACTTGATGGGGTTGCCAACTGGTGGGCCTGCCAACTTGATGCGGTTGCCAACTTGGTGGGCTTGCCAACTTGGCGGGCTTGCCAACATGGTGGGCTCGCCAACTTGGCGGGCTTGCTGCCAACTTGATGGGGTTGTCAACTTACAACTTGATGGGGTTGCCAACTGGTGGGCCTGCCAACTTGGTGGGCTTGCCAACTTGATGCGGTTGCCAACTTGGTGGGCTTGCCAACTTGATGGGGTTGTCAACTTGGTGGGCTTGCCAACTTGGCGGGCTTGCCAACTTGATGGGGTTGTCACCTTGGACTCGGCAACATGGTCTCGGCAACTTGGTGGGTGGGGTGCCACAGAGCAACGCAGCAGCCAGCGCAACTTGACATCGCCTGCGCCACATGTCATCGTCTCGCCCCACCGCACTCCGCTGGCACACTCCCCGGGCACACTCCCGGCGGGTACCGGGCACACTCTCAAACACTCCCCCGCACACACTCTCCAAGGGCACACTCCCCCAACCACGCTCCCCAAGCACACTCTCCCGGGCACACTCCCCAGGCACACGTGGAGCCTCCGCCTCTGCCCCGCAGCCGGGCCATTCCCACAGCCGGGCCACTGCCGGGCTGCCTTCCAAAGCTGGGCCACTGTCGGACCACTGCCTTCCAGCTGCCATTGACTACCTCCCCGCTTGCCGAGGCAATGTCCACACCACCACCGGACCATTGACTGCCTCCGCATGCCTGTCCAGCCTTTCCATTGCCGGGCCACAGCCTCCCCACTGCCTTCCAGCAAGACCACAGTTTTGAGCAGCCTTCCGCCGCGACACTGCCGGGCCACGACCACGTTGGACGCCTCCCCGCTGCCTCCCCACTCCTGCCCGTCATAGCCTCGGCGCGCGAGTACCGCAGCTGCGGGACCTGGCGGCGCACGGCCTCTGTTAGCCGGCTCAGCGTCCAGACGCCGCTGCCCCTCCTGGGCCAGCCTACGGTTGGCCAGCCACGTGTTGAATGCCCTAATCTAGATCCCGGTAGCGCTTCAGCAGCAGCGGCTGCAGGTCGTAGCTGGGGTACGTTTCGTGGAACCATCGCAGCATCTCCGGCTTGTTGCGGGGCTCGATGGACATCATCCTGCTTTTCATAGCACGCACTCTTGCGCCAAGCCAAGCAGCGCGCGCGCCGGGTGATTCGCCGCACTTCGCCGCCGCCCTGCGTGCCGCCCCATACAAACCCTACCGCGTCTTGAAAAGGAATAGAACCCATGTAAATTGTTTAATACCTTTAAAGCCGCACAGCAACTTGATAAAAAAAAAAAAAACCATTAAACCGCTTAAAACGACATTAAACCCTTTAAGTCTATTAAAAAACCTAGAAGCGCATTAAAACCTTTAAAACATTAAGAGCCGCTTAAAACCATTTTACAACCCTGAAAAACCGTTTAAAAACAGCATTGAAAACCTTTCGAAACCGTTGAAAACCGCTTGGAACGCAGACGTGCTGCTGCGCCCCACCTGGTGGGCATTCTGCGCTGCGGCAAGATGCTGCCGCCGCAGCTGAACCTGGTCAACGAGATCAAGTTCGCGGACGCAACGCGCTGTGGTCCGAGAACGCCGCACCCGCGGCGCTGGTGAGTTCTTCAACCGGGCGCTTTTCTTAGGAAGGTGCTGTGTTCAGCTACCCCAGTGCACACGCAGCAGTCCAGCGTCCCGAACGGAGTCGCGGAGCACAACGTCACCGTGGCGCGCGCCTTCACAAAACTGATGGGCGCGTTGTAACTTTGCGCGTGGCCAACCCGGGCAGTGGCGCCCATCGGCAGCAAGGCAGGAGGACAGCTCGGAGTCGCAGATGCAGCTAGGCAGCCTGCAGTACCCTCACACCCATAAAAGGAGCCTTGGAGCACTTCCACTTCTCTGGTCTTGCGGGCACTTGCAACACGGTGCGCACATCGATCGGTACCGTGTCAGCACCCGGGATCCTAGATCAGTTCCGGCATTCAACAAGTAGCTGGCCAACAGGCATGCGGAGGCAGTTAATGGTCCGGTGGTGTGGACCTTGCCTTGGCAAGCGGGAAGGCATTTTTTGTGATTTTGCTGGTTTTTTGGCGCTGTTACTCACTTCAAAAACGACGAAGAACACAGCGGTTTTTTTTGTCATTTTTTTGTGGCGCTAGTCGAGCACCAAGACGCCCGTGCCGGAGAGCGTCACCAGCAGGCCCTTGAAGGTGAACCGAGCAAGGTCGCCCGGTAGCGCTTTAGCAGCGGCTGAAGTTGTAGCTAAGACTTTTTGTAGCACTCGGGTGGCTGGGTTGTTGCTAACGTGGGCTTTAAAAAGCAAGAAGCGTGTGTGGGGGTTCAGGGCTTCAAAAGGTTTAAAATTGCGTTAATGGTTTTAAAGGTTTTTTGACGGTTTTAAATGGTTTAACAGGTTGGCCCCAGCAAGTCCGGCAAAACCGTGGTGCTGATTAGTCTCATCCTGGAGCAGTATCGAGGCGATTCGAGTCAGCCCAGCTTGCTCCCTTCCGTCTAAACCCGCAAGCCCCTGCCCGTCCACAGCGCCTCCTGCCACCCTTTGCTTGCTCTGAACCCCCAAAACCAGATTGCCCGCCACGAATTGTTGTCCTAAGCTCTAAACCAAGCCCAGTGTCTCCTGTCACCCAGCCAGCCACTCTCGGAGCAACTTTGCAAAACCCCAGCGGGCACGCAGGGGGGCGGCGAAGTGCGGCAAATCACCGGCGCGCACGCTGCTGACTTGGCGCAAGAGTGCGTGATATGAAAAGCTCACCTGGACCGGCTGGGACGTCACTGTGCTTCACTTTCCCTCTTGGAAAGCTGGACCTGCTTATACACCCTGCCAGCTTCTTGGAAAAGTGGGCTTCTTCGCCGGCCACTGGCGCTAAGCGGCGCAGCGTCTGCAGCGGCCACAATGTGACCGTGGGCGCCAGGATGCCTGGCGCCCCGGCGTGCATCTACGCCGACCCTCCCTACATCTTCCGGTCGCACCAGAAACTACTATGGCACAAGAGGCGGGGGCGCGCCTGGCCTCCACTCAAGCTCTGAGACGCGCTCTTCGCGAGAGCATCAACGATGTGCCTGAGGCCTGGAGCTCTACGGGGCCGACTCCATTATGACCCTGTGCTTGGGCAAGAACAGTTCCAAGCCCAAGCTGCTGGTGCTGCATCGGGGATCTGTGTCAGCGCAGGAATCCCGTGCTTGGCGCAGGATTGAGTGGAGCAATCCTGCGCGAGCGGAGCAATCCTGTGCGCAGGATTGACAGACCTCGGCGCGCGGCAGTGGCCCGCGCCAGGTCCGCACCTGGGTTTTTTCGGGCAAAATCGAAAGCTTGGAGCGAAGTCGGAATTCCGACCTTGGTGGCGAAGTCGGAATTCGACCTTGGCGGACTTTTACCGAAGCCGCGTATTCAGGCCTCCTGTTGCAAAGTTTGAAGCAAGCCCCTTTTGGGGCAAAAAACGGTTGTCTTTGGAGGCACTCTTCGGGCCTCCTCGTTTAGGAAGCTTGAAGCAAACCCTTCTGGCGCAAAAGCTGTTTGAGCTTGCTTTCAGACCAAAGCCGCGGAGCCGGCCTTGCTTTCAGACCGAAGCCGCGGAGCCGGCCTCGCTTCTCAAGTACGAAAGCTCCCTTGTCTCAGTGGTTAGAGCGCTGTCTCTGCACCACCCCTGGTCCGGGGCTCGATTTTGACCGGGCATTAATGAACCAACATTGCCCATTAATGAATCAACTCGTTCCAACAACGACTCAAAACTTGCGAAGAACGAAGTTCTCTGGAACTTGGCCGCTTTTGCGCACTTTTCGGCCCAAAAGAGAGCGGTGACGAAGCGGTGACAAACGGTGACAAGCTTGGCGGGATGGAATTTGCCTGCTTTTCCGGGCTGAAACGGAATCCAGAGCAAAGTGAGCGTCTGGAGCCTGCTTTCGACCGAAAACGAGCGAAACCCACTTGCTTGCGAAAAACGAACTTTTCGGAGTTGGCCGTTTTGAGCACTTTTTGCACCAAAAACGAGCGGTGACAATGGCGGTGACAGTTCGGCAGGCTGTCGTGTCACAAGCCTGGACCTCGGCAGGCTGCCGCGTTACGAGCAAGGTCCGCGGCAGGCTGTCGTGCCACGGAAAACCCTGCGAAGAACGAAGTCCTCCGGAACTTGGGAACTGGGCCGCTTTTTCGGCCCAAAATGAGCGACGAAGCGGTGACAAACGGTGACAAGCTCGGCGGGATGGAATTTGCCTGCTTTTCCGGGCTGAAAACGGAATCCAGAGCACAGCGAGCCGACCGAAAACGAGCGAATTTGGAGGCTCAGGCACCACACTTGCCGTCTGACACGAAAAAACGAACTTTTCGGAGTTGGCCGTTTTGAGCGCTTTTTGCACCAAAAACGGAGCGGTGACGAAGACCGGTGACATCGGAAAAACGTTCAGCTGAGCTGGATGGAGAATTTGGCTGTTTTGCAGGGTTTTGGGACCAAAACCAAGATTAATTGGCTATAGGCCTTACTACTCCACGCGGCAGGCTTTTCCAGAAGCCATGCCTGCACGCGTCGGAAGGTGGAGGAAGTCATGTGCTTAAAGAGGCTGCGCGGGTTTTTTTGGGACCATTCGAGCATTGACCGGACTTTTTCAGCGCGTGACGTATCGCCAGAGCCTGTCCAAATTGTCCTCAGTCCGACGGCGGAGAAATCTGTGGCAAGGACCGTGCCCTCACGCACACATGTCAAAAACTAGACGTTGGGCGGCCATATCAAACCTGAACGGGTTGGGCGGCGGGTCCCTTTTTGGAACCTATAGGAACCTTCTGGAAAACTCATTTTTTTAACTCATAGGAAACCCGTAGGAAGCCCTCTTCTTCTTTTCCTATGGGTTTCCTATGGACTTCCTATGAGTTTCCTATAAGGTTCCTAGGAACGGCTTCGTATTTGAGTTGTCTGCGCGCGCCACATGAGTCTTTAGTTTTTTGGAGCAGAAAAGACATCGGAAAACATACCTCTGCTTGAGGTTTAGAGTGCAGTATTCAGTCCGCGTGAAGGCTGCCGGCGCGGTGTGTCGACGGCGAAAAGAAAAACAACAGAATCTCGGAAGCCATTTGCGTTTGTTTGCAGTTTGGGCACGGCTGATTCGTTTGCGGCCCGATTGCAGTTTGGGCACGGATGTACGTGGCTGATTCGAAACGTGCAGGTTTTCGTTCACAGGTTTTTAGAACGCCCGTGTTTGCTTGGACTGCGCACGCTTCTCGTTCTTAAAGGAAACCAAAGATTCAATCGCTTGATATTTTTGTCGTTTGCAGCATGATGGCAGTGATCTTGCGTTCAGCCTCGCAGGGCACCGTCCAACTTTCGGGCAGGCGTGTTATGTTTGGGCGCCCGCGCAAGGGAGGCTGACTGCGAGCTGCCGCTCATTCAGCCTTCACGCGGACTGCGAGCATTGCCTTTTCGCGCAGGCCGTGACTTGGCCCTAGACTTCGCAAGCCTTCTGCAGAAGAAGAAGAAGAAGGCGAGCGAGGCCGAGCTTCTACAAAAAAATAGAACCGTGCGAGACGACGCATCGTTGGCTGCGCTGAGGCGTCATGCCAAACGAAAATTTTCAACTTGGTTTGTTGAGACACCCGTCTCCGGAGCTCCTAGTGCTCTTTACCTGGCACTACCCGGACTTTTGAGACACCGAGTCCATAAGCTCTTTACATTGTGGTATCTGGACATTGACGCATGACGGGCAGCTTAAGGCTCCTGGTGTCAAAGATTTCTTTGCTGGTTGTTTTGTGTTGTTTTTCTTTGGTGCCTGTTCTTATCTTCGAAACCCCTTTGTTTTGCCCTCGTTTCTCGCGCTACAACAGCGGACTGGCGCGATTGCAACAGCCGCGTGGATCAAAAAAAGTTGGCTGCGCTGAGGCAACAGCCAGCGCGCAGCAAGAGGAGCGCAAGCAGAGCCTTGAGCCATGCTGTTGGGGCCTGAGATTGCGCAGGAAGAGTTTGCGCAAGGCTGCCTTTTGAGACTGCAAACATTGAATGCTTGCTTGAGGCGACGCCTCTTTCGTTTTCACTGGGCCCCAAGCAAGCCCTCGTTCCTGTTCCACTCGCGCGGTCAAACCCTGACGCGCGGATTTTTTTTGAGTGGCGTTTTTGCTTTGCGTCTGAGGCCACAAGCAAAGCCGAGCTTGTGCTGCCAGCAAGGAAGCTCGGTTTCACTCGCGCCCCGAATGGCCGCCCAGTTTTTTCTGTTTGTTTTTTTGCGGGCTTTTGTTTCATGAGGCGTCAGTGGGTCAGACGCGCGGGCTGGCGGCGTGCGTTCCCTATTGAACCTGGTCCGAAACACTCAGACCAGAACAGAAACGAGCAACTGTTCACCACGAAACGTGTGGAACTTGCAAGGTCCAGACAAAGGGCTCCGTTTTTGGGCGGGCGCAAACCAAATCCACACTTGGGTTATCACTGGCCGGCCACTTCAAGGTCAGCTCCTGCAGCCACTTTATCAAGGAAAGCCCAATGGCTACTTTATCAAGGCCATCCCGCATGGTCACTTTATCAAAGCTAGCCCAATGGCCGCTTTGTCAAGGCTCGCTCATTAACAAGCCGTGAAGCGCCGCTGGACGTGCTCGCCCAACCTCCCACACTCCAATGGCCGTTTTATCAAGGCTGTTTTACCAAGGCCGGCCATTTTATCAAGGCTATTTTATCAAACGCGGTCCAATGGCCGTTTTATCAAGGCCGGCACCAATGGCCACTTTATCGCAACCAGTTCTGCTCCGAAGCAGACCTTATGTCTTAGTTAGGTCCAGTGGCATGTAATGAGTGGTTTCTAGTCATGCAGCTACGTGTGGTACGGGGCTAGTATGTCAAGAAAACGGGTGGACGACGGGTGGGCGTGGGCCGGTGGTTCGGGACACAGTCTGGCTCAGCACATGAACTCCAAGACACACACGCGCTCACACAGGGGTTCTGAGCTCAAACTTAGTTTTGCTGGTGTTGATTCTTCTCGGGTGTAGCGAGCGTGTTTTACCGGGGCGTAACGGAGTCTAATGGTTCCAAGTCCGTCCCGTGTGTAGGGCCGGTTTCGCTATGGAGTTTGACTTTGTTTCGCGCGGCTTCGGGGTGGAACCAGCCACGTAGACCCAACAAACCAATCTGACCCCCCACAAACCAGAACCCTTGCAAACCAATCCAACCCCTCACACCAACCAATCTGAACGGCCACAAACGATTCGGATCCCCACAAACCAATCTGACCCCTTCCACAAACCAGATTGAACCTAGCCCTGAGCGGAGGGACCTGGCGGTGCACGGCCTCCGTCAGCCGGCTCACGTCGTCCAGGTGCCGCTGCCCCTCCTGGGCTAGCCGGCGTTCCCCCAGCCAGGCGTTGAAGGCCCTCGCCTCCTCCAGCTCTCGCTGGCGCTTCAGCAGCAGCGGCTGCAGGTCGTAGCTCGGACACGTCTTGCGAAACCACCGGAGCATCTGAGGCTCGTTGCGAGGTTCGATGGACATCATGGTTTTTACACTAGGACGCTTGCGCCCGCCGTCAGCCGGTCGTACGCCGACTGCCTCTCCAGCATGCGCATGGCGCGCTCGCTCGGCTCCCCCTTCCGGCCCAAGAGGGTGAGATTTCCCACAAAGCCCAAGGCAGCCCACCCAAGGCAGCCAAGGCTGAGCCACAGCTAGAGCCACAGTTAGAGCCCGAGGTACAGCCCGAGCCCGAGGTACACAGAGAGGTACGGCCGAGGAGGTACGGTCCGAGCCTGTAGACGATGGGTGGCTAGACTGCTGCGACGGAGGTGCAGCAGGAGATGTTCTCGCACCTCGCATTGATGAGCGTAGAGCTAGCGAACAGCTTCTGGCCCAGGAAGCTGAGCGCCGCTCCCATCGGCTTCTCTTTCCAGTGCAAAACGCTCTTCGAAGCGCAAGTGGAACATTTGATTCTTTGGCTTGAGGTAGTAGACGAAGAGGAAGCTGTAGGGCTCCCTGGTCGCCTGCTCGTAGATCCTGTGCAGCTTGTCCTTCGGCAGCAGGGCGCTCAGCTCTTCGCTGACGGCCTCCAGCTCGTGCTGGTTGCGCAGCCTCCAGCAGCATAGAAATTGCATGTTCACCCGCACGGCTGGCTGTGGGCTATCTGCGAAGTCGTCGCAGATTATAAGCACCTGATACAGCTTCTTCATCTGCAACTTCTTGGATGTCTCGGTGATCTTGCGCTGCCTCTGGATGATGCCCCGCAGCGCTGCCTCGTCCCACTCGTCGTAGTAGGCCTGTTCCCTCTCGGTATTAACCCCCAGGTCCTCCTCTATGTGCTTCTTGACGGGGATCCAGCCGTCGTCGATATTGATGGACGGACTGAAGGTATAGATTTTCTCGAAGACACCGCGGTATTGCTCCAGAATCATGCTGATCAGCGCCACGGTTTTGCCGGACTTGCTGGGGCGAGGAAGATACCTGTGCATGGTACCAGGGGCACCACGGGGTCCGAGGGCTGTTTGCTGCTGTACTCTGCCGTAGGAAACAGCTTGATCTCCCCCATCTCCTTTGCCTTACTTCGACGCGGGAAAGCCGGGCAGTGAGACCGGGATAAATCTAAAGGCTGGCATGCGGGTGAAGTACATGGGAAGCAAATCGTGGTTGGCTCCACACGTGGACCGGCTGCTGGGGGACGTCGCTGTGCTTCACTCTCCCTTCTTCGGCTCTGGAAAGCTGGAGTACTACCTCGCAGCCCGGCGTCCGGCCCTGAAGGTGCGCGGCGTCGACGCCTTCGAGCCCGTCGCAAACCTGCACCGCTGCTACTTAAGGCAAGACGCGGTCTTCCTGCGCTCATTGCTGCGCCTGGCGGGGCGCAAGATAGACAGGCGCTTCTACTTCAGTCACCTCCTGCCGGGCACTCAGAGAGGCCGCGCCGGGCGCCGGGCTGCCTGCTCGTACGTCCTGCTACGCAACAGCTTCTCGGGAAAGTGGGGCTCCTTCACACAGCAGCGGCCACTGGGGCTGAGCAGCGTGCGGCGTATGCAGCGGGCGCCGCGCAACGTGACCGTGCGATGCCAGGACGCGCTTATGGCACGAGGAGGCGGGGGCATGACCTGCCACTCGGAGCTCCGAGACGCGCTCTTCGCAAGCGGCCTGCCCTTCCTCGTAAGCATAAACGACGTGCCTGAAGCCTGGGAGCTCTACAGCAGGGCCGGCTCCATCACAAGGCTGTGCTCGGGAGAACAGCTCCAAGCCAGAGCTGCTGGTGCTGCATCAGGGCAATCCTGCTGTGGCGACAGGATTGAGTGGGCTGACGACTGGATTGAAGCTGCAATTGTGTGCCCAACACAGGATTGCCAGGCCCGCACCAGGCCCGCACCAGGCCCGCACACTTCGGTGTGGAGCGAGGTCGGATTTCCGACTTCGGTGGAGAAAAGCGGCTCTGAGACCGAAGCCGCGGAGCCGGCCTTGCTCAGACCGAAGCCGCGGAGCCGGCCTCGCTTTTCCAAGCCTTTTGCGCACTTTTCGGCCTGAAAGAG
>CAUJNA010003687.1:406536-453605 GCA_963377175.1 Effrenium voratum | reverse complement strand
GGCCAGCGCGCCGGCCTCGGGGTCTCCCGCCAGGTCGTCCTCAACAATGCGGGTTCCGCCGTACCCTTGGTACCTCCGCGCAAGGCGCACGTCCTCGTCCGTGGCCTCTGCGGGAGTGCGGAAGCCGTCCTCGGGAATTGCTTGCAGAGGCGTGTGCTGCAGGGGCCGGGGGTTGGGGTCCTCGCTGGACTGCACAAAATCGTCCAGGTAGAAGTGGCTTGTGATGATCGAGGTGGCCTTGCGGTCCGGCTGGTCCAGGGGCAGCGGCTCATTCCGCTCAAGGTAGCCCACCACCTGCTCAAAGCGCGGGCGCTGGTTGAAGCCGTGTGCCCGAAGTGCCTTCATTTACTGTTGCGCAACTTCGCCCGCCGCCCGTTCCACGCCCCGGCGCTCGGCCCGCGCGTAGCGCAGCTGGGGTACCTGGCGGTGCACGGCCTCCGTCAGCCGGCTCACGTCGTCCAGGTGCCGCTGCCCCTCCTGCGCCTGCCTGCGCTCGCCCAGCCAGTTGTTGAAGGCCCGCGCCTCCTCCAGTTCTCGGTAGCGCTTCAGCAGCAGCGGCTGCAGGTTGTAACTGGGGTACGTCTGCGGAACCACCGGAGCATCCGCGGCTCGTTGCGGGGCTCTATGGACATCATGCTTTTATACCAGTACACTTGCGCCTGTGGTCAGCCGGTCATAAGCGGACTGCCTCTCCAGCATGCGCAGGGCGCGCTGCTGCTCTCTTGTGAGCTGAGGCGGCTCCGGTGCAGCCTCAGCCGGTGCCTCCGCCGGTGCCTCCGCCGGTGCCTCCGCCGGTGCCTCTGGTGGTGCCTCCGCCGGCGTCTCAAGTGGGAGCGGCTTTGGCTTGCGCTTTGGAGCAGCCGGCTCAGTAGGCACGTCCTGCTTAGGTTTGTTCTTGCTCCCAGGGGGCCTGCCCCGCCGTTTCGGTTCCGGCGCAGCGTGTGGCGCAGCGTGCGGTGCCTCCGGCGCAGCGTGCACCTCTTGCGCCTCCGCCTCGTGTTCGGTCGGCTCCATTTAATTATACGTGGTCAAGATATAACACGAACGACAAAGACGACCCGCGAAGCCGGACGACGTTGCCGTCCAGGTCGGTCAGGCGGAAGCGCATGTGCCTCAGGGTAACCGGGCCCCTGAGGGCCATGAAGTGCCCGTCGTCTGAGCCCGTCTCCACAATGGTGCCCACTCCGCTCTTCAGCGTGATCTTGGAGAGGATGTCGTCGCCCAGGTTGCCCAGCACTCTGCTGGCGTTGGCCAGCTGGGCGCAGCGCAGGTAGACCTCGTTGTGCGAATTCATTTCACGAATTCGAAGATCTGCTGCCCGCCGGAGACGAAGCTCGGGCCCAGCATGTGGTCCACGCTGAAGGGCTTGGCGGGAGAGGCGGGCGGCGCGGCGGGGTAGTCCGCGGCATCAGGGAATTGCTGGCGCAGCTCCAGGTCGTTCAGGATCAGGCGGTTGTCGTCGTAGGCAACGCTCAGGCTGTTGGTGGTCTCGCTATAGGTGGCGGTGGCAAAGTTGGAGCTGATCCAGGCGGCCAACCGTGCGCCAGTGTCCGGTCCGTGGACAAAAAGCTGTCGGCCAGGCGGATCTTGTAGACGGCGAGCCGGGCGTCGCTCTGCAAGTGCAGGGACTCTCCCAGGTCTACCTCAAAGTTGCTGTCCGAGCCGGCCACTCTCTTGCGGCTGTCCACGTAGATCGTCGTCATCCTTTTCCATAGGAGGCCACCAGTTCGACGGACGACGGGTGGCTGGACGGCTGCGACGGAAGTGCAGCAGGAGATGTTCTCGCATTTAGCGTTGATCAGCGTGGAGCTGGCGAACAGCTTCTGGCCCAGGAAGCTGAGCGCCGCTCCCATCGGCGTCTTTTCAAGTGCGAAACGCTCTTCAAAGCGCTTGTAGAACATTTCATTCCTCGGCTTCAGGTAGTAGACGAAAAGGAAGCTGTAAGGTTCCCGCGTCGCCTGCTCGTACAGCCGGTACAGCTGCTCCTTCGGCAGCAGGGCGCTCAGCTCCTCAATAACGGCGTCCAGCTCGTGCTGGTTGCGCAGCCTCCAGCAGCAGAGGAATTGCATGTTCACCCGCACCGCTGCGCTGATTAGCTCAGCTTCTGCGAGCTCACCCAGGTACTGATCTGCATGTGCCGGCCCCTGATGAAGAGAGTGTCCAGGGCGCCGTGAGGCTTGTGCAGCTGCGGCGTGTCAGCAAAATCGTCGATGACTACAAGCACCTGGTACAGTTTCTTCATTTCCAACTTCTTGGACGCCTCCGTGATCTTGCGCTGCTGCTGGATGATGCGCCGCAGCGCCGCCTCGTCCCACTCGTCCCAATACGTCTGCTCCCGCTCTGTGTTCACCCCCAGGTCCCCCTCAATGTACTTCTTGACGGGGATCCAGCCGTCGTCTATGTTGACACTCGGGCTGAAGATGTAAATTCTCTCAAAGACGCCGCGATACTGCTCCAGAATCAGGCTGATCAGAGCCACGGTTTTGCCCGATTTTGATGGCCCGAGGAAGATGCCCGTGCATGGCACCAGGGGCACCACGGGGTCAGAGGCTTGTTTGCTGCTATACTCTGTCGTAGGAAACAGCTTGATCTTCCCCATTTCCTTTGCGTTACTTGCCAAATTTGAAGCCGGGAAGCCGGGCGGCGAGTCTGTCAGTGCACTGCTACACAGCAGGACGCTGACGGAGTTTTCCGGGAGCGCACTGCTACACAGCAGTACGCTTCCGGATAAACTAAAGGGCCGGTATGCAGCTGAAGTACTTTGGAAGCAAAGCGTGGTTAGCTCCTCACATGGACCGGCTGCTGGGGGACGTCGCCGTGCTTCACTCTCCCTTCTTCGGTTCTGGAAAGCTGGAGTACTACCTCGCCGCCCGGCGTCCGGGCTTGGAGGTGCGCGGCGTCGACGCCTTCGAGCCCGTCGCAAACCTGCACCGCTGCTACTTGAGGCGAGACCCGGTCTTCCTGCGCTCCTTGCTGCGCCTGGTGGGGCGCAGGGTGGACAGGCGCTTCTACTTCGGGCACCTCCTGCCGGGCGCGCTGAGAGGCCGTGCCGGGCGCCGGGCTGCCTGCGCGTACGTCCTGCTGCGCAACAGCTTCTCGGGGAAGTGGGGCTCCTTCGCACAGCAGAGGCCGCTGGCACTGAGCAGCGTGCGGCGCCTGCAGCCACCCTGCAACGTGACCGTGCGGCACCAGGATGCGCTGGCATATCTACGCGCTCTGCCCTGCCTGGCGCACCAGTGCATCTACGCTGACCCTCCTTACATTTTCCCCGGCCGCAGCATGAACTACTATGGTACGCGAGGGGGCCACGACCTGGTCTTTCACACGGAGCTGCGAGACGCACTCTTCGCGAGCGGCCTCCCCTTCGTCGTCAGCGTCAACGACGTGCCGGAGGCCCGGGAGCTCTACAGCCGGGCCGACTCCATCACGAGCCTGCGCTCGGGGAAGAACAGTTCCAAGTCCGAGCTGCTCGTGATGCACCGGGGCATTCCTGCTGTCAGCACAGGATTGGGGAGAGCAATCCTGTTGCCACAGCAGGATTGACAAGGGCAATCCTGTTGCCACGCCAGGATTGACGGCAGGGCGTGTGAGTGGTGAAAAAACACTCCGTCAGCGGTATGGCGAGGACAGCAGCGCTGACAGACCTCCGGCGCTGGCCCGGTGATGGGTTTTTCGGGCAAAAAAGCGAGGTCGGAATTCCGACCTCGGTGGGAGAGCGAAGTTGGAATCCCGACCTCGGTGTGCAGGCTGGAGGCTTCTATGCCGGGCAGGTGGTGCGGCCGGGGTGGAGGCTTCAATACCGGGCAGGTTCGCCGAAACTGTCGGGTTAGACGATAGTTTCGAATTTTCTTTTCCTGGGAAGAATCCGACCTTGGCGCGGGCTTGGCAGGGCTCCGATGCCGGGCAGGCGCGGCCGGGGAGGCTTCAATGTTCGCCAAAACTGTCGGATTAGACGACAGTTTCGATTTTTTTTTCCTGGGAAGAATCCCGACCTTGGCGCGGGCTTGGCAGGCTGCAGGCTCCGATGCCGGGCAGGGGCTATGCCAGGCAGGAATGTGGCGCGCTAGGCATTGGGCGAGCCCGTACTCATTGGGCGAGCCATCAAACGAGGTTGGGCGAGCCAGTACTCATTGGGCGAGCCACCCAACTTTCACAGTGGCCTCCACACCTGCTTCAAAGCTGCGCCTGCTTGGCGCGGTGCCTACAGTGCCTGCTCGGCACGTCTAGTGCCTGCTCGGCACGTCTAGTGCCAGCTCGGCACTGTGCCAGCTCGGCACTGTGCCTGCTCGGCACGTTTAATTAAGTGCCCGCTCGGCACTGTGCCTGCTCGGCACGTTTAATTAAGTGCCCGCTCGGCACTGTGCCTGCTCGGCACATTTAGTTAGGTGCCCGCTCGGCACCGTGCCTGCTCGGCACATTTAGTTAGGTGCCCGCTCGGCACCGCCCCGCCTCCCACCGCCAAGTTCTCCAGGATGAACCTACGTACGGCAGCCTGACAGGAAAAAAACAGGGGGGCACTTTGGGGTTGAACCACATGCACATGACATGCAAAACCGTGCGAAAAAACGTGCAAGCTGTTCCACGTGTCATGCAAAAAACAAGCTGTTCCACGTGTCATGCAAAAAAACAAGCTGTTCCACATGTCATGCAAAAACAAGCTGTTCCACATGTCATGCAAAAACCATGCAAAAAACAAGCTGTTCCACATGTTGCAAAAAAACAAGCTGTTCCACATGCAAAAACCATGCAAAACCATGCAAAAACCATGCAAAATGCGGCGCGTACGGAGCGCCAACTCACTCTCCCCGGGTTCCTTGCTATATGTGCTATATGTGCTATATCTCACAAGGCAAGCCAATGAACATCCACTCTCCCCGGGTTCCTTGCTATATGTGCTATATGTGCTATATCTCACAAGGCAAGCCACTGAACATCCACTCTCCCCGGGTTCCTTGCTATATGTGCTATATGTGCTATATGGCCCTATATAGCACATATAGTACAGATTTCGCGCGTACAGAGTATATAGCACATATAGTACATATAGCAAGGGCCCGGGGGAGAGTGGAGGTTCCGCGGCTTGGCGTGTAAGATATAGCACATATAGCACATATAGCAAGGACCCGGGGGAGAGTGGAGGTTCCGCGGCTTGGCGTGTAAGATATAGCACATATAGCACATATAGCAAGGACCCGGGGGAGAGTGGGGGTTCAGCGGGTTGGCGCGGCTTCAATGCCGGCAGGTGGCGCGGCAGGGTGGCGCCTGAACATGTCAATGTGACATGTTGAAGTAGGCTCCGATGCCGGGCAGGTGGCGCGGCCGGATTCTCCACGCTGTCCTGGGGCATTTGTGACATTGGTGCCACCAATCTCTCTCTTTAGAGGGAGTTTCCCAAATGGCTTGTATTCTACCTGAGAGGCTCCCAGCACTCGTCCGTCCAGCATTTGACCTCGTCCTGCGAAGGATTCGAAGTCTAAAACGCTGCGTGGAGGCGTGTGGCTGCAAAATAATGACCCCTAGATATGCGCTGCAATTTGGCTCCAGGTTGCATTTCAAGCGATGTCAAGCTTTGCCAAAGGAAACCCCTTTTCCCTTTTTTTTCGGGGACCCCTTTTTTTGGGACCCCTTGTTTTCTTTTTTTTTTGTTTTTCTTAGCCCTGCAAAGGTTGGCTCGCTTGAAATGCAACCTGGAGCCAAATTGCAAGCATATCTAGGGGTCTCTATTTTGCAGCCTCACGCCTGCACGCAGCGTTTTAGACTTTGAATCCTTCGCAGGACGAGGTCAAATGCTGGACGGACGAGTGCTGGGAGCCTCTCAGGTAGAATATAAACCATTTGGGAAACCCCCTCTAAAGAGAGAGGCGGCGATGCTGCTTCCGTGCCGTGCGCGGCCACCTGGCCGTCCGTGGTGGTTCGTTTCAATGCGTTCCAGGCGAGAGGTGCGGCAGGTGGCTGGCTTCTATGCCGGGCAGGAATGTGTATGCTGGAAAACATAAGTGGCACTTATGTTTTCGAAGCGGCCGGGTGGGAGGCTCCGATGTTTGGTTGATGCCCGCGTAGAGTTCAGCTTAAGAGTCGTTGGGCGAACCCGTCGGCGGGCTGGCGTGGCTCTGCCGGGCAGGTTCGCCGAAACTTTAGACAGTGGTCCACAGGACAACTGGAAAAAAAAATCCAGTTGTCCTGTGGGGGGACAACTGGAAAAAATTTCCTGGGAAGAATTCTGACCTTGGCGCGGGCTCCGATACCGAGCAAAAGGGGTGCGTTCATCCTGCTAGCCTCCGGTGGTCTCTGCCGCGGCGGGCGGGCTGGCGCCTGTGGGTTTTAAACACAGCTGCCTCTACTCTCATCTTGAGACCATGGCCTCTCCGTCGCGCCCGCAAGCCTGTATGGTTTCGCATCAAGACCTGCTCGAGATGTGGGAGGCCGACGTTGCTGTCTGGGACTGCTGGTTCGCAAACCAGAAAAGGCTGTACGACGCCCAGAGCCAGGAGCCCGATGAGATGCGCCGGCTGCACCTCGCAAACCAGCAGTGGGTGCAAGAAGAGGAAGAGCGACGAGAGGGAGTCGCAGCGCAAGCGCCGGCGCACAGATGCCGGGATGGCAGAACACGCGACGCGGACCAACGCAGCGTGGCTCAAAGACAGGATTGACGCCCTCCAGCGTCTGCTCAAAGTCCAGACCGACGGCATTCAGGGGGTGCTCAAAATCCAGACCGACGCCGCCTTGAGCCGGTTCGCGAGCGCAACCGACGTTCTCCGTGAGTGGCTCCCAGACGAAACCGACGTCCGTGGTGATCAGCTCTTGACCGACACCATCAACCTCGAGGCGCGGTTCAAATTCAAAACCGACGCCCTGCATGAGTGGCTCGCAGTCGAAACCGACGCCCTCTATGACCGCATCGTAGGCGAAGAAGTCATCACCTTCCATGAGCAGCTCAAAATCGAAACCGACCGCCTGCATGAGCAGATTAACATCGATGTCGGTCGCCTCGATGAGATGACCCAATTCGACGTCGACGCCCACTGCTGCGGCTTGTGAGCAGAATCGACGCCCTTCAGGGGCTCCGGTGGGGCCAAACGGGAACGCCGGTCTGAGGGGCTTCGGAGCAATCCTGTTGTGAGCCCAGGATTGAAGGGGCAATCCTGGGGTGACAACAGGATTGAAGGAGGCAATCCTGGGGTGACAACAGGATTGAAGGAGGTCTCGTGGGGCTGGCTCCGATGCCAGGCAGGTTCGCCGAAACTTTAGACAGTTGTCGGCTTAGACGACAACCTCGACATTTTTTTTGCTGGGAAGAATCCCGACCTCGGCGCGGGCTCGGCAGGGCTCCGATGCCGGGCAGGTGGCGCGCTAGGTATCGAAGCCTCCAGCGCGGCTCTGCCGGGCAGGAATGTGACGCTGGAAAGCAGAAGTGGCACTTATGCTTTCGAAGCGGCCGGGTGGGAGGCTCCGATGCCGGGCAGGTGGCGCGGCCGGGAGGCGTGTCAGGCGGCGCAGCTGGATGCTCGAGAACACAAGTGCCTCGGAACTGAAAACAGGCACGGACCATTTTTTGGTTGCTGCCCGCGTGGAGTTCGGAACTGGAAACAGGCATGACCCATTTTTTGGGACATGCCCGCGTGGAGTTCAGCTAAGAGTCGTTGGGCGAACCCGTCGGGCTTGGCTCCGATGCCGGGCAGGTGGTGCGGCCGGGGTGGAGGCTTCTATGCCGGGCAGGTGGCGCGGCCGGGTGTCCACGAGATCAGACGATGATCCTCCACGCTGTGCTGGGAACCTCGCATTTGTGACATTGGTGCCACCAATGCAAGGAAACGATGGGCGAACCGTCTCATTGGGCAAGCCAGTACTCATTGGGCGAGCCAGTACTAAGGGGCCGTTGGGCGAGCCCATACTCGCGAACCGTACTCATTGGAACCCGTACTCATTGGGCGAGCAACCACTTTTCACAGGCCCACAACGCCTGTGCCCTTGGCGCTGTCCTCCGTGCCTGCTCGGCACATCTACAAGTGCCTGCTCGGCACGTCTACGTACAAGCGCAGTGCCTGCTCGGCACGTGCCTGCTCGGACTGTGCCTGCTCGGCACGTCTACCTAAGTGCCTGCTCGGCACTGTGCCTGCTCGGCTGCTCGGCACATCACCTAAGTGCCTGCTCGGCACTGTGGCTCGGCACATTTACCTGGGTGCCGCTCGGCACCGCCCCGCCTCGCGAAGTTCTCCAGGATGTCCGACCACGGCGAGCCTGACAGGAAAAAAACAGGGGGGCACTTCCATGGGGTTGAAATGCACATGCAAAACCGTGCGAAAAAACGCATGCAAAAAACAAGCTGTTCCACGTGTCATGCAAAAAAACAAGCTGTTCCACATGCATGCCATGTGCAAAACCGTGCAAAAAAGCAAGCTGTTCCACATGTTGCAAAAACCATGCAAAAACCATGCAAAATGCGGCCTCACAGTCCCCCACGTCCTTGCTATACGGCTATATGTGCTATATGGGTCTCACAAGGCAAGCCACTGAACATCCACTCTCTATGTGCTGTTGCTATATGGGTCTTACAAGGCAAGCCACTGAACATCTACAAACAGCAATGAGCTGGGGGAATATAGTACACATAGCAAGGACCGGGGGAGAGTGGAGGTCCGGCTTGGCGTGTCGGCTTCGATGCCGGGCTTCTGTACCTTTAGCACATTTTGCACATGTAGCAAGCCCGGGGACTGTGGGGGTTCAGCGGCTTGCGCACTTTGAATCAAATCGTGGGGGGAGTTCAATGCATTGTATCTCTCTTTAGAGGCGTTTCCCGTCCGTCCAGCATTTGACCCCTCCTGCGAAGATTCGAAGTCTCAAACGCTGCGTGCGGCGTTGGCTGCAAAATAATGACCCCAAGATATGCGCCGCGCTTCGGCTTGCGCTTTGGAGCAGCCGGCTCGTAGGCACGTCCTGCTTCGGTTTGTTCTTTGCTCCTAGGGGCCTGCCCCGCCGTTTCGGTTCGGTGCCGGCGCGTCTGCGCAGCGTGTGCGCAGTCCGGCAGCGTGCGGCGCCTCTGCGCCTCCGGCGCCTTTGTTCGGTGCTCCATTTATTATACGTGGTCAAGATATGTCACGAACGGCACAGCCAGAAAGCCTCTTTTTTTGATAGGCCAGCCAAAAAGTGAGAGTCCTTGCTCTCACACGCTTTCTTGGGCGCGAACGCAAATACCCTGTTCCATGTGCGGTTGTACATTAACTGGATGACTATTGCATCTGCGAGAAAAAGAGTGTTCTCGGCAGAGGGGACAGACACCCGCGAAGTCGGACGACGTTGCCATCCAGGTCGGTCAGCCGGAAGCGCGTGTGCCTCAGGGTTGCCCAACTCTGCTGCCGTTGCCATGGGCGCACGCAGGAGACCCGTTGTGCGCCATCATCCGGACAAATTCGAAGACCGCCGCCCGCCGAGACAAAGCTCGGTTCCAGCATGTGGTCCACGCTGAAGGGCTTGGTGGGAGAGGCGGGCGGCGCGGAGGGGTAGTCCGCTGCATCAGAGAATTGTTGCCGCAGCTCCAGGCGTTCAGAATAAGCCGGTTGCCGTGTAGGCACGCTCAGGCTGTTTGGGTCTTGCTGTAGGTGGCGGTGGCAAAGTTGGATGATCCAGGCGGCGAACCGTGCGCCAGTGTACGCGCCCGGGCAACAACGCCCAGTTTGCCCAGCGCGGCGTCAACCCAGTAGAGGTAGCGGCGGTAAAAAGCTGTCGGCCAGGCGGATCTTGTAGACGGCGAGCCGGGCGTCGCTCTGCAGGTGCAGCGACTCTCCGGCTGTCCACGTAGATCGTCGTCATCCTTTTCTTTGGAAGCCGCCCGTCCGGCGGACGACAGGCGGCTGGACGGCTGCGACGGAGGTCAGCAGGAGATGTTCTCACACTTCGCGTTGATCAGCGTGGAGCTGGCGAACTGGGAATTGCATGTTCACCCGCACGGCTGCGCTGATGAGCCTCAGCTTCTGCGAGCTCACCCAGGTGCTGATCTGCATGTGCCGGAAGAGAGTGTCCAGGGCGCCGTGAGGCTTGTGCAGCTGCGGCGTGTCAGCAAAGTCGTCGATGACTACAAGCACCTGGTAAGTTTCTTCATTTCCAACTTCTTGGACGCCTCCGTGATCTTGCGCTGCTGCTGGGTGATACGCCGCAGCGCCGCCTCGTCCCACTCGTCCCAATACGTCTGCTCCCGCTCTGTGTTCAATTCCAGGTCCTCCTCAATGTACTTCTTGACGGGTATCCAGCCGTCGTCTATGTTGACACTCGGGCTGAAGATGTAAATTCTCTCAAAGACGCCGCGATACTGCTCCAGAATCAGGCTGATCAGAGCCACGGTTTTGCCCGATTTTGATGGCCCGAGGAAGATGCCCGTGCGTGGCACCAGGGGCACCACGGGGTCAGAGGGCTGCTTACTGCTATACTCTGTCGTAGGAAACAGCTTGATCTTCCCCATTCCTTTGCGTTACTTGCCAAATTTGAAGCCGGGAAGCCGGGCGGCGAGTCTGGGAGTGCTATGCTATATAGCAGGGCGCTTCCAGAGTTTTCTGGGCAATCCGGGCGGCGAGTCTGGGAGCGCAGTGCTGTACAGCACTGCGCTCCCGGTGTTTTCAGGGAGACACCGGGCAATCCTGTGCTCGCGCCAGGATTGAGTGGAGCAATCCTGCGCTCACGCCAGGATTGAGTGGAGCAATCCTGTGCCCACGCCAGGATTGAGTGGAGCAATCCTGTGCCCACGCCAGGATTGACGGCAGGGCTGGCCCGGTGATGGGTTTTTCGGGCAAAAAAGCGAGGTCGGAATTCCGACCTCGGTGTAGAGCAAAGTCGGAATTCCGACCTCGGGTGGCGCAGGCTCGGCAGGCTGGAGGCTTCTATGCCGGGCAGGTGGCGCGGCCGGGAGGCTTCTATGCCAGGCAGGTTCGCCGAAACTTTAGACAGTTGTCGGCTTAGACGACAACCTCGACATTTTTTTTTCCTGGGAAGAATTCCGACCTTGACGCGGGCTCGGCAGGGCTCCGATGCCAGGCAGGTGGCGCGGCTTGCCCAACGACTCTGAGTACGGGCTCGCCCAACCTCGTTTCATGGCTCGGACCACTGTCTAAAGTTTCGGCGCACCTGCCCGGCAGAGCCGGCCAGCCCGCCGACGTGGAGGCTTCGATACCTAGCGCGCCACATTCCTGCCGCGCCACCTGCCTGGCATAGAAGCCTCGCCCGTACTCAGAGTCGTTGGGCGAGCCCGTACTCAGAGTCGTTGGGCGAGCCAGTACTCAGGGTCGTTGGGCGAGCCCGTTGGGCGAACCCGTACTCAGAGTCGTTAGGCACCCGCACTATCCCTACATGCCCGCTCAGCGCTGTGCCTGCTCGGCACGTCAAAAGTGCCCGCTTGGCACGCACCCAGCGCACGCCACTTGTACAGTGGCCGCCACTTTCACAGTGGCCTCCACTTTCACAGTGGCCGCCACTTTCACAGTGGCCCACAACGCCTGCAAACATGCAAAACCGTGCAAGCTGTTCCACGTGTCATGCAACCGCATGCAAAACCGTGCAAAAAACAAGCTGTTCCACATGTCATGCAAAAACCATGCGAAATGCGGTGCGTACGGAGTGCCAACCCGTATGTTTTCAAAGTGGGTCGTTTCAATGCGTTCCAGGCGAGAGTTGCGGCGGGCGGCCGGGGGCTTCTGCGCCAGGCAGGCGCGGCAGGCACCAAGCCGCCAAGCCCTCACAGTCCCCCGGGTTCTTGCTATACGTGCAAAATGTGCTATATGGGTCTCACAAGGCAACCCACTGAACCTCCACTCTTCCCCAGGTCCTTGCTATACGGGTATATGTGCTATATGGGTCTTACAAGGCAACCCACTGAACCTCTATGTGCTAATGGCTCTCACTAGGCAAGCCACTGAACCTTCACTCTTCCCCGAGTTCTTGCTATACGTGCTATATGTGCTATATGGCTCTTGCAAGGCAAGCCGCAGAGCTGTATACTATACACACAGCATCTCCAACATGTACCAAATATGCATGTTCATGGCGTGTAAGACCCATATAGCACATTGGCACATATAGCAAGGACCCAGGAGAGTGTAGGGCCTTGGCCACGGGTGCTGCCTTGGGCACCGTCTTGGGCTTTGTGGGAAATCTCACCCTCTTGGGCCGGAAGGGGGAGTCTATCTTGTGCGCTGGCTCTGTGGGCAGGTCAGGGAGCATTTTTTTGCTCTTCGGCAGGGGCAGCACAGGCGGCTTGGGCTTGTTCTTGCTGCCCGGGGGCCTGCCTCTAGGCCTTGGCGCCGGTTGCGCTTGCTTCATCGGTTTTTTTTTAATAAAAAATTCGGGGGATTAGACGTGATCCAAAAACAGCACAAAGGACAACGACGAGCCCCTCAGTCGGACGACTTGGCCTTCCAGGTCTGTCAGCCGGAAGCGCAGGTGTCTCAGGGTGATGGGGCCCCTAACAGCATGAAGTGCCCGTCATCGGAGCCGGTCTCCACAATGGCGCCCACGCCGCTCTTCAGCGTTATCTTGGACAGGATGTCGTCCCCCAGATTGCCCAGCACGCGGCTGGCGTTGGCCAGCTGGGGGCAGCGCAGGTGGACCTAGACCTCGCTGCGTGCCATCATGCGGGCGAACTCAAAGACCTGCTGCCCGCCAGAGACAAAGCTGGGGCCGAGCATGTGGTCGATGCTGAAGGGCTTGGTCGGCGAGGCGGCCGGCGAGGTGGGGTAGCCCACATCTGGGAACTGCTGCTGCAGCTCCAGATCGTTCAGAATGAGTCGGTTGCCGTCGTAGGCTACGCTCAGACTGTTCGTGGTCTTGCTATACGTGGCAGTAGCGAAGTTGGAGCTGATCCAGGCTGCCAGCCGTGCACCAGTGTGCGCACCTTTGGGCAACAACGTCCAGTTCGAGTCCCAAGCGCGGCGTCTACCCAGTAGAGGTGCCGGCCTCGGTCTGTCGAGAGAAAGCTGTCCGCGATTCTGATCTTGTAGACAGAGCCTGGCGTCGCTCTGCAGGTGCAGGTCTACCTCGAAGTCGCTGTCCGAGCCGGCTACCCTCTTGCGGCTGTCCACGTAGATAGTGGTCATTCTTTTTCTAAGGAAGCCGCCCGTTCTGCGGACGACAGGCGGGTGGACGGCTGCAACGGAGGTGCAGCAGGAGATGTTCTCACACCTCGCGTTGATCAGAGTGGAGCTGGCAAACAGCTTCTGGCCCAGGCCGCTCCCATCAGCTTCTTTTTCCAGTGCGAAACGCTCTTCGAAGCGCGTGTGGAACATTTGATTCTTTGGCTTGAGGTAGTAGACGAAGAGGAAGCTGTAGGGTTCCCGAGTCGCCTGCTCGTAGATCCTGTGCAGCTTGTCCTTCAAGCAGCAGGGCGCTCAGCTCTTCGATGACGGCGTCCAGCTCGTGCTGGTTGCGCAGCCTCCAGCAGCAGAGAAATTGCATGTTCACCCGCACGGCTGCGCTGATGAGCCTCAGCTTCTGGGAGCTCACCCAGGTGCTGATCTGCATGTGCCTGCCTCTGATAAAGAGTGTATCCAGGGCGCCGTGAGGTTTGTGGAGCTGCGGGCTATCTGCGTAGTCGTCCAGGATAATCAGCACCTGGTACAGTTTCTTCATCTCCAACTTCTTGGATGTCTCGGTGATCTTGCGCTGCCTCTGGATGATGCCCCGCAGCGCTGCCTCGTCCCACTCGTCGTAGTAGGCCCGCTCCCGTTCGGTATTCACCCCTAGGTCCTGCTCGATGTACTTCTTGACGGGGATCCAGCTGTCGTCGATGTTCACGCTGGGACTGAAGATGTAGATTTTCTCAAAGACTCCGCGATATTGCTCCAGAATCATGCTGATCAGCGCCACGGTTTTGCCGGACTTGCTGGGGCCGAGGAAGATACCTGTGCTGGGACCAGGGGCACCACGGGGTCCGAGGGCTGCTTACTGGTATACTCTGTCGTAGGAAACAGCTTGATCTTCCCCATTCGTTCTCTTGCCTTTACTTCCCAAATTCGAAGCCGCAGCGCGGCGGTGCGTTCATCCTGCTGGCCTCCGGTAGTCTCTGCCGCGGCGGGCGGGCTGGCGCCTGTGGGTTTTAAACAACTCGGCACCTACACAGCTGCCTCTATTCTGGCGCGTTCATGTGCGTCGCCGCTCGCCGGGACGCGTAAGAAAACACTCAGCAATGGCACCTGTGCGCCGGCCTGCGAAGAAGTGTCCGCACGGGCGACAGCGGCACCTGTGCCGTGACTGCGGCGGCGCGTCGATCTGCGAGCACGGGCGACAGCGGCAGCAGTGTCGCGACTGCGGCGGCTCGTCCTTCTGCGAGCACGGGCGGAGGCGGGCTCATTGTCGCGAGTGCGGCGGCACGTCGGTCTGCGAGCACGGGCGGAGGCGGGAGCGGTGTCGTGACTGCGGCGGCGCGTCGGTCTGTGAGCACGGGCGGAGGCGGGAGCGGTGTCGTGACTGCGGCGGCGCGGCGATCTGCGAGCACGGGCGACGGCGGGGTCTGTGTCGCGACTGCGGCGGCGCGTCGGTCTGCGAGCACGGGCGACAGCGGGACCAGTGCCGTGACTGCGGCAATTTTGTATGTCAAATCCAGGGCTGTCCTCGGCAAGATCTCCCGTTTTCCAGAGCGCTGAACTTGCTGCGACATATGCGAACGATGCACGGCGACAACCCGCGCGCGGTGACCAAGAGTAAGGAGCTTGAGGTGCACCAAGCGCTCCGCGACGCGCTGATCACCTTTGAGTACCAGCACTATCTGCCCTTCCGCGGCTGCGGAGACGGCCCACGCCTTCGCGGACTTTGCCCTGCCGGCTCCCTGGGGGTACGTCCTGCTGGAAGTTGACGAGGAGCAGCGCCGGGCTTACGACCCCAGCTGCGACGTGCGCAGGGACTTCGACATGGCCGCCAGCGTGGCGCTTGGCAGCGGGCACAAGCTGCTGGTGCTGCGCTACAACCCGGACGCCTTCAAGATCGCCGGCATGACGCGGCGGACCACCAAGAAGGAGCGCCACGCGCAGCTGATCCGCCTGCTGGGCGAGCTGTTGGCGCGCGAGCCGGAAGCGCGCGCTGCCCTGCGTGGCGGAGCACTGGTCCGAGCCCGTGCGCGCCGTGTCCCGCTGCGCATGATAGTCCCCAGAGACTAAAAGGCAGGCACGCATCTGAAGTACATGGGGAGCAAATTGTGGCTGGCGCCACACCTGGACCGGCTGCTGGGCGACGTCGCAGTGCTTCACTCTCCCTTCTTCGGTTCTGGAAAGCTGGAGTACTACCTTGCAGCCCGCGTCCGGCCCTGGAGGTGCGTGGTGTCGACGCCTTTGAGCCCGTCGCAAACCTGCAGCGCTGTTTCTTGAGGCAAGACCCGGTCTTCCTGCGCTCCGTGCTGCGCCTGGTGGGGCGCAAAGTAGACAGGCGCTTCTACTTCAGTCACCTCCTGCCGGGCTCACAGAGAGGCCGCGCCGGGCGTCGGGCCGCCTGCTCGTACGTCCTGCTGCGCAACAGCTTCTCGGGAAAGTGGGGCTCCTTCACACAGCAGCGCCCTGAGCATGCGGCGTCTGCAGCGGCCTCCGACAAATGTAACCGTGCGGCACCAGGACGCACTGGCCTATCTACGCGCTCTGCCCCGCCTGGCGCCCCGACAAGCCATCTATGCCGATCCTCCCTACATCTTCCCAGGTCGCAGCATGAACTACTATGGCACGAGGAGGTGGGGGCATGACCTGGCCTTCCACTCGGAGCTCCGAGACGCACTCTTCGCAAGCGGCCTGCCCTTCGTCCTGAGCATAAACGACGTGCCTGATGCCTGGGAGCTCTACAGCAGGGCCGGCTCCATCACGAGGCTGTGCTCGGGCAAGAACAGCTCCAAGCCCAAGCCGGGGCAATCCTGCGCTGGCGACAGGATTGAGTGAAGCAATCCTGCGCTGACGACAGGATTGAGTGGGACAATCCTGCGCTCGCAACAGGATTGACTGAAAGGCAGCACCAGGCCCGCGCCAGGCCCGCGCCAGGCCGGTGGAGAGAATTTCGGCTCTTAGACCGAAGCCGCGGAGCCGGCCTTGCTCAGACCAAAGCCGCGGAGCCGGCCTCGCTTTTCCAAGCCTTTTGCGCACTTTTCGGCCCGGTGACAAAGCGGTGACAAAGCGGTGACAAGCGGTGACATGCTCGGCGGGCTGGAATTTGCCGGTCGCAAAAGTGCGCAAAACCGGGCCCAGTTCCCGAGCTCCTGAGTCGCATGGTTTTTCGCGGCCCGCCGAGGACCAGGCTCGGAGCCCGACAGCCCGCCGAGGTGGTCCGTCAGCCCGCCAAGCTTGTCACCGCTAATGTCACCGCTCCGTCCGGCTCCGTTTTTGGTGCAAAAAGCGCTCGAAACGGTCGACTCCAAATTCGCTCGTTTTCGGTCGAAAGCTCCAGACGGTCACTTTGCTCAGGTTTTCCGCTTTCGGCCCGGAAAGCAAGCGGTGACAAAGCGGTAACAAGCGGTGACAAGCTTGGCGGGCTGGAATTTGCAGGCTTTTTGGGGCAGAAAACGGAATTCGGAGCACGGCAAACGTCTGGAGCCGGTTTTCGGCGGAAAACGAGCGAACTTGGAGGCTCAGGCACCACTTTTGACGTCTGACCGAAAAAACGAACTTTTCGGAGTTGACCGTTTTAAGCGCTTTTTGCACCAAAAACGGAGCGGTGACGAAGACCGGTGACATTGGAAAAACGTTCAGCTGGTTGGGGGACCAAAAAACCAAAAGAATTAGGGTGGTATAAGCAGCCTTTTCTTACTACTCCAAGTCGGCGCCCGCCTTATCCCCAATATGCCTGGTCGCAGGGATCATAGTTTTCGTTGGCCATATTGCCGCCAGAACCGCTTTTTCTGAAGGGTTTAAAGCCACCTCGTTGGTGACTGCCCTTTTTGTTTCCTGATTTTCCTTTTCCTTTTCTCTTCTTGAACTTGAAGTTCCGCCCCGACACTTTTCTAGCTATGAACGCATCGTTCTCCTCGAGGACCCAGAACGTCTCTTCATCGTTGTTTGACATGAATCCTTCAAGTCCTTCTTCATCCTCAACCCAGATGCCTTCTTCTCCTTCGTATTCACCTTGTTCGATGATGAAGAATGTGTTGCTTCGGTTGCCTCCTTGAGGTCGATCTTGGATCGATGTCCTCGTCGTGATGAAGAGTTCATGGTAGTGCGTCTTCAGCATCTCACAGGAGTAGTTTTCGAGTGAGATGTTTCTCAGTGACATTGCACTTGTCAGTCTTTCTCTTTGCTGATCCGACAGCTCACTTTGTATAATGAAAAATTGTGCAATGAGATTATCCCTGAAGGGAAATGCGTCCCGCTGTCTGTCCTGCATTCCTTGGATATACTGTCTGAGGACTGTTGGATCGTCCTCATTGAGCAGGGCTGGAGGCGGTGCTCGAACACCGGCTGCTTGCTGATGTCGAGCAATTGTTCTTGCGTTTGCGTCCTGTACAGACTGTCGAAATGATGGGGGCTGTGCCGTGAAAACGGGCATCAAGTCCATCCATGCTGCCTTCAATCTCAAAGAAGGATTTCGAGTTTTGAGGTAAAAATGAGGAACTCTTGGTTCTGCCTGCTATGGTTGAAGAAACTGAGGAGCCTGTACAGATACACGTTGGTCGCACCTTTCAAAAAGTACTTCTTCAGCGTGTTCTTGAAATAATTGACTCCTTCATCAGGATCTTGCAAAAGGTCGTTTTGGAGGACTGCCTTGTACATATATGCATCTCCTGTCAATCTGCTTTTGAGCAGAGGTCCTCTCTTGTGTGCTTCCACCGTCGTGATGGTCACCCAGTCGTCCACGAGTTCTTCATACCTGAGCCAGCTGACTTTTCCGTCGTACGATGGCGGCTGCTTGGCGGTCACCGATAAATTTAGTGTTTCCTCCGTATAGCCTGGATTTTTGGCCATACTTGAATAGGCTTCCATGAAGCCTTCTCCATCGGATGACATCTTCCCTTGGATCTCTGCGGAAAACCTGCTCCGCTACCACAAATTCATCCTCTGGGTTGAGGTGCCTATCCCTGAAGGGAACTGGTACCCTGTGGTAGTAGAGGTCGTTTTGTTGGCCCCTGGATCTATTCCGGAGAGAATCTAATGTGCCAATGTGGATGATTGGAGGATGGATTGTCCCTGGTGGATTGTCTTGTGGATAATCCTGTAAGCGGCCTGCTAAGGTTCTTTTGCTTCACGCGATCATGAATGATGCAATGATATACAAAAAGCGGCCTTGAGCCAAATGTTGCGGGAGATCAACTGGTCTGAGAACCAAACACCCCCCCCGATCTTCTCCCCAGGTCCCCCCCTAAAATCTTTTTCCCCCCTTCCCCCGAAGATCTTCATTTCCCTTCACTTTCCTTCACTTCGGCTCATGTATCCTTGTTCCCTTTCTTTCGTTTCACTTCATGTCATTCATTTCCATGCATTTTCCTTCATTGCCAGATGTTCCTTCACCAGCATGGGCAACATCCCCAGCATCATTTGCATCATCCGCATCCTTGGCAGGCGCTGATGCGGATGATGCTGGCGATGTTGCCCAGGAGGTGCTAAGGATGCAAAAGCGGACCCGGGGGAATCGAACACCCAATGTTTTTACGGCTGTGTTCCGCACAGCCGAAGATGGTTGTGGGCGTTGGGTTTGCTTGTGCTGTTGCTTGCTTGTGTTGGGTGTGTTGGTGGTATCTTCGACACCTTTTCTCCTTTCATATTTGCGCTTTAACGGCGGACTGGCGATATCGCAACGGCCGCGTGGTTCAAAATCCCCGACATTCATTTGCACAAGTGTTCTTCAGAAATCTCACTTGCCATTTGCAGAACTGGGTTCGTGTGGGGCTGACCCAGCCTTGCTGATTTGCTGTTGTCCAAGCGGGCAAACTCACGTCTTGTTGCACAGTCTGCTGGTGAACGCATGATGCAGTCTTCCAGAGCACGCTCTTATTCACTGAGAGAAGTCGGCAGTGCCATGGTTAAGTGTCTGGTTGGCCATAAGACAACCACTGTGAGAGAAGTTGCGGGGGCTGCTCAGGGTACGAATTGCGGAGCAATTGTATTTATACAACTTTGCATTTCTGCTAAGCCAGGGACTTGGATTTGCATGCTCAAACAAGCTCACGCACTTTGGTGTGGGTCGACACCTTTTTTGGGCCCACGTCGCGCCTTGACTGCCCGCTTAGCATAGCCTTGCCAACCGAGGGAGAAAGAGAAATCGAGAGGAAGGAGAGAGCGAGAGAGAGAGAGAGAGAGAGAGAAATGAAGAGGTAGGAGGAAGATCGATGAAGAGGCAGAGAGGGAGAGAGCGAGAGAGAGATGGAGAGTGAGAGAGAGAGAAAGAGAGGGAGGGAGAGGGAGGAAGAGAGAGGTAGAGAGGGAGAGAGGGAGAGAGGGAGAGAGAGACAGAGGGATAGAAGCAAGAGGAGAAAAAGAGAGAGAAGGCGAGAGCCAACCTGAGCACCGGCGCGACCCGACAAAGAAACAAGACGCGTTTGTGTGCTGCACCTCTTTTCTCATCCATCCATGGTCGGTGGAGCATTTCCAGAAACCATTGGTCTATGAATGCGAGCTTGCTGGTGCTTGCATCTGCAAAAAAGTATTTGTCCACTGCAAGATTGGAGAACTTTTCTCGCTTGGCTAACCACTGAGTGTGCTGAGCTTCCAAAGGCTCGTCGCGCGGCACTTTCAGCGAATTGCAGTTCGATATGTGTTTCATTTTGCGCCGCGGCTGTGTTCAGCTTGACCTCGCACAATAGGTTTTCGCTGGCTTTGCAGTCCAAACAACACCCCAACCAGGCGCTTTTTAAAAGAAGCTTGAGCACCTCTGAATCAGCTTACCTCCCACGAACCCATTAGAAGGATTTGCTTTGCACCTTCGATTCCGTCCATGGCGCCGCTTCATGATATTGATGATGAATGTTTTGACACGACAAAGCCGCCAGGGCCCCAGCATCCTGCATTTGAGCTCAATGCATTGTGAGCCACCTTTTGCAGGTATGTGGCGCAAAAAACGACCAAGCCATCCTTGTGGAGCCGATTCTGTCAAGGCTACTGGTGAAACCTAGCTTGTTCAGCAAGCCCACCAAGACATGGTTCAGGAACCGCAGTACGATTTCATTAAAACAAATGCAAACATGCGCGGTTCAGACTTGCTGGCGTGTGGACAGGCTCCACAAAAGCTACCACAAAACCTACAACGAAAGCTGCGCAAAGTCTCAGTGCCAAACAGCCACCACCCGAGGCTGGCATTGGTTGCATCTGAACAGGTTTGTGTGAGCATTGAAGCTGGTCATTTTGCAAGCAGCACTTACATCAGACGTCAGTGTGCAGGCCGCTTCAGATGCTCCGCCCATGAGTGCAGAGGAGGTGGCATGCTTGAAACCGGTGTGTCCAGTGGGTGCTGGATTGAGTCTATCTCTTAGTCTTTTTGCTTTCGGTTTCATCGCAGGCAGTGGAAGGGGCTGCAAGGCCAGAAAGCGAAGCTTCAGATGCTCACGAAGAAACGGAGGCTCGCCTTTCAGTGTGTAGCTTCCTGTGGCTACTTGATGTCACGTTTGACTTGCTGATCTTTAGCGCTTGCAGCGTGATTTGCTTGTCGAAGCTGAATTGATACCAGGTTGTAGAAAGTGCCGACGAAGCCTGTGAGCACGGGCATGAGGCAGGACATTGGCCATGTTAGGTTACCCAAGTGGCCACCAAGTGGCCACCGTATTTGTCGTACACTCATGCACTGATTCTACTAGTTCATTTTTTGGTTTCCTGGATGGATTGTGATACATGATCACGTCCTTGCGTCCACTTGCTGTTGGAACCATGGCCATTTGAATGTCAGGCAAAGCTGGCTGGAGACCAACTTGGTCCAGCGCCGAATGCTGAGAAGTCTCTTTTTTGGAAGCTTGAGTTGCATTGAGCTCCGGTGACCTTGAGGCTTCAAGATCTTCATGGTTTGAAAGAAGCTATCTCAGGGCAAAGCTGGCAGACTTGCCATGAAGTACAGTGGTGCAAGCAGTTGGCGTGATACACTGTTTTCAAGGCATAGCCCAAAAATCCCGACCTTGAAACCCACGTGGCTTGTGATTGCGGTGTGCACGCAGCATTGCAGGTTGCAAAGGGAGTTGTACTCTCTGAAGCGCGACAACGGCGCCTTGCGTTCCGCGCTCTGCGCAAAAGCAGGTGCTTCCAGCACAGGGTGCGCGCATTTTGCGTAAAAGGCGTGGGATTCGTCAGGCGGAATTCTTCCGGTGGAGAGTGCATCTTGGTCTGGAGTGGAGTTGTGTTGCTTTGAGCAAGTTTGCTGAATGTCCACCTTGAATTTTCTCGGTGCATGAGGCAAACTCGCCCTCATTGACTTTTGCGAGTCAAGTCTCTACAACTGACAGTGTCAAGGGCAAGGCTGGGGTCCATAATGCAGAGGCAACTTGACAAGGCTTACCTGGGTGTGCAGGCGTTGGATTGCAAGAGGTGAACTGGTAAGTGGCCTGCGTGAGTTTTCAACATGCCCATGTGCAGGCAGAGGATGAGTTGGCATCTGCCACTTTGGCTCAGCCGCAGGCGACCTGTTTGCTGAAGAGATTGGAGTACATGGTCCCAAGCCAGGCTCAACAACCAGAAGGAAGGCAGAAGGCCAGCAAAGGCGGGAAGTGCAAAACATGTTCACACCGCCATGAAAACTGGCGGTTGATGTGAGGTGGTTGTTGGGAGCCACTTCTAGACTGGTGTGATCCTGCAGACGAATCTGAGGAGGACTGTGTGTTTTATCGAGACGTCAAGCAGCCAAGCGCGCGCGTGCCTGCCAGGTCTTTGTGGGGAAAGAGGGAGCGCCAAGGAGCCATAGGGAAAGTGATTTGGACAGAATCGGAGATTGGCATTGGATCCACTCTTTGCAGAATCTCTATTCTTCACAGTGTGCTTAGATAGCGTTTCGACTTCCGCCGTGCAGACTGCTGTCACCTTTGGCGACCACTGCTGCTTCTGCAGGCGTGCTTCTCACCTGTCACCTTGACTGTGCTTTCTGGACCTCGCATAAGGAACCTTCTCAGCCGCTCCATCCACAGCTGCCTCCCCGCAGATGAAGACACGGTGAGCTGCTCACCTCTCGGCTGCTTGAGAGCCAGGCTTGATACTGGAGGCCTGTTCGCGAGCCGCCAATGGACTCTTCCAGGGATCTTCCCTGGCCGACTCCCCAAGGGTGTGAGGCTGTGTGTTTGTTTGTTTGTGTGTGTGTGTGTATGTCGTGTGTGTGTGTGTCGTCTGTGCTTGGCTCGTCCCGCCAACGCACAGCTCGCGCATTTGAGGCTTGCTTCAGCTTCTGTGTTGTGGCCTCAGCTGGTGAACATAGCATCGACTGTCTCATAGGTCTATTTCTTTCTTGCTCACTTACTGGCAAGCAAAACGGATTGGATGCTAGAGTTAGACACCTCAAACAAATCGGATGGGATGAGCAAGCTCAGTTCGGAAGCCTTGCAGCGCCAGGCCAGTGCAAAGAGGATGGGCACAAAGACTAAGCAGTCCTAGGCAGACCTGAGACGTGGCACAAAGCAGAGAAGTGAGTTGCCCCAGCAAGTTTGCTGGAACATGGGCCAGTCTTGTCTTTTGCTCGCAACTTTCATTTTTGCATGTTGAGTGTTTCTTTCTTTGTTCAGCTGTCAGGTCCGAGCAAGCTTCCCAAGCAGACCTGTCCAGAGAGGAGGCAGTGCAAGTTGCGGCATGCTTCAATTACTTGGAGGGTTCAACCTATGAATTGCCATAAAGGCCACCCCTATAAATCAAGTATGGATTTTGGGCTCTTGCAGTCTCGCGACAGGCGTCAGTGGTCTCCAGCACGTTCTTCCGTACCAGGCACCTGGCCTTGGCACTCAAACAGAATGATAAAAAAAGAAGACGACAGTTGGCAGGCCTTTGCCACTGACTCTGACATCACCAGGCTGGACTTGGCAACTATGCTTGGATTCTTGACATTTAACAGACATTTGGCGTGGACGCGCCTGATAGACTTGAGAGGAAAGCCTGCGAACGAACTGTTGCGCAACGCATTGCATGCGTTTGGCAGCCTGGTTTGCAGCCTCCTTTCTTCCGGCCGAGGTGCGGCAGAGACGGCCTCGGACCCTGGGGATGTACCGTGGCATCCTGACTGCCTTGATTTTGGGATCCGCAGGATTCCGACGGCGCGGAAGCTCCGCCGGAATCCGACGAGGTCACGGCTAGAAACGAAGTGCCAACGCAATGCGCGCATGCCAGGAACCTCCATCACCACCACCAGTTGCAAACTGAGCCAATGATATTCCAGAGCCATGCCACATGTCGTTGCTCTGCTTCTTTCCCTCAAGGCACCAGTGTCAACATGGATGCCTGGTATGAAAACGTCGAATGTGCCCATGCTCAGAGACGTGCTTAAGATTGTATGCCTGCATTCAAGTGGGCTGCGGTCCCTTTCTCCTTGGCAAGGTGGGAATGTTGCAGCATCAACCAGCCAAGAAGTTGACTCTGTGGCGCTCTGAGATATGACTTGGTTTCTATGGGCAGAGTATGGCTGCGTGTCAAAATTAGGGGCGCCGTCAGGGACAGCAGTGGAACTGTTCCGACATAAGCACGCCCAAAAAACCTATTGGCCATTTTAGTAGGTAACGCGCTTTTTTTGTGACCGCGGTGTTTGTTGATCATGTCGCAAGTTGATCATTCCCCGGATAGCTATAGGGGTTCTAACTTCTAATAAAGAGGGGGAAGTGATTTGCGAGATTGATGGGCTGGTGCTAAGGGGCGTGCAGTTCGGGGTGCTGGTTTTTGCGGATTGGGGTGCTGTTTGAGGTGGCAGTGCGGGCGCATCTTTTCAAGATTGACGGTAGGGTGCTAGGGGGCATGCAGTTTGGGGGTGCTGGTGCAGGTCCTGTTTTGGGGGTGACGGTGCACGCGCGTTTTTGCATCTTGACGGTAGGGTGCACGGGGGCATGCAGCTTGGGGTGCTGGTGCTGGTGGTGTTTTGGGATGCTGTTTGGGGAGCTGTTTGAGGTGCTGGTGACGGTGCGCGCGCAATTTACGATACTGACGCCCGGGTGCTACCGGGCGTGCAGGTGACGGTGCAGGTACATTTTTGCATCTTGACGGTAGGGTGCAAGGGGGCATGCAGCTTGGGGTGCTGGTGCAGGTGGCGTGTTGGGATGCTGTTTGGGGTGCGGCTGGGTGTTTTGGGGGGGGGGGTGCTGTTTGGGGTGCTCTTAGGGTCACGGTGCAGGCGCATTTTTGCGAGATTGACGGCAAGGTGCAGGCGGCATGCTGTTTGGGGTGCTGCCAGGTGCTGTTTTGGGATGCTGTTTGGGGTGCTGTTGGAGATGCTAGTGATGGCGCGGGTGCTCGATTGACGGCCGGGTGCTGTTTGGGACGCTCTTCGGGGGGTGCTGTTGGAGGTGCTGGTGTGCTATCATTGCTATTTGGGGTCTGTGCTGGTGTAATGTCGCAAAGGTTGAACCGGCCTACTGCAGGAAACAAGTGTCATTTCGTGCCTGTTTTACAATGTTTTTTGGTGGGCAGGTTCGAGACGTCAATTTGTGGGTCCAGCAAGAGCATTTTTGGAGGCCATCACGAACCGTGAATCTGGTTTTGATATTTGCTGATTCTGGCTTGGATGCAGCGGCTTTTGCGCGCGGCTGTGCTTTCATGGTGCTACATTCTCTCGCTGCGTTGCTTAGTCTTTCACAGCAATGCGCTCCTTTGAGCGTTTGTGTGCTCGGCGCGGTTTTGATTCAGCACAGGTTACTGGTGTTTGCGCAACTGTTTCAGTTTCCAGCGCGCACCATAGCTGCCTGATGGCCCCGTCAACCCAAGGCTAATGAAGACAGTGTGCTTGCATCTGACGTCTTAGCAACAGCTTTCGCTTTTTGAGAATATTGGGCAGTGCTTCGGTCTAGGCATGGCTGACGTTGGCAAGGGTGTGCGTGAAAGTGACGCGCGCGTTGGCGGCAGTGGCGGCATCATTAAACTGGTTTACATGTGACTCCAACCCCCCAACCCTCCCACCCCCCGTATTTTGCCACACGGTCGGTAGGTGAACGCGGTTGCTTTTAGTAGGTGTTGGTTTTGGTCGCAGCTCATTTGGGTTTGTCTCAAAATGTTGGCCCCCCCCAAAAAAAAGAAAAGAACACCAGAGAGGGCTGTTTCCTTCTTTCTTCAGTGAAAAGCAACCCCACCCAGATCAAGGATGGCCTGTCTGTTTTAGAATGCGATTGGCCCGAGGCCATTTCCAGAGGTAGCGATGCATTGGTGCCGGATGCCTGGGGGCAAGCACTTCTGAGAAGATATAAGGTTCGCTCCAAATTTTCGTTGTGGTCTGTGGTGCAAAGGGACATGGGGGGAGGGACTCACTAAGTCGCCACAAAAGCTAGGGATATAGTATAATCTTCCCTTGTACTTTTGGAGTCATTTTGGCCGTGCCCCAGTTCTTTTCGTTGTCAGCAGCGCTGCCACACTTAAGGATCCTCGACAATGAGCAAGTCGTTTGTTTCACAGGGAAGGAATGACGGCCACAGAGTGGTTTGGTTGTCCTTTTCTCAGACGACTGGGGCTCCCAGATGGTGACTCTACAACCAGCCAGTGTCAACTGCCGCCTGAGAGCCTCGTCGTCATTGAACATGACTCTGTCATCCGTGCAACCTTACAGCAGTGTACAGGTGGGAATTGTGCATACCGTAGGTCTGTGTTAGAGCAAGAGCTGTGTGGACTGCAATATGCAATGCACAGCACAGCGCTGCAACGCTGCCATTGGCGTTCTGTCCAGTGCCGGAGTAAACCATTTGCGGACCGAGTAATTGCCTGTCTATTTCCTGAAAGGCAGCACCTCAGTTTGCTCTACTTGCGAAATGTTCCGAATATATTCATTAAGGACAGCAATTGCGACACGTCGATCCCGTTTCAGCTGAAGTTCATTGGATATGTGGTACATAGTCTTGACTCACAATGAAGTGTGCCTCGTATTGATTATCAAAGGGCTTTACCAAGCCTTGGCCACCCTAAGTTATTTCCAACAAAGAATGCTGGGTACTCTGACCCTTCCCTTTCGGGCAAAACATAAACATGCTAGTCTTGCCTTTCAAACAAAACACCAGCGACTTCGCAACGTATGGCAACATAACATATCGAGCTCCTTTCAATTGCAGTGAAATAGTATTTTGCTGCTCAACATTGCATCTCCGTGCACCCGGTTACAGTACTCGAATTGAGCTTACTTGCTTGAGCAGCTCTGCATTGTTCTGTCGTTGTATTTCGATGATCTGTTTACGTATGAATTTGCATTGCATTGCATTATACAACAATACAATACTACACTGTCTTGGAATGCGCTGTATTGCATTGTTCTGCTTTGGCATCTTGCACTTTATCAAAGTGAGTACATCACTTCACTCTTCAAAGAGCGCTGCATTGAAACGGGTTACGTAGCTTGGAGCTTTGCATTGCAAATGAGCTTATTTCATTGCATGAAATTCCATGGCATTTCATTTCGCTAAGTTGCGCTGCTTTTCATTGCATTTACTGCCTGATACTGCGTTGATAGTATCTCATCGCATTTGACTGCATTGCTTTTCATTGTACTGGATTGCATTTGTTTTTGCATGGCATTGTGTGCCACTTGTTGGCACGGCGTTTTGCTTGGAGGCCCTTGCAAGTTTCGTATTTGGATGTGCCTCAAAATGGAGACTCTCAAAGTGGGTGGTTCCTTTGGCTCCCCTTTAAACCCTCAAAAGGGTACCCAGCTGTCAACAAGTGGAGGGGGCAAACGTGCGATTTTGGAGGAGTGTTTGTTCAAGTTCGTCGAAGTGCACGACCCCCAGAAATCCATGCATCTTTAGGTTTGCGCTAGCATTGCACGCGTGCAATTCTAGCTGCAGTCAGCCCCAACAGTCACTTCTTGCTGCCAGAAAATGACATTGGGTACACTCACCAAGTTGCCACTAGGAAATCGAGATTGCTCACCAACATCCAGTGCCATTGAGGCACACAATGAATATTGAGCTGCAACCACATTGCATGGCTGCCAGCGTCATATCCCGGAAGAGATGTAGTGTGATTAGCGCATCATTGGAAGGCCGTGCACCTTGCACAGATTTGATTTGTGACAGTTGACAAGAAGGAAACTTCTAAGAAAGGATTTCATTGCCGGTTCTGAAATGAATTGGAGGCTGGTCTCCACAATTGTTTTTGCGTCTTGTTTCGGGCAGAGGCATTCTTCAGCTCTCTTCCACTTCAACATTTTGAAACTGTGATTCTGTTTTGATGCAACGTGTTCGGGCTTTAGTGTTTTGTAGTACTTGTTGGGTTTGTTCTGCATGTGTCCAACTGGAATGGCGGCTTGCTGATATTGCTTCCGGAGAGTACCTGGTGTAGTGCGGCGTTGTTTTTGGTTTAGCTACTTGTGTCAAAGTTGCAGGGCGAAGTACAAATGCGTTCCTTACCTGTGCCCAAGAACCATATCCTTGCCTCCAATATTGGGAACCCTCTCAACGGCGGTAGGTGGACATGAATCTCCAACAATCAATATTCACACCCATATCGAAACCTGCAAGACTGCATCATTTACATCCTACCACCTTGCACCAATTCACATGATTATGCTTGCGTCACATCACGGCCCACATCGGAACACGCTTTAAGCCCATGCCGTTGGGTCATTCGCTGCGAAGCGCGTGCCGCACATATTATTGACTTATCACATATTCAGCACTCTTTGCACTAAGCGTCATCCTGGCACATGTCACGTATGCATTTTACAAGCACATCGTACTAAATCAGGCCACCACACCCGATTGTTTTGTAGAACTTAGTGCTTGCTTGGCCGTATCATCCAGTTTTGCCATACAGTCAACAGTTGCACGTTAGGACGGGACCACCCCTCATGACTGACAAGTTTTTACGCCGGCATCGTCATAATGCAGACTAATTTCACGCTCAGATGACACATACATGCACATCCCGCATCCTATAGCACTCTAGTGATCTAGTGATGCACAGGTGTTTGTTTTAGTGCTTCCCTTACCTGGACTTTGGCAGCGCGGATGTGGTGTCAACTGTCAAGGCTGAATGCCTCCGTAAGCTGCTGGCTCTAGGCACTCTAGGCGTTGCCCTGAAGTAAACAGCACTTTTGCAATCGCCAAGCCTCCGGCAGTGTGCCTTGGCTGTCCGAAGGGCTTACGAGGTACGGTATGCATGTTGCATGTGAAGAACGCACAACATATGTCCTAGTGTGTCACATCGTTTCCTTGCCAGTGCAACAGCTTGGGGCAAAACCTGTGCTTAGGTCTGCTTTTGCGCGCTGCTGGGACATGGCGACGGTCGATCTGCCTGTGTTTGTGTGTGTGTGTGCAAACAAATCATATGTGCTGACTGTGAGAAACCAAAAGGCCAGAGCCCTTTGCCAGACCGTCGTGAAAGTTCACTGTGCGAATGGTGAAATTTACCGACTAACACTCTCAGAAGAGCCAACGCCTCATGGGAATGAGATCAAATGAGTCGACACACAGCAGACCGAGGCCAAGCTTCCCAGCCATCCTGAAACTGGTTTCCAAGGGTTGTAGCTGCCTCAGAGCCAGAGAGGAAGCGTTTTGCAAACATCAAACATCCGATACGTAACTTGCAGGTCCTGATGCCAAACTGGGTGAAGGTGGCGCTTTTCTAAAGTACGTCCGGATCTCAACATGCAGAATCTGTTCTTTTCGGTTGCGGCCAGAGACCAGAGACAGAATCAGCCAGCAAAGTTTTGCACACGCTGTGCTTCAAGCGGAGCGAAAGACATGTTCTCTTAGTGTGTGCCCAGTTCTACGAATTATGCTCAGCTGTGCGCAGATCTAGCCTTTCCCTTTTGCTATTCTGAGTGTCAATCCGTTTCAAACCCGAGCATCCATGTGAGGAGGATGACGAGGGGGATTCATGCACGCTGGCTGAATCTACTTTTGCTGACTTTTTGGAGCTGCTTTGGCCTCAGCTAGAGCTTATTTGATGCTGCGATGTTTAAGTGCAGCATCAAGGCAGAAGAGCAAGAACAGCCGTGTGTTGAAGCTGCTTGGCTGCAGCGCCGTCGCTCATGCGAACCAACGCAGCAGCTCTGCCGAAGGCTCAAGGTGGAGTTGCCGAAAGCAAAGGACTCGGAACAGCCAGAAGCGAAGAGGACGTACACGGTCCAGCGTGGCTTTTCAGAGAAACCCGACAAACCCTCTGCGAATCGCCAGCTCACACCTCAACGTGCAAGACGTTTGAAAGGAGAGAAGTTGCGGAAGCAGATCCTCCAAGTGCAAATGCACCGAGCTGCTCCTAGCGGGAGGGGGGAGAGACGAGCCGCCTGACCTGTGAGATGCATGAGTTCTGAGAATCGGGCCGACAGCGCTACCTGCTGCGCAACATCTTGTTTGTAGCAGCCATGCTACAGTTGCTTAGTATCAGCATTATTTTTTGTTGGTTACACAGCTACATGGCGTGCGCCTGACAACATCCTTCATAATATGACGATATCACCTTGCACTTCTTCTAATGTGTTGGTCACGCGACCTCACAGTGAGTCAGTGAGAGCCCGACTGTTTGAGATTGTGGACTAGCAATGTGTCAGAGAGACAGACGTATGGAGCCTTTTCTTAGGATCTTTCCAAAAGAATCAATTGACATCCATAGAAACAATCAAGTCACACATGTTCCAATCCAAGTGAGGAGTTACCAAGCCAGCATCAACCAAACGACAGATCAAAGCTTGGGATGCCGGGGAGAGCGCACGACGCACGCATGCAGGCAAAAAATGACGACGGAGATTCAAGCAAATAGAGTAACACCCTCCAAACTGACTTCAATAAACATGATGGGAATAATTTTGAGAGCGCATGTATGGAGAATATGAGGGATTGTGCGCCTCTGCAGAGCCACATTTGCATCTCGAGGCTTTCCGAGAGGCCCAACATGGCTAACCACGAGCCCAAAAAGTCGCGGTCGGGGGAAAAAAAAACACTCTGGCGGAAGGCCTGTGGCTTTTTGCGACTCGCTATATTTTTAAACGAATCCTTAGGCTTCCACAAAGATTCGGAGACCCAAGAGGCATCCCACTACACGCTTGGCTAGCGTCGGCGGATTTAAAAGATTGAAGAAGCCGCTGTATTTGTAAGCTTAAGAACATTGTCAGCAATTTCACCTGGAGAGAACACTCAACCAAGGCACATTTCACCACATGAAAGGTAGGGCTCTTGGAAACAGTGGCAAGGCCTGTAGCAGCGGGACCACAAGGGCCACCTCCAGGTCTTGAGGCGGGGCCTATGGCAAGGGGCTGGGGGCTGCCAGTCTGTGCCGAGGAAGCCAGCGATTGCGGTCCTGGCGCTTGGGGCCCGCCTTGCTTTGAGCAGCGGATTTCAGGGTCCAGCTTCTTTGCAGGACCTGGTGGCAACGGCGGAGGGCCGAAAAGACTATTGAACGCCCTGCGAATGCTTCAGGTGCCATAGTATGCCATAGCATTTTGATCCCACCATCTCTGCCATTTGACAGGTCGAGCAATTGCTGACGGAGCCGATGTTCGCCTCGCTGGCAGTGTGACTCCGTCTGAGTTCAACTGTAACGCGAGGGCTTCTGCCCGGCGTACGGCCAGGCAGTGGCTGCCGTTGCTGACGCAGCGAGTGGCTCGCAAGGTTGACAAGTCCTGCCCTTGTGCAGCCCGGCAATGCTTGTTACATTGTTTCACTGAGCTTGCCAAGGATCAACCACATGGCCCGAGATGGCTTGAGCAGGAAGGTGAAGGACGTGCTGCGGGGCCTTCAGGCCTTGAGAGAGTCTCACAGCCACGGCGGGCAATTGGTGTCTGGAGGAAAAGGCTGCAGCAACACCGGGGCTGGAGCCATATGCAAAGCAAATTGCAGAGGCTTCTGACTTTGCGAAGGGCTTGAGTTGCTACGTCGTTCGCAGGGCCTCGCTGGCAACCACAGGCTCCGTGTTTTGCATCAAGCGTTGCCTTCGCCTCCTTCACCTCCTTCACCTCCTAGTTTTCCGGAGGCTTGGCGAGGCCATGCTAGAAATGCTGAAGGCTCTCCGTGGGCTGAGCTTTGAGGCACAGCCCATCGGTGCCTGAAGTGTCGTTTTCTTTTTTTTAAGATCGTGCCCCGAGGTGCAGACCGGCTTTTGCGAGCGGCTCGCCGAGAGTCTTTTGCCCAACCTGGAGGACTTCTCAAGCAGTAGACGGTCTTTCGTGTGCCGAAGTAGCAAATTGCAGCCCCCCCCCCCCCCCGGCAAGACTGTGGCCATTTGCGTTTGGCTAACTAGGAAACAGTACCCTCAAAAACACACCCACATTGTGACATGCCTGGTGCATCCCCACTCGTGACTCGTGCATGAGGAGCTGGCAAAACTCGTCACCGGCGACGAATGTCCTGGGTGACCCTTGCGTTTGGGGGTCAACGTGAGAAAAGCGAACTTGCTCAGAGGCCTTGCCATTTGTCCTGCATGGCCCAGGTATGTTGGCTGGTCTGTATCTTGGTGCTTTTGTTGCTTCTGTCATTGCCATCATGTACAGCTGCAGGCAGCCTGATACCGGTGTCCAATGCCAGAATTGCAAAAATCCCATTGCCGGCCCACGTGGCCTGATTGGCACTTTGAGGCATGTATGTTGGGCAGCGACGCAATTTCCTGTAAGGCTTCACATGTTCAGCATGTCCCTCCTATGACTTGTGCCGGCGACTTGGAGCTGGGTTCGGGATAGATGTACATGCGAACCTCTTTTGCCTCGGTCTCTGAAGGTGGCAACTGCTATCCGCAGAAGAATCAACTCCACGGGGAGTGCCCTGGTTGTCGCAAGGATTTCCAGTGCACCATTTTCCCAGGCGCCGGTGCGTAAGATCGAGTTCAGGGAACATTGCATTGCTGCAGGAAAAGGGAAAGGGAAAGGATGCGAAAAAAGGGAGTCGCTGGCTCAGAAGTGGACATATTGTCAGGTCTTTAGTAAGGTGCAGGCTGGCAATTTATCTAGCAAACCTCAGCAGCGCTTCCAAATTGTAAGTCACACTTTTAAGATTCAACATGCAGCATTTTGAGCGTGTGGTTATAACGGTTTTGAACTCGAAGCCTGTAGGGGCGCACTAATTACTCATGGTTGCCTACTATGGTGGTACTACAAATCACCCATGTTCATAAGCGAATGCAGGGGTTCGTACATAGCTCAAAATAACCGTGCAAGATATGGTGGATCGTTTCCAGAGTGCTGAGATTCAGGAAAGGATGCGACAGGAAGGCGGGGCTGGCAAAGACCCCTCGCCGGCGCTTGTGTTCTTTTGGCTTGCGGCGTGCCTAGGGCATGGGCAAGGGGCCACGACAACGTTTCTGCCAAGGCTCGGGTTTTTGCGCTTGCTAGGCCAGAGTTGCCAGGATTCTGGGATGCCGAGCCTTGAGGGAGCTCAAGCAAAAAGTAGACATGTAGAAGTACCCACATAGCAAGCACATAGATAAAGTGATATCACATATGTCACAATGTTTCATGGGTAATGCAGGAGATACTGATTCGTATTCGGAAAGGACAAAGTAAACAAACGCGAGCAGATACCAAAACAAAGCACGGACACACCTGGGAAGGAACACATATAGAGAGTGGAGCACTCAGTTAAATGATGTCCAGACCCGCCCGGAGCGGGCCATACAAGTCTATTCCGTAGCAACTGAATTGTATATGGAGCGGAAAAAGAAGAAAAGGCAAACTATGTACGACATAGAAGGGCAGCTATGGAGGAGAGTAAGCAGAGGAAGAAAAGAACGTATGGACGGAATAGCACAGAAGGGAACTATGCACAGGCTACCAGCATTTCAGCAAAGAAAAGATGAATCGTATGTCGAGAGGATCAGACAGACTACGCAGATTGCAGAAGCATGCCCTAGGCATACCCCGAGACAGACACAAACAGTTAAAACTGCGTTCAGAGAGGATAACGAAACGTTTCAGACCGGGACTATACAGAAGCGTACACAGACACACACACACAAAACATGCAGTAGGCTCTTTCCGTGGAATCTGTGGAATCGACTTGTGGTGTTATATCAGGAATGAACTTGCACTTCTGCATGCTCAACTGTGATCATCTTATCGGCAAAGCACTCTATGCTCTCCCCAATCTCCAGAGGGCAACTTGACGTAACAATTGACTCGTATAGAGAAGATAGAACAGAAGCAGATCCGATGTAGAAGCGCGCACACACACACATGTAGAAGCCCGCATACTGGGACCTAGAGAGAATCACCCGCAACTACGACTGCAACCTGCCCTTGGCGGAAAAAGGCTAAGCTCACTGGAAGCCACCCCCTTGGAGTTGCGCATTTCCACCTTGAATTGTGTATTTGCAAGAGTCGTTTACATTGCAGGTGGCTGGCCGCTCTTTCTCAACCACATGAACTCCATGGAAAATCTGTGGAAGAGCCAAATAGGCATGTTCGCCGTCTTTTCCATTTCCGAAGTCAGACAAACCGCCCCATGCTTCTTTCACAGGCGGAATACCATCCCCCTTTGACCCGATCCCGAGCGCGCTCTTCAATGCGTTGGGTGTGGCGGAGGGACAGGACAGTCGGACAGTTCATTTGCCCAACTCTGTGACGTAACTCTTGGCGAGGACTGCACCTGGCCGTTTCCCAAAGGTTTTGGGAAGGGATGTCAATCAGTCTCAAGCTCAAACGAGCTTGGGCAAGAATCCCAGCGCTGGACCGAGTTCTCATGCAACTTGTCTTGTAGCCACGGGAGCACAATGGACCACATACGGGCGAGGTCGGAAAAGCAAGCTGCTTCACTGCGCGAGACGCTCCAGAATGTCCCCAAGGCTGCCGGAGATTTGCAGTGCAGGTTTGCACAGTCCAGGAGCAACTTGTATATGTGTATGTATGTATATACAGTGTATATATATATAGAGATAGTATAAGCATATATATATATATATATATATATGTTTGGGAATCTTGTGCCCTTGTGCCTGATGCTTTACAATTTGGAGGCAAGTTTTGTCGTTTGTCCCGGTGCCCTAAGCAGACGTGGCATCGATATACTTAGACTGTTCCAACTTTGCCTGGCACAAGCCTGAAGAACCGCTAAGGCCTACCATGCTTGTCCGGAGTTCCAAGCAAGAGGGCCTGCCCCAACAAAACGAGTGGATGATGTTGAGTTCACATAGGTACATTTGATGCTCGTGTAGCCACGCACCCGTTGCAGTGGTGCTCGCTCTCTCAGGAGCAGCAGGATCTCGTACTTGACACTCTACGCGGAGTCCAACTGCCAATTTCTGGATGGCCATGACTGAGTGGATCATAACTGCCCAACTACACCATAGCACGAGTTTATGCTGTTGTCCCATATCGTCCAGCCATCATCCAACACCACCAGCAACTATCAGATACAATTTCAGGGGTTGATCCTCTCAGACTGAGGCTGGAGCATGGTGCTTAAGGCTTTCGGCATTTCGCTCAGAGCCCGCCGCTCCTTCGAGTTACGCTGAAGGCTTTTAGCATTTCGCTCAAGGCCTTCTGCGGGTGTTAGCCTTGAGCACACGGCAAAGGCTTCGGGGCCTTTCTGTGTGGCTCCAAGCGAGACCGACAGCACCACAGACTGTTTGGTCCGTTGCGGCCCGGTTGTGGGCATTGCCTGCACTGGGCCCAGCTTGAGACTCGCTATTTTCGCAGGGCCAAGACTTGGTCTGTCTCAGACGGGTCAGGGCCGTTGCGCTGTGCAATGTACGAACAGACTTGAAAACGCGCATTGCTTGGCAGAGAAATTGGCAATATCAAAGCACCGCCTTGAGACTTGGCCCATGAAAGCAGCAATCTTTCACGCGGAGCCGTTGGCCTTTCAATTGAACTTGCAACTTGAGATGAGCCTGTCCTTGAGCTGGATGAGGGAGGTGTAGGCATTGGCAGCACTTGAACAAAAACTCTGCGCTGATGAAACGGGAGCATGTAGCAAGCAACGCCTTAGGCAAGAGTGGCACGTTCAGCACGCTGTTTTTGTCATGGATGGCACTGACAAAGATCTCGGATGGGAGGCGGGAGCGTTTGCTGCTGCCGTTTTACGTGTGGCGGGCAAAACGCAGGATGTCGGCACCGGACGTGGTGGAAGCATGGCCAGCGGGCAGGCTGCCACTGGCAGAGCCGAGGCCGTCGCAGTGCCTACCTTTTGGGCCTTTGCTTCGGATCCAAGCCGCGGATGTCACCGAGGTATCTTTTCCAAGAATCATCCAAAACTCACTACATGTTCCATGCTGAGATTTGGGAGTTTTTTTTGTTTCTTTTTTGTGGGTACCCTTTGGAATGGTTCCAAAGAAAACCAAAAGGAAGCCACCTTTTCATTTTGGTTTCCCGTATTTGAAGACAAAACCAGTTGTGAACATTCATGCTGATAGACATCCTTTCGAAAGAAGTTGCCAGTGGCCATGATTTGGGCGAACACAAGTTAGATAACTTTGCTATCTTGCTCATTTTTTTTCTTGTCGACATCCAGGTAAACCATGGAGAACGTTGGCATGGAAAGTTGGCCAGAATAAGGTGACCAATTGTGTTGGAAGTCTTGGGTCGCGTCATTGCCTAATTTATCCGCATACTTCTTTTTGCCATGTGGTTCCTGCTTGGATGGCTTGTCATGACTCTAGCACCTTCAAACAATTGCTGCAGTTGCATTGTATGCCAAGATTTCCTTGCAGGCGGTGATTGAACGGACTTTCCACGCAGTATGGCGAGAAGACAACAGCATGCCAAGCCGTGGTTGCTTTAGGAGGGAAACAACAACCTGAAGCAACTGAATTTGCAACAATACATTACTCATGAACACTATGGCTGAGCAATGTATTGAACACAGCGGATTTGAAGAGAGCACAGGAGTAGGTGGCAACCCTTTGAGCAACAAGTACACACACACACACACACATATTGGTGTTTCAGTCGCCAGGTTTGCTCGCATTTAGACGTTGGCAAAGGGCCTCCTAATGTGAATCTTGAAACGTTCACGAAAGGGCACCCTTCCATTTTGACCAAGGGGGGTTTGGGGCCCCGTGGGGCCGTGAAAGGCGAACATCTCTGATGCCGTCACGAGTGCCATGATGAATCAGTTTGCGCGAGAGCTGACATCCAGCGCCCTCCTCGGCCGATTTTATTCCGAGCCTTGCCCTGAGCTTTCCATCGAGGCTCTCTCAGCCTGTGGCCGCAATTTGTGCACATCACAAGACGGTACTTCAATGCCCGGAGCCCAGTGGGTGTGCGGGTGTGAATTTCAGCGGACCCCTTTGGTGGACATGTAGGCGGGAATTCATGTCCACATTTTTTTTCTTCTCCGAAATGAAACATGGTAGTCAGTCCTCTTCTCAAAATTTGAATCGGCCAGAGGTACATCATGGCTACGTGCTGCGCAAGCTCCTGTGGCAGCTGATTCCATTTCACAGGTGCCTTCTCACCTCTAAGCTTTTTTTGCATTTGCATCATGCAGATGAGGTTGCATGTCAATGTCAATTTGCGCCTATGGCTCATGCGGGCACTTTGGCTCAAGGTAGTACTTCCGGCGATACGAGCCAGCATTTCATGTTGCCTTTTTGACATATTCGCAAAAGTTGAAGCATTTGAGCCCGTGATGGCTTTAAAGCGGCTGACGTGGGATGTTTCCAAGTTTTGACTCCATGTCGCCAGGACTTGGTTGATTGCCTTTGCATCCCAGTGATTCCATGGCCAAGCACTCTGCGAAGGAACTCCTGATCAACTGCTCCGGATGGGTCCTGTGCCTCACTATGTCAATGGTTTGCCCTGTGCGGCATATCCGGCTCCTGTGCAAGCGATTGGCATCCAGCGGGTCCCGCAAGTCCGGCATGTCGCAGCTCCCCCGGCCGCCGCCCCCCGGAGGCGCTTGAGAATGTTCTGTGGCTTGGCTCCAGAAATTGCTCGGAGGTGGATGGGAGAGCAGACTTTGCACAAGTTCATCCAAGCAGTTCAGGACCCCAACATTTGGCTGCGTGCTATGAGATTCGGAGCCAGCAGGAATCAGCCGGCAGACCAAATGAGCGCGAGAAGGCCCGGCAGGGCGCAGATCATGAATATGCAGCCTATCCATGTTTGGTTTGTTTTTTCTGTTCTCTCTATGCTCTGCTATCGTTCTCGGGATTCGAGACTGTCAGGCCGTTTTGCTCTTTTAGCCAACGCGGACCGTCAAGATCGAGTTGCATTGCTAGATCCGCAGGCCTACGTCAGCTTCCTGCATGCCCTTGCGGCTTGGGGTCTCCTGGAGGACGCGAAGTCTGGGGTCAGAGACTTCCAACATGCTGCACAATCTGAGTCTGGTCATTGGGCGTGGAAAGCTGAAGACACTTGGTTGCTTCAAGGACATCCCCTGCCATGCAGCAGAAGTGCTGGTGATGAGGATTGGACGCTATTGTTGGTGCTGGTGGAATTCACACCCAATTCCTTGGGAGAGGGGAGAGAGCAGCCAGGGTGTCGTTGCCATTTTGTGGCGCCCTGACCGAGGCATGGGATTGCGCTGCAAAGTGTTTTGGTAGGGCATGAAGTCTGGCATGCCCGGAGGTACCAAGATTGGTACCCTTTTTGGTGAACCACATGAAGCGGTTGCTCAGCTACAGCCCATGCTCACGCCGCATTCGCTCGGGATCTGCAGCACTCGGCTTCAGGCGATGCAGGCTTCACCTCCACGCCTGTGACATTGATGACAGGCTGTGCTCGTGAACAGAACCGGTCCATGCCTGTGTTTTTTTTGGTTTTGGTTTTTTCTGCGTCATTGGCCAGGCCTTCCAGCTACTGGTGGCCAGCTTGGAAGGACTCCAAGCCGTGCAGCGTGCATGAGTCCCTTCTTTGTGCAAAGCGAGCCGCGCTCGCTTGTGTTTGCTTGCCACGCCCTTTCCTGCGTTTCTGTTGACGTGGGGGGCTTGCTGGGTTCACCTTTTGAAGACAGGCGGCGTTGCATACAGCTCTCTCAGCCACTTTTCCCAGCCTGGTCGTTTTGGTAGCTGAGTCTTTGCTGCAGCTTGTCGACTCATCGCCAATCCTTGCAGGATTGGATAGCACACTTCTTTGCCACCGACTGCATTCTTGATTGTCAGCAGCAGGCCAGGTTGCATAGCCTTGTCTTAGGAATCATGCTGCAGACTCATTAGTTTCCGGACTTTGCTCGAACTTCTGGAGGATCTCTCGACCGAGACCATAGCCCCCTCGTCTTTCGGATTGGTCTTGGGCTAAGGCCTCAGCTCGTTTTTGCTTGGGAATTTGGACAAGCAAGGACCCTGTCCAGGCATACACCCTTTGGTGATGGGAACTGGCTGCGCGATCCCGTGGCGCAAAATCATGAAGAATGTGCCCTGCAGTTGAATCAGCGCCGCTTGTTGACTGATTTGGCTTGGGCAAAGCTGAGGTGCTGCTGAGGCGTGATTGGCTCCCCAGTAATCACTTGAGGTTGAGACTTGAAGGCAGAGACAATTTGAATGTGTCTGTCAGTTGCAAGCCTGGCGGCCGCTGCATCTTCGCGACATTTTATCGTTTTGAGGTGGGGCTAGACAAGCTGGGACATTTCACCCTGCACTCTGCAGGCAGAAAAGGTGCAATCCATTTGCCAGGAGCCTGCGAACCTCGGGGGACGCAGAACGATCGAGTGTGTGTTGTTTGTCCGGCAGGGTGCTTTCACTGGGCTGAAACTCCCACTTCAACATGCCAAGCCGAAAACGGTACCAGAGCAAGCCGACAAAAGCTGCCCGTGATTCCCACAAAGCTCTCTTGAGAGTCTCGCAGGAGCTGGGTTTCGCAGCTCAAATTCGGGAGAATCCTTACTATGCGTGAGCCTCATGAACCTCGATGCGCCTGAGTCTGGAGGTGCCACTTTTTTCAACACCCAGGTTGGAACATCGCCAAATCAGGTCAGGACCTTTTCCCTTGCGCCACTTTGAGACTCTGAGTGGTTGGGGAGGGGGCTGCCAGGTTGGAACCCATCTACGCTTCATTGTGAGTGTAACAGTCTGACGCGCGCTGTGGACCAAACAGGCGTGCGCAGAGCCGTGGCTCGGTTTATGGGCATGTCACTTGGGCTTCGCCGTCTGGCAGCTTTCCAACACAGATATGTAACTGCCTTTTGGTCAGCTTTGGACTGAAACAGAGTTCACTAGTTAAACTCCATTTCAGTGTGCTTGCAAATTGGCCGCTTGAATGGGACGTTTGGAGGAAAGCGAGCAAACCAACACGGAAAGACAAATTGTTTTGCGTTTGCCCTGAGCGCCATGGCGAAGGATTTGGGCGAGGCACTGGCAATCCTGGGTACCGTGCAGAAGTGCCATCGCTGTTGCAGGCGGATTATGCCTTCCTGACATCAGCTGCTCTGGCCTAAAAAGCTTCCAACTGAGCAGTTGCAATTCTTCAAAAAACTATGCAGCAACGACTCCCAGGAGGGGGAGATGGTCTTTATGGCTGACCGTCTGCAGGTTCTGGCTTGTGCGCCTCACAGAGCTCGCTTCTCCGCTCATGGGACTAGTGCCAGGTACCATTCTGTACCTGCTGGGGGACATCTATGCCAGCTGCCCAGCTGCCTGGGGAGGCAAAAATGGCTCTGGGGCATAACCTATGGCGATCCCATCTTGGGGTGGATGTCCATCCATTTGCCACCTATTTTGATGTTCACTAGAGGTTTTGACCCATGGCCAAATGACAAAACGAGAGGTATTGCAGCGCTGAGGTCCAAAGACTTTGCCGCGTTGAAGCCGCTGGCAACTCAGCCGCCAGCCGCGCTTCAAGTGCCGAAGAAAAACAACTCGGTGAGCTCAGGCTTCAGAAAGGCCATACCTCGGGGATGAGCTGCATGAAGCGGCGCTGGTTGCGGGCTTAGAGCAAGCTTTTGGAGGGGGAGACAGAGAGACTTGCGAGCTCAGTGATTTGCATGCCGTGGCGGCAGCTGCAGTTTCTGACCGTGGCGGCAGCTTTTGCGGTCGCTGGAAGCCGCGGCGCCGTCATGCCTGCTGCCGAGTCTTTTTCCGGATCACGCTCCGAAGGCTGACACGCGCGAGAGAACTTGCCAGGCCGGTGCTTTGGCTGATAGCCTCGTGCTGCCTGGCAGTGCCGGCTGCCCGGCCTCCGCATGTCGCGTTTTTCTTTGCGGCCAGAGCGACGGATCGAGGCAGTGGGAGCTGCGCCTGGCCCAGTTCCAGGCTGGCCAGGCTATGGCCACCTGCGCCGGGGGCTCAAAGCCCACGTCCCAAAATGGGGAGCCCCCGAAAACGGAACACCGAGAGACTTTTCGTATGCCGTGAGATACCACCGAAGCTCGGCTGCCACTCGAGGTGCAGGCAGTGCTGGTCTTCTTGGCCTTGTGGACTCTTCGACTCACATGCCGCGCCCTGAACCGGTGTGGTCCAAATCATTGTGGGAGACGTTCAGGCAAATGCTGCTGTACATCAGGACCGACTTGTCACTCTTAGCTGTCAAGCGGAGGCATAGCGTGTAGACGTGCAGACGTGTGGATGTGCGTGCAAGAAAGTCAAACGCCCAGCTAAGCATCCTGCGAGCCGCGAATTTGCAATGACTGGAGGATTGGCTCTGAGAGGAAGTGGCAAGGCCTGGGCCCTTATTATTGTCAACCATCGCCCTGTTTCCTGGATGATCAAGGCCAGCGATTCGCTCTCCAGCTCAGGCTTGGATTGTAGGTGAGAAGAGATTCCGCAAGCGAGCAGCGAAGGCATGGGAAAAGCCTCCACAAACTGAGAAGCAACGTTTCACATGCAGCAAGGACGTGAGGGTTTGCCATCAAGTTACGTTAGGCAATCTTGCTTACGGCTGCTGGTTCAATGTGGGCACAAGCCAAATTCGTGCACCTTCGCGACTCTGCCGAGCTTGAAAGGGCAGAATGCTAGTGTTGCTTGTTGGAGTGAGCATGTTGCTTGCCGCACCCCCTGTCGCAGCACCAAGAAGAAGGCCACAGATGGCGAGTTGGGTGGACAGAAGGCCTTCGGTTCTGCGAGGAAGCTGCTGGTCGGTTCCATTCTGAGGACTGGACGGTCCGCATCATCGATGGCCTGGAGCTTGACATCGAGGAAGCGGGAGAGAGGCGTCAAAGGCGGGCACCGATGAATTTGGTTTGGTGCGAGGAGCCGGATTTGTACATCCCAACCATGGGCTTTGTGACGTATGTGGCAGCCTCAGCCGGCGTGGCATGATCGACCCTTGAGTCTAGATGTTTTGCTGAGGGAAACATGCCCATGACGCACGAATTGGTTTGACCGTGGCGCACATGCCACGAGAGAAAGGCATTAAGTGAGGTTGGCGTGGCATACTGCGCCCAAGGTGGTTCTTTACGGTTTGGTGCGTGGAATCCAGGCCGGACTCTTGTGGAACTTGTATCGCTTGTCCGTTTTCAGCCTTTGATCACTTCAGGAGGACTTTTCGCCTGAAGTTTTGTCTGCAACCATCAGCTCAGCCTTGGTGGGCGCCCCTAGAATCTCCAGCTGCAGCCCCAAATCCATGCGGCTGAGGTGATGCTCATCCTCGAGCTTGCCTTGATGAAAGGGGCGCTCTTCATGTCGGGCGCGGCCGGACAGCTCAGCACGTCCACTTGAAGCACTGGCCTTGGTCTGCCGCCGCAAATGCCTAGGTCAACACGCCCACCCTCGATTTGTTTGCTTTGTTGGGGTCGCTGCCTGAGCTCGTGCTTTGCCGTTTCGCCATGCCCGAGCGTGAAATGCGACAGGTACAAGTTCTTCTACCTTTCAGTTCACCTTGGGCTCGGTTTGCTTTGGGGACGCGGCAGAAAGCCATCAGGCTGAGCATGTCACCTGCCTCTCGGGAAGGGTTGCGCTTGTGCTTCTTGTCTTTCACAGGCTTCTTCTACACCGTGCTGATCCTTGGGCTCGCTGTCAGCTGTGGTGTTGCTCTGTGGCAGGCTTGAAGCGGGGAGGAGCGCGGAGGTCGCTTGAATAAAATTTCACGCGCAGGCTTTGAGAAGGCTCGCTCGGATGCCAGCATCTAAGAATCCAAGCGTGATTGAGATAGCAGAGAGACACACACTTGAAAGCAGGGTGGCTTGCAGTGAGGCAGCCAACTCACGGACAAGAGTGCGTTTCCGACATGCACCAAATGTGCATCAAGGCACACGGCATGTCATTCCACATGTTCACAGCAAGCGTTGGACAGACTCAAGGTTGAGCTCAGGGTTCCACTTCGGTCCACTTCCCAAATAATTGTAACCGCTTCGCGTTGCCCGCCTCGGCCAGAGCCGCAGAGAGCTACAGAATGGCGGGCCAAGCAAAGGTGCACTAGGGAAGTTTTAGAGGGATTTGGATTTGACCGGTTTCTACGGTTTTTAGGGGGGATTTGGGTTTCTAGGGGGATTTGACCGGAGTTGGACCGGTCTTTACAGATGGGAAGTTGACTGGTTTCTATTGGCTTGTAGAAGGGGATTTGACTGGTTCTACGGTTTCAGAGGGGATTTGATCACTTTCTAGAGGGGAGTTTGACCGGTTTTTAGGGGAATTTGGCCGTCGCCTGGATCGGTCCTCCCGCAGTCTGGGGTCCGACTGCTCGCAAGCTCGCTTCGCGCAAGCTGGAGCAGGGATTTTGGCCGGGCGACATGGGGTCGGGGGGGGGGAGGGTCGGACGGGGGCAAATTTTGGAGTGGGCGATGCGGTTTGGAAGAAGAGATTCTGAAGAGGTCTGACCGCTTCCCGGCCCTGCGGGCCCAGGCGAATTGCAAACCCGGAGGTGCGTGAAGTTAAAAGCAAATAATCCATTTAGTTTGAATCATTCATGCGTGAGCAACAAACCATAGAACCCTGGCAGGTGCTTCCGGTACTTCAAGCGTTTGTGTGTCAAGCCGGCGTGGTTTCGCTGTGCACTTGCGCGCTGGGGAATCTGTGGGCACCGGCCGCAAGGTTGGTTCTTGCTTCCCTCTTGGCCAAAAATCGGTCCGGCAGCTGTCGAGGAGGCATGGGGCATTGGGGCATCAAGCATCAGGACTTCAGGTGTTCCAACGCGGAAAGGGGCACGCACACTCCACTAGACAAGGTGCCGCATGGCTGTGGGTCAAAGCCAATGGCACTTTTTTGGGTAGGTGCACCACCCATTTTAGTCTATTTTGGTGGGGATTGGGATGTTCACTGGGGGTACGGGATTTTGACCCATGGCCACATCTTTCAGAGGTCGCGGCTGCGGCAACCACAGCCGCCGCCACCGTTTTGAGCGGAATGAGCGGAAATGCAAGTGCCACAATCTGACGTCATGACTGCTTGATTGAGGGGCCACTTCTGGTGAAAGTGCTTTGTGCCAGACGAGATGCGAAGCAGCTTGCTCTTTGCTGCGAGTACATAGATGTGCTGTTTCTCATACAGTTGAGATTGCCTGCGCAAAATGCTGCGGGAAGCAGACACAGTTTCTCACAAAGGCATCATTGCGAGAAAAAGCCAAGCCAGGCGCCGGTAGGTTTAAGGAGTACGATTGTTCAGTCTGGCTTTCGTGGCTCTTTGGCTTTACCTTCGGTAGCTTCGGCAAAAGCCAACTCTGAACCAACCTGAACCCCCCCCCCCCAAACCAACCGCAGAGCCACCCCAAACCAACGCAAAGCCCGTCCAAAATCCCAATTGGCCGCTTTTGCAAAGGACTTGTTGACAGTGCAGTTTGAATAGCAAAAGGTAGCACATTGGAAACCGCTTTCTGACAAAGTGGCTGCCTGCTATTTGAGACCTAAAGGACCTCAGTCAGATGGGAAGCACTTCAGCACTTTCATTACCTGAGCCACGATCAAAATTTATGGTCAAATAATTAGCGACTCCTCCCTCCTGAAGTGACCATACCCAACTTTTGGTTTCATCGTTTGCGCGAAGCGTCCTGCGCTCAGGTGCTAGAGTAGGCTCAACCTTACTAGTGGTCTGACCCGCCGTGGAAGCACCGTGCACACCACCGAGGGCACCCACTAAGTCCAAGTACTCAGACGAACAAGCACCGTGTTTTCCTACAGAGGCTAGGTGATGCCACCGGAGGATCGCATGCTTCAATTTATCAAACTAAGTCAAAAACGTGGCACCGTGGAAATGAAGATTACCACAGCCACATTTTCAGGCTGGCAAACGCGCTGAATATCTTTGGTCCGGTTGATAAGAGACAAAGACTTGCGAACAAGTTCAGCCAGAGAGACCCTGGCATAACTCCTTGCGGAAGACGACAAACCAGGAATCAGCTCCGACGAAGGTCCCTGACCACCTCGATTCAGATACCTGCCCTGCCCTAGGGGTTGGCAGTCCAATGCCTTGCAGGTTCTCGGCGTTCTGCCAGCACACCTTGAGATTCTCAACAACAGCTGAGTGCCAAATCACCAGCCAATGAGGCCGCTTGACAATGTTGTCAACATGTTCTCAAAGTGACAGGGATCAAAAGGGAAACCAACCTCAATGATGAACTTCCAGCAAACGTAGCCATGAGGAACTGCAGACATGCGGACTACCCTGTGCCCCACATTCCCTCTGACGACAACGCGCGCTCACACATAGGTGATCAATCCAACGGCACAGCTGGACGGAGCCTCGTAACCCCATCGATGGTCCAGTCTGAGGACATGACCACCATGCCGCGATTCGCTGCAAGCAGCCTCCACTGTATGCTGGGTTTGCAAGCAAGCCGCGCCTCATGACCTCATGATCTGGAGCCATTCTGTGAATAGCCTGGCTTCACTCTCCGATTCCTCCACTCCAAAGTTCATCAATATGCTCCATTGCCAACAGTACTGAGACATGTATACATCAAGCTCACCACTGCATCAAAGCTGCCAGGGAGGTTAGGAACATGAGCTACCCGGCCACGCAGAGCGCCACGGTGTGGCCGTCACGCGATGATCAGGACGTAGCCGCAGAGGGACCGTGGCTAGCGCCCGCTGGGCGAGCCCAGCACTGCCAGGCTTGGGCCAGGTGCTGACCATGGTCAGCTGGATTATGCGAACGTCAAATGAGGGTTATGAAAGACCCAGTCAAGCAAGCAAGCACTACACGCTTTTGGCATGAGGTGCAAGGACTCATTCTGTGGATGCGAACTAGCTCTGATTAAGTTTGCTGTTACGACGCTGTCAATTTGGATGTGCGTATCAGCGCTGCAGGATTTGCTCAAACAAATGCAGCTGCCGCAGAGCAAGAGAGACAACATTCGTCAAATTGTTTGCATGCTGACAACCAAATAGGCATCTCGGAGTAAGCAACGTACATTTCGGAGGGAGTGACTGTTGCTTGCTGCGCAGCACGCTTCATCGCTTTCTTTGGCAGCTTGGTTTGCAAGCTCAAAGCCTGCTTGCACAGTGCTGCGCTGCGTGGCAAATTGGACCAGAGCGCACGTGTATGTCAAGGCAAGGCACGGCCGCATGGCAGCTATAAGCTTGGGGCATTCCGGTGCCTGGGCTTCCATGATTTGCATTACCTCGTGATGTTTTGCGGTGCGAATGTAGACATATTTCTGGCAATTCGGAGAGGGTGCGATGCAAGGCATGCCGGAAGAAGATGCCATCATGAGACTTTCGGATTGGTTATCCTGTGAGGCTGGGTTTGTGGCAAGCAGATTTGCTCAGAGGTTCAATGACTGTGTCGAGTCCCAAGTGTAACCCAGGCATAATCTTCTATGTTGCCGCAAAAACACACGCAGGTCATCGGCAGCTTCTTGCGCCAGTTTCCGCAGAAACACCGCGTCGAGGCCAACATGAGTGCGCACTTCGCTTGCTTGGTGGACTGGGGGAGTGTGTGCATCGCAGATCAAGTGAGTCAGTCAGTGGCATGCCTGGCCAAAGACGAGACACTATCAGTTTATCGTAGGGCCAGATGCAAAGCTTGTAGGCCGCGCGATGTGCGTGCCGCATTGGGGTGCTGTGACACTTGGCAGAAAGCAGCATGACAGACTGGAAAACATCAGTTGGCACTGCCCGTCTTTTTTAAACATGGCTCGCTGTTTGTGCAGTGGTTAAGGTCATTTTTCCTTGCCAGCTTTTGAGCATTGATGACTAGAGCCAACTGCTTGGCGCTTCACTGAGGCCTGTGGGGATGGACGACGAGTCAGAAGCAGTGGAGCCTTGAGGACTTTCAATACCGCGAGTCTTGCAAGCGGGTGAACGCTTTCGAGCTTGCGTCGATGTTGGCGAAACCAAGAGATCCTTCGGCGCATTGGATGTTCAGCAGGATCTCCTGGAGGTGACCGCGTCGATCAATCCCAATGGCTCCAACGGCAAAGATCTTAGACCAGACAGCTGAGCGGAGCCATTTGGCTGTGGGGTAGGTGCACCACCCATTTTAGAACCTATTTTAGTGACTGGGGGTACGGGGTTTTGACCCATTGCCATTTCACCTCGAAGTAGTTGACGCGGAACCTGGCCCCAGGTGTGCGACCACCGTCGCCCAGAGCAGAGGTCGCTGCAGCCAGTTTCCAGCAAAAATGAAAGCCGTGCTCGTGACATGAGGTTTGACATGAGGTTCGATTCACATTTCACAGAGGTTACGAGAAAAAGATATGGGGGATCCGAATTGGATTCCATCTGATCCTCCAAACAGGATTCCATTTGGGATGTGCCGAATATTTTGGGGGATCCAAACATTCCACTTGTGTTGGGATGGCCAACCGCTGGGTTCGCTCCAGCCGACCTGTGCGCCTTTCGCAGGCCCGACGAAGCGCAGCGCAAGAGGTGGTGACGCAGCCGCTGGGGGCCAGGGCTGCGACGGTGTCGTTTGGAGTTGACTCCCATCTTCTTCTTTTCAGTTTTTCTTGGAGAAGCTGCAAAAGAAAGCCGACGCCGCTTTGGGAGTCGATCCGGGCTCCCGGAACACTCTCTGCTCCGTTTCGGGGTGAGAAACATCTGAAGCCCAGGTGGGCAGCTCCGAGGGCCCCGCAGGCCCCGCAGGCCAGGCTCCATGGACCTCGGTTCCCGGGTTTTCTTTTGGGGTGGGCGTCTTTCGGGAAGAGCGGAGCTTCAAACTGGGGGCACGGCTCTTGATGGTTCTGGGCATCGGAAGTTCGCAGTATTCCGCTTGGGAGTGTCTGGACACTGCTTCGCTTGGAGGCTGATGGGCGTGCCCCGTCACGTGCTTGGATTCGAGCTTCTCAATTGCTGGAAATCATTGAGTTGCCCTGCAAAG
>CAUJNA010003687.1:364036-401536 GCA_963377175.1 Effrenium voratum | reverse complement strand
TTTTGGACCTCCCCAAATATTTGCGAGTACAGAATAAGAACATGCGATTCAATCATGGGCCTCAACTCGATACTAGCAGGAACAAGCATGTTCCGCTAGCCTGGGGACGTCTCAAATTCACGTTGCCGAGAATGTAAGGTTGCCACTAATGACATACAGTGCTGCAGGAGTGCAAACCTCTTGAGACGGCGGGGTACAAGCCAAGACTCTGGCCTGGCTCCCAAGAAAACGTGCAGTGTGTGATGGTCATGCAGGAATACAGTGGTAGCAGGTCTTCTTTCGTGAGCTCCAGAGCCATAGGTGCTTTCATGGATGGGAGTTTGCTGGCACATGGCAGGTCCTTTTGGCAGTGGATGGTAAGGCTGATGAATGGAACGTAGTGGGCTTGCAAGTTGGCTGACGCTAGATGGACACAAGGGTTGGAGTGCTGGTTGCATATGCAGGGTCATAACGTGAATGCGGAGTGTAAGATAATGACTGGCAATGCCTCGTTATGACTGTGCAAAGCCATTGCTTCATAGGTCTGTGCGATTGCAGGGCCAGCCATGATGATGCACTGCCCTTGTGGAAATTCAGCTAGAGCTGAAGGTTGAGTATGACGGCAATGACCACAATAAGGGATAAGGCAAACATCACTGAACGCTAGCAGGAGTGTTACTTGTGAAGGTAGTGTTGAAGATGACAATCATGCTGATGATGCTGCTGATGCTGCTGAAGCAGCAGCAGCGGCAGCTTGTGCTAACTGATGATGATGTTGATCATGCAGGATTGTGATGATGATGATGCAGGAGGAGCAGGAGGAGGATGTCCTTGTCCCACGGAGCAAATCTTCCTTTTCTGCAATACATTTTATTTGTTCGAAGGCTAGCCGAGGTCACTCCGTGTTTGTAATCAACTGAGGCCCTCCGTCTTCGGCTCCTGCTAGCGCGAAGGCGGGCTTGTCATTGGCGAGGGGCTTTGTGCTATTCGCATTGCTGGACTTGGGGTCCAGCAGCTTGCGTGAACGTCGAATCGCGCTTGCAGGATCTTCACATGCGCCCGGATGGCTCAGCCTCCTCCCTCCCCGAAGCGCAGAACTCGGTGCAAACCGCAGTGCCCAACCGTCGGTCTTGGTCGCTGTCAAAGGCACCTCGGCGGCCTGCCCAGACTGTCAGAATCTTAGACGTTCAGCAGGGATACTTTTTTGGGAAGCCTTCATGGCATGACAAGGGACCTCACGGGATAGTCAAAGGGTCTACTCACGTAGGCTTGCTCAATATCCCTGTTAAATTGGGCAGCTTGCGCAGCTGAAGCATGCTCTGAAGGCACGGCCAGTGGTGACGACTTTCACTACAGCGCGGCGGGGGACAGTCCCCACCGTCCCACGAGCTCGGGTGCAGCGGATGGGGGCGCAGGCCGGGAACAGGAAAAGGCAACCGGGCGTTGCACCCGTAGGGGTTAATGGGTGTGTCTTGGTTTAGGGGACCCCCCCAAAATGTGTAGTTTCCTTCTGGTTTCCCTTTACAACCAAAGCGGACCCACAAAGAAGACACCCCAAATCGAAGCTCGAAGCTGTGTGCCCGACTCAAGTCGCTCAGGGCTCGCCAACCGTGCGCGGTCGCGTGGAGGGTGCCAAGCCTGGGCCCAAGTTGGCCGGAAGTCGCTGGTGCACTGAAAGAGAACTCGGGGTGCAGCAGTTCTTATGGCACTTTTGACGTCGCGAATCTGTTGCACTGAGCCCCGTGGAACTTGGCGATCTTGGCGCTTGTTTCTTTGCAAACAAACTTTCGGAAGGCAGTCACAAGGCTCACGTCTAACGTCTTCAGTCCTCTTTTTTTAACTAAAGAGAGCAGTGGGGAGCTGGGGATGCCTCCAGTTGAAGCCGCGGGTCAAGGATGGTCAATTCTGTCCAGAAGTTGGAGAGGGTTTGGTTTTTGGTGCCTTTTTGTGGCTTCTGCGGCTTTTCTATTTTTGCGGCTTTTGTGGCTTTCGACCAAATCCCAGGGATGCAATACGCCTTTCAGGCAGTAGTGCCAGCATTATCAACACCAACAGACTCTGTCAGGCAGCTTCTTTTTGTGTGCGTGTTGGTTAAGGGTGTGCCGGTGTTTGTAACGCCCCATGTAGATCGGTTGTTCTTCTGGGGGCGTCCCCTCCCTCGGCCTCCCCGCTTGGTTTGTGGTGCTCCGACTGCTTTGGGGTGTAAACCGCCGCCCTTATTGGTGGCCTTGGATCCGGCAGTGTGCCCAGGACGTCTGTCTCGGTCTCGCGAGAACGTGGTTCTTCGCCTAGCAAGGAGCTGAGCTTCGGCATTTGCAAGTATGTTGAGCAACTTGTGAAGTGCAGAAGCATTGCGGGGAAACACAAGCATGTGAGAACCAGTGGATGGATTCGCATTGGTCATCAGGCGGATCACCTGGCACACCGCGAACCTCCGCTGAGCCACAGAACGGAACAACAGCAGGCAAGGCAGCGTTAAAAGCGGAAGGACATTTCCGCGACGGACATTTGGTTCGTCACGACGTGTGTGCATAGCTTGAGAATCTGAATATGGTGGGTCGCTCTCTACCGAACATGTATTTCATGCACGCAGCAACCAGCATCGAACAGCTGTTTGGCCAGCTGAAGCGCGTCGAACACCCTCTCCAGGCCGTGTTTGTGCACCCTCTCCGGGAGCTCTGCGTGGAGTGACTCCACTGCAAAGTGCAGCGTGTTGCTGACGTATCAAAATGATAGGAACCACTGTTCTCTCAGAATTGTCGCGTTCACCATGGCCCAGTTGTTTGTTGAAGGTTTGGCAGGTTGTGGAACAATAGAATGTTTTCGGTTGATATTCAGGGTGCCTGGGGCAGAAATCAGTGGCTGTGTCACAGGAGGGCGCCACCTGAGCTGAAAGCATCGCATGGCCACTGCCCCTCCCCCACCCTGGCGGATGGGGTTGTTTGGGTTTGCTCCATTGCAGGGGAGCCGGGGGGGGGGGCTGCGCCGTAAAACTTGCCTCTAGAAGTCAAGAACAACAACACTTATTTGGCATTAAGCAACAACTTATTGGGCAATATATAGCTGCAACACACCATGAAATGCCTGGAAGCTGAGTAGGGTCGGTTTAACTGCTGAGGGCATGCTGGTACCCATGCCGCGAGCGATCCGCGCGAGCGGCAATACACAGTAGCCCTGTAGCGATGCGCCGTGCCACCGTACTGCCCCTATATGAAGGTAATACCCTAAGGCCTATGTGCCGCAACTGTTGGAAATAGGTTGCTTTTGATAGAATGAGGTTTGTAATGCCTCACCCTCTGTCACCAGGTTTTATAGGCACCTGCAGGTACTCAAAAAAACTCGCAGGTTCGTAGGGGCTTGACCTCGGTGCATGGTGTAGGTGATCAGCAGTCTTCAAGGGGTCTAGCTGCACGCTGTGCCAGCACCACTTGCAAACTTCCAAGTCTCAAGTCTTTCACGTAGGACAGGTCAGTCATGCTAGACAGGTCCATGACTTGGTGCCAAGCAACCTGATGCTGCAATTGATCTCACGTCGAGTCTTTGTGGAGCCAAACAATGTTCCTCGAGCACAGGTCTGACTCACCGGCCGGTAGGACCCTGCCATGACCTGTGCGTGCGAAACAACACACGCTTCAAGGTCAAGAAGCATTGACCAGCACCCTTTGGGCATACCCCGCCCCTTCCCTGGCGCTCAATCAATTCACAAAGAGCGTCTTTAGTCTCCAACGGTTGCAGGTCTGCTACCCTTACGGGAATCTTAGGCAGTTGGGATTCAGAGAGTGTCTACGACGATGAAGAGGCCTTCGCTGGGAGGCGAGAGTGGGCTCGAGAATGCAAACATGCCAACACGTGACTTGATTGCATGCAGGCACAGCTCCCGGGGCTTACATGCTGCAGCCGAGAAGAGCCCTATGAGGCATCGCCCAAACGCTTCGACGGACGGCGGATGATCGGACGAGTTCGTTGTGAAATCTATTTCACACAATTCTGAACAGGATATCAGAGGCCTTGGGTCTGAAGACCAAAATTACCCTCAGATACATTTACCACCGAAGGCAGACATCAGGCAAGTACGGCACACCCAACCGCATGAGAAGAAGGCAGTAGCTCTTTGTCAGCCTTCAGGCTGCATTTCGGTTGACAAGGATTTCAACCCTGCTGAAAGTCGGCAACTGGTTTCGGATATCCAGCACAGTCTCTGCCGGTAATGGTGCTAAGAACAAGCGCAGAATTCATTTTGTCAGCTTGAGCTCGTGTGAGGCTCTTTGTGGCTGCCGTGCATTTTGATTCTAGTGCATTTGATGGCCCTGGGGCATATCCCAACTATATAAGGAGGACCTGTGACGATGGGCAGTTAGCTCATTCGGGCCAGGTGCTTGGCTGCAACGACTGCGAGCACGATCGCAAGAGAACCGTGAGATCTTAGCTCTTCTCTCTGTTGGCCGGCTGCGACGTTCTCCTCAAGCCATCGGTCTGAAACCCCCTGATTATTGTGCTTGAGTGGATTCCATCGATCCGTTAAGAGGGGTTGTTTTGCATCTGTAGTTCAATGCTGTAATTCAGGGAACCATGCTGCTGCTGACCCATACAAAACATGCCCATATCACACATGGGATCACTCTGAAGTGTTGAACAGTGACGTTTGACAGCTACTTGCATTGCCTGGGCACTTGAGTCGAGCCAATGATGCAGGCTCTGGTGCTGAGTTCATAGGGAAAAAAAGGAGCCTGGGGGTAGCACTCTTTGCTTGCGGTTCAAGTGGAGCAAGACGTAGCCATTCTAAGCCATGTGTTGATGTTTTGTTTGCTTTAGTTTGGTGTAGTGATTTGACCTTCGTCAGCTGCTGACATGCAGTCGACAAGTTGGTTGTGCTCGCTGACCGCCGTTCATAGCCCTGCTCAATGAGCAGTTCAACTCTGATACCGAACCAGGCAGAGAACTCGAGTGGTAGCTGGCTGCTTCATGCCCTGGCGCAGGTCAATGTTTGGATGATGACATGTGCCCGGCCTCAGCTATTGCTCTGACGCTTTGCAGGAGAGTGATTTGCCTATGTACGCAGTTCCGATCCAACTTGTTTGACTGAAATAATGTTTTTGAACCTGCGGAACAAAACATTTGCCGAGCAGAATCGACTTGACTTGGATCCGGACAGCAACAAAATGATTCTCGCGTTGCCCAGAAACATGTTTAGTTCTCTTGGAGGCTCATTCGAGTGCTGCACATCTTAATCTGTTTGTTGAGCCTGACGAGTGCGGAGGCTGGGTAGTCACAGATTTCTGCACAAAGAAGTGGTTATCCAATTTGGTGGCCAGGTTGGTGAAGATGTTTGCGAGGGCGATGTCTTGACCTCAACTTTGCGCGCGATTCCCTTGCCACCACCAAGCCCAAGGATGCACCCCTGTTGCAGATGCAGAGGCGAGGAGGTTTATGGGCTGCGGGTTGCGAGTTCCCCGCCTGCGTGCGACTTTTCTGCCAACTCAAAAACAAAAACCCGGGCCGGGGGGCAAGACGGCCGGCCCTCCTCCAAAAAGAGTGGCCCCCCGCGTAGCTTTGACGACTGAGACAAGATCGGCATTCTTCAACACGCACGCCAATTGTAATCACCAGGTAGCGTCTGCGTTGAATCTAAGGCAAGAACGTCACGGGACACATTAAGCTTCTGCCGTGACTTTGCTGGACTCGTTCCGGTTTTTGGCCGCTCGGCCAGGCCCAGCTCGCTGGCTATGAGCCTGCTGAGGCCTCGAGTGTCGATGGAAAGCTGATTAACTTGAAAGCTTCATCTTGCGAGGCAGCCGCATGTGAAGGCGCAAAGGAATTCGCCCATCAGCAAGGCGGGAGCGAGGCTGATACATTCACTCCGCATATGTGGCGAATTGCTGGAAAGATTCCAAGCGACAAAAGGGGCAGTGTGCATGATGCAGTGAAGTATGTCGCATGGCATTCGTTGGCATTCGTTGCCAAAGCAACGCGAGGCTGAACCAGTCGAAATCGCAGACTCGGACGCGGGCTGGGGTACATGGCTTACAGAGACAGCCAGACATGCAATATGCACTTGAATTCTAAGTGGGGGTGCCACGTCTTCTTTTGAGGGTGCCCTAGTTGGGGGTGCCTTCAAATGGAAGCCAGAGGAAACCCACACACACACCTCCTGATCTTAACCTAGTGATGTTTTGCGTGAATAGGCACGCACGCGCACGCGCGCGCACGTGTAAAAATGGCAATCCAAGGTAGAGCAGTTCTCGGTTTCGATCACATAGAAACTAGCACAGGCGAAGCCTCAGGGCTGCTTGGCGCGCTTGCGCATGTACAGCGCAAGTAGAACAGGGCCAGCAAGAATGACAAGCGGAGATGGTGAAGGAAGGCGGAACGGTTGGCTGTCCCTTTGGGAGGCTTGTCAAAGGACTCGACACACTCATCCCATCAGGTAAAGAGGCAGGCAACATCCGTGCAGAGTTAGCGTAGCTTACTAAGGACAAGACATGTTGTCACCATTGGAAGGCATTTTGTTCGAAAGCTCAGACATGCAACGGGCTCCCATGGCAAGTGTTCGCGACGCACACTGGAGAGCCTCTGCAAGCATGATGCGCTGACGTGTGCTCATTCAGGCTGTGAGTGCTCTCCACTCGCCCACACTTGCGTTCCACTTATAATTGTAAACGCTTCGCGTTGCCCGCCTCGGCCCAGCCTAGTTTGAGGGAAGGGTCAGGAACACCGAAATCCAGTGTTGGGAAGGTCCGAATACCTGAAGCTGGCTCCAGACAAGTCAGACAAGCCGGCCTCGCCTGGTTGGGCTGGGCCACAGGCTAGTCTCAGACACATCAGATAAGCCTGCGCTGGGCCTGAAGCTAGTCTCGGGCAGCTTGGCTGGACCTTGCTTGCGTGGGTTGTTGGTTGAGCTGAAGCTAGTTTACGGCGGGCTGGGCAGCCGCACTGAGGGGGCTGGGCTATGGCTGGGCTGGGCCTGAGGCCAGTTTCAGACACGTCAGACAGGCCTGGCCAGCAGGCGGACTGGGCTGGGCTAGACGCTAGTTGAGCCCAGGCTGGTGAGGCCCAGTCTCGGCGCTAGATAGGCTGAGGCCTGCGAGTCTCAAACCGGGTGGCTTAGGCGGGTTGCTGGTTGGGCTGGGCCTGAAGCTAGTCTCAGCCACGAGGCTGCGAAGCCATGGGTGGTGCTGGGCAGCTGGATTATGGTGTTGGTTGCGCCTGGAACTTCGGCTGGCTGGGCTGAGCTGTGCTTGGGCGGGTCGCTGGATGGGCTGAGGCTGGGTAGCGAGTTGCTGGCTAGGCTGGGCCAGACAGGCAGACGGGCTGAGGGACTGGGCCTGAGGCTAGTCTCAGGCTGGCATACCTTGAGACCAGTCTCAGACTGCGCCGAAGGGGCCTGGTCAGCCTGGGCTGCTGAGTAGCTGGCATAGCTTGAGACCAGTCTCAGACACGTGAGACTGGTCGTTGGCCTGAGGCCAGTCTCAGACACGTTAGACAAACCTGACCTTGGCACACTGGGCTGAGCCTGCTGGTGGGCTGGGAGCTGGGGGCCGGTAGTGGCTGGCATGCCCTGAGATGCGCTGGGGCCTGGGCTGGGCAGGCTTTGGGCTGGGCCTGAAGCTAGTCTCAGCCACGAGGCTGCGAAGCCATGGGTGGGTTGCTGGCTGCCGGGCAGCCGGACCAGGCTGCTGGTTGTGCCTGGAACTTGGGCTGGGCGGGCTGGGCTGAGCTGTGCTTGGGCGGGTTGCTGGATGGGCAAGGCCTGTTTCATACACACTTGGGCCTGAGGCTGGGTGGCGAGTTGGCTGGGCTGGGCCTGAGGCCAGTCTTGGGGCCGGCCTAGGGCTGGGCTGGGCGCTGGGCTGGGCTTGCTGGATGACTTGGGGTGGGCCTGTTTCAGACAAGCTTGGGCCTGAGGCTGGGTGGGGCTGACAGGCCTGGCCAGCAGGCGGGTTGCTGGTTGGGCTGGGCCTGAGCCTAGTCTCAGACACGTCAGGCAGGCCTGGCCACCAGGAGGTCATGCTTTTCAGGACAAAAGCAATTTTTTAGTGATTTTCGTCAGCACATTTTCGGACAAAAATGGACCCATGGAGCTGGACGCCGACGAACCCCGAAAATTTCAAGGCCCGCCGGACAGGATTTTGGGTCCAGCCGACATGGGTGGGGGGGGGGGGGGGGTGGCCCGGCAAAATTTTTGGGTTGGGGGAGGGGAAAAGCGAAGATTCTCTTTGGAGAAGAGATCTGAGCGCCCTTGGCCCCTTTGGGGCCGAGGCGAATTATAAGCAAAACGTTGAGCCAGGCAGTTGACTACCAGTGCTCTAAACAGTGCTTGGAGCGCGCGATATTTTTGGCGCCGCATCCAAGTTGGTTCCGGCCGTTTCCGCTTAAATCGAGTTCCAAGAGTCCAAACGCACAACAGCACCCATGATTGCGAGTGCACAGCGCGCTGACCCTTGCTTGTACGGGTTTAGATGTTGCATCGCTTGGGCTGGGGATTGCTATGTCGGGCAAAATATGCCGAGATCCGAGGTGTGGATGGCATATTACCATCCAACAGGGAGGAGGTGCTGAAGAAACTGCTGCTTGGCTGTTGGCTGGAATTGGCAGTTCGTTTGGACTTGGGGCTTTACTGGCTGGATCTGGCAGTAAGGAAGCCATCAGAGAGGAGACGACGCAGGAAGTTGTTGGCTCGCAAGGACCCCGGAAGGTGTCCATGAACTTGGCTGGCCTGTGGAATATTCGGGCTTGCAGATATCCTTGCTTGTTTTGAAGCAAAGTCAGTCTTCAACGGGCAAGGGCTCGATGGCAAAAGAAGTGAATGCTGCAGGTGAGGCTGTGACAGCCGCAGCTCTCATCATGCTGCTGATCAGTTGTTCGGTCGGCAGTGGCCCCATCGAAAATGGGCATTTGAATGACAAACTCCCTTCAGAACGCCCCACTTGCCCCAAATGGACAAATTGCAGTTTGTTGGGGGGTGCACCCTGTGCAATTGTTTTAAACGCCCATTTATCATTTAGCCACACTGAATTTGGGGTATGTCCATTTGAGGTATGTGAGGACCTTAGAACCCACCAAAGTAAGTGGGTTCCCGATTCAAAGTTATGCCTGACGTGGGAGCGCTTGCCTGCATGACTGTAGCGTGGCATCAGGTATTCAGCTGGTGATGGTGGAGTATGTCATGACGGGTACATGCGTCATGCACCTGGTGTTCCATGAAATCGTGATCAAGCTTCGGACCATGAGGCATTATGTGTCACATGCATGGAGCAAGACATGCCATTTCTGCTTGGCTTCTGCAAAGGCTCGCGTTTGCGTGTTGCCACAACTTTCTGCTGCAAGAAAGCAACCTGACGGTTTGCCAATTTGGCTGTGGGCCAAAACCCAGGAAACCCCGGGTGAACATCCAAAATAGGTGGCAAATGGATGGACATCCACCCCAAAATTGGGATCGCCATAGGTTATCACGAAAGCTAGCTTTAGCTAGCTGAAGTTTCTCCTTGCGTAAGCAAGGTAAGGGGCTCAAATGCCGAAAGATTGATTTTTTCAATTATTTGAGCCGAAAAGATTGAAAAACATCAATTATTTAGACCCCCCCCCCCTCCCCCCCCCCCGGGTCTCAGGCTCGATTCCTCCCTGGTCCATCCCCCCCCCCCGGGCAGTGGCTCAGTGTTCAGCAGTCTCGGTTTGCCCGTTTTGGACTTGGTGCTACGAACTTTTACATGTTCCACCGATTCAGCTTGTTCATTTGAGACCTCAGTCTTCTCGGTAAACCACCTCGCAAGAATCTTTGCACACGCTGCATGCAGAACCCAGAGGTGCTTTAAGACAGCTTCTGACGCCTCTCGTTGCTTTCATTTTTCAAGGTTTGCCACGCCACCATGTGCGTTTGCGTGTCGCATCCTACGAATCTTGCCGGGCCTCTCGTTGTACACAAGCTACCTATGAATCCACTCTGTCACCGACCCATCTCATGCAACAACTGCTAGCTTTCGTTCACCCGCTCCTCAAGTGCAACTCATGGCCATTTGTAGAACCCAGACCTTTGTGAGTTTGAGGCTGCGGCATTCCAGTCGATCGGATCCCGTCATGACAGCAGCCGAGGCCCTGCCAAGTGCGTGTGCAGGCGGGCTTTGTTTGTGGCACCGTCATCCGAAGCACTGTTCCAGCCGGCCGTATGATCTATCCATCATGAATCATTAATTCTGGAATGTGCCAAGCAAGGAGAAAGAGAGAGAGAGAGAGAGCGAGTGTGTATTTGGCAGGTGCTCTTGTAACTGTGCTGACGCTGCTCATGTGTGGTGTCAGAAGAGTTCTGCGGCTGCCGAGTCGGTTACCCGCTTGGCCAATTTCACAAGCGATCCAAGTTCAGCCGTATTTGTTTGAGTGAATAGTGCTTCGCCTGCCTTACATCTTTGGAAGGCCCTCTACGGATGGGAAGCTTTCCCCCGGGACTGGCCAGACTTAGGCTGCTGTGTGGTTCCTGCAAACGACTGATGGCCTGCCGTGACCTTGGGGCATGAACGTGTGGGGCGAAGGGCTACGATTTTTTGACGGTGGTGCAAGCGTCACTTTGCTTGGGGCTGGTTGGAAACTAATTCGGTTAGAAATTCTGGTGAACAGAAAGCCAGTGCTTGATGCCTGCTTCATAAAATTACGAGCCAGGCCTTGCCCTCCTCCCCTCCCCTCCCTCCCTCCCTCCCTCCCTCCCTCCCTCCCTCCCTCCCTCCTTCCCTCGTCTCGCTCCCTCGTCTCGCTCTCTCGTTCTCTCCTTCTTCCTTCTTTATTTCTTTCTTCAAGCACCGAGGCTGCCATTTAGGCCAGCGCCTAGGGTATGACAGCAGGGCGATGTGCCAACGTGCCTGGTGGTGGTGGTGGTGGTGGTGGCTGCAGCCCAGGTGGCAGCCCAGTGCAGCCAACGGCACTTCTGACCTGCGTCAACTTTGCTTCCGCAAGTAGGTTACCATCACTGTGAATTGTGGTGGTGACGATAGCCAAGCGCAGCCGTGCGTTTCGTTTTTTGCTGGAGTACTCGCTCGGGTGCCAGATGCCGTGTCCTGTCTTGGCTTGGGCGCAATGCACAAAGAGGGTCATCAGCCATCCAGCGCGCAATACATGGTCCTTCTGCCAGCGTCATTCAAATAATATGTCGGTTTTCAGTGGGGTGGCCTCGCAAATATGGGCCGATGTGCGGGCTCTGCGCTGCGCAGAGTAGTCTCAGCTTATATTGGCAGCTTCAGAGCTGGCCCGATTTCATGTTTGGATTCCAGCTTTCTACTGATTTCCTGGAGCTGGGTGGTGCGCTGGCGTTAGTTGCCGCGCATCGCTCCTTGCTACAATGTTACAACCTGGCCACTAGCTGAGAAAAGGCATCCCTCTGACTGGCACCTTTGAGTAGATTTTGGCGCGTCCAAGGGAGCCTGTAGCCGAGTTTTCCTCGAGAGTGTGGCGACGTTCTGGATTGTTCGCTCCTGCCCCGTAGAAGCACAGCAACGTCGGCAGGGTAAGTCAGCTGGTTTTGTCCTTTCGGGCGGACGACGCCAACCGAAAGCCAATAAGTCTTTCATTCTTTCCTTCTTTCCTTGCCGCTACTCCTTTCCTTCCCTTCCCTTCCCTTTCTTTCGCTTCCCTTCCTTGCCTTCCCTTCCTGCATTCTTGCTTGCTTTCCTTCTTGCTTGCTTTATTTCTTCCCTTGATTGTTTCTTTCTTTTTTTCTGTCTTTCGTTTGTTCGTTCGTTCGTTCTTTTTGTTCTTTTTGTTCCTTTTGTTCTTTCTTTATTTCTTCCTTTTTTCTTTCTTTCTTTCTTTCTTTCTTTCTTTCTTTCCTTTTTCTTTCTCTTTCTCTTTCTCGCTTTCTCTCTTTCTCTCTTTCTTTCTTCCTTTCTTCCTTTGGTTCTTTTCTTTTTCCCCCCCCTTCCCTCCCTCCCTCCCTTCCTCCCTTCCTCCTTCCTCCCTTCCCTCTCTCTTCCCACTCCCGCTCATGCTCACACTCATTGCCTGATGGCATCCCATTGTCTTGGGCACTTGTTTGCTGGCGTGACGCAGATACAGTTCAACTTTGCGGCTGCCGCAAAAAAGCACACGCGTCATCTGGTGGTGATGTCAAGGGGCATGTTGACAGCTGACGTGCCACAGTAGGCTGCACGCTTTCTGAATGGAGTTGACGGCGCAAAGATACCGCAATCTCTTGCAACCGTTCCCCGCAAGGCACCGAGACTGACATGTTCCGGCAGAATCCGAACAAACGTTCGTTGGAACAACATGTCGAACAGATACTGCTTCATTTTTTGAACGGGTGGATCATTGATGGCCAAAGGTTGAACATCTTGGTTGGCTCGCTCTTGCTCTCACTCTCACTCTTGCTGTCGTTTGCTTGCGCTCTGTTGTTTTGTCTATTTCTATCTCTCTACCTCTCTATCTCTATGTCTATCTCTATCTCTATCTCTATGTCTATGTCTATCTCTATATCTATCTCTATTTCTCTGTCTCTCTCTCTCTCTCCATCTCTCTCCCCAGCCTGGCTGCCTCCCTGCCCACTCTCCTTTGAGGCTGTGCCCGGCGGCGCTCAGAGGTGGGGCAGCTTTGGGACGACACGCGCAGAGCGCTGGGGCATGGGGTGACGGTGGATTTTCAGTGACTCGTATGGCTGTGGGTCAAAACCAATGGTACCATTTTGGGGTAGGTGCACCACCAATTTCAGAACCTATTTTAGTGGGGATTGGGATGTTCACCAAAAATACGGGCTTTTGACCCATGGCTGTATCACAGTTATGTGACGTGGGTATATGTCGTCTCGCAGTCACCCCTTGTCACCTACCTCTTGTCACCTGCTTCTCCTAGCCGGGTATTTGGACTGGCTTGCTTGAGAAATCCAGCACTTGGCAGAGTGGTGTCAATGGAGTAGCTGGTTGACCATGACATCCAGGCTCCATCGATACATGCGAGCTTGCCTGATGCGGCAATGCTGGAGGCTGACGGCTGAAAGGATCGGTCACCAACCGTGAGGGTGCTGACAGTTGAAGTAAATGAGCTTGGGCATGCTGAAGCCTGAAGCGAACTCGAAGCATGGACATAAGAGCACCGCAGCTGACTGGAGGTGGTGGAATTCCTTGCGTTCGACAGCTTGTGTACCTTTGGCCTTGGCCTTGGATATGCCGGAAAAACTTGTGTCTTTCAAGCGAGCCCAGGCAGCGCATCTAGGACTGAAGATGTGGCAATGGCGTTGCTCGAAGTCAACGGGCACCTGGAAGTCTTGTGATATCTGGCAGGAAGAGTCAAGACTTCGTCAACAGCAGCCACTGCATCAACATCTTGATCAACGAGGCACGCTACGCCTGACATCGGCCCATGACAATGAGACCAGAATTTGACCCCTGGGGCGCAACAGACAAGGTAGCACATGGCTGGTTTTCACAGCTTTCTGCCCATCTGCAGGTTCAGCGGCATAGTCCAGGCCTAAGAATAGATGGCAGTGGGTCAAAAATATGTACCCAAACTCAAACCCTGGTAAATGGAAACTTGGACTACGACCTGCGGTCCCCTGGTGGTTTAATTTTGACCGACACCCAAATGGATATGGATACGATGGATTTCCCTCATGTAGCTACACTGAGCGGACTGCCGGCTAAGGCCTGCAGGAACCCTGGCAGGAGCATTTGGAGCAGCTGAAGGAGGAAAGTCAGAGGGTTTTACCGCCTTGACTTGGCCGTGGGTCAAAATTGAACCAACAGGGGACCGCAGATTTTGGTCCATGTTTCCACTTACCAGGGTTCCATTTTGGGTACCTATTTTTGACCCACAGCCACTTGAGCGTGAGAGAAGCCCTTCTTTTTGTCATTGCACCTACCACCTACCAGTCACAGATGCAGAGTTCACCGCTGTCTCATTCTGTGCGGATGGAGTCGCAGGTCAAGGAGGTCGGCCTTGCTGGTGCCGAGGGCCCTGCGAGTTCTGTGCAGGGCTGAGGCACCAGCGGATGGCAAAGCCCTCCGAAGGGCGCGGCTTGCGCCGCCGCCGCTCGCCTCTCCGAGGCTTCGCCAAGCACCAAGCACAGTGCAGAGGTTGGGGCACGTGCTCGCATCAGAATGGACCGGCAAAGTGCGCTAACATGCAAGTGACTCAGCGAGCTGCCATCTCCAATTTGGCATTCACCAGGTCAAGTCTGTCGTCCAAGAGCTTCGGCATTTCATTTGCAAGCAGCTCTTGAGGACAGGGTTGCACATTTCAGGAAAAGATGCAGATGGCAGTGTACGGGTGCAAGAAATCTAGTGCACTCCTCTTCAGCAAGCACTCAGTCTTTATTTTGGTGCCTCAAGGAACGCTGCGAGCGCCAGTGCGAAGGAAAGTGCAGAGCAATTGAATGCTGGGGCCTGAGACTCCTGAACTGCGAACACGGAGGTTTCAATGAACCGCGCAAAAATTGACGCATCGGCGCAGCACTTTGAAGATTTCTTGCAGTTTGCTGGTATCCATCAGCGTGCCAAGGCCATTTCTGACTTTGTTCGTTTCTGCATGCTGATGGCAGGGGCCTTGAGCGCCAGTTTTTGAGCATTGGCATCCCACACATCAAGACTTATGCACCGGGCCAGATTCTGTTTCTCCATACTTTCCCCTTGGTTGCGTGACCCTTCCTTAGAGGTTGGCTGGTTCTGGTTTTCGGCAGAGGCGGGGCTTTCGCGAGATGTCTGATCTTAGTCACATTTTTTTCGCAGCTCTCGTGCTGCTTGTTTGTAACAAGCAAGGAACATGGGACTCCCACGGCATTGCAAGCCACAGGTTTGCTTGGGACAGGTGATGGACATGGCCTGCCTTGACACCACCGCCGGGCAACCAAGACGCAGCTGAAGGGGCCTTGGACCTGGGGCACTTGGCAGACGGGACTTGGGGCGAGGGCTGGTCACGAACAAAATGAGGGGGGTTTGTGGCACAATAATTTGAACCATGGCACAGTTGCTGACTCTTGCTGCATCAGCGGTACTGAAACCTTTTACAAGGGTGGGGAGAAAGGGCTGCCAACTTGCAACAGTTAAGGCTCCAGGAAGAAGGCAGTCATTTGAAGGGGCAACTTTTTATTACATTATCTGAGGGCATCGCAGGAGTTGTGGCGCTTCCCGCCTGCCTGCCTGCCTGCCTGCCTGCCTGCCTGCCTGCCTGCCTGCCTGCCTGCCTGCCTGCCTGCCTGCCTGCCTGCCTGCCTGCCTGCCTGCCTGCCTGCCTGCCTGCCTGCCTGCCTAAGCCTCACTCAATTCTCTCAAGCGGGGCTCGCTACCATTGGTGGATTCCGACATAAATATTTAAAGCCCACCTTCTGGGCCTAGGTTGCTCCAACGCCCAATATCAATCTCCTCCAGTTCCAAATCCCAGCCCCTTGCCCAGTCTTGGAAGTTAACAGCATGGAGGCCCGGGTTTGGAAGCAGTCGACCAGAGCCAGAGCAGTATTTGCTTTGCTCAACGGAATGCCTTTTCTTCGCTAAAAACCATGGTGATGGTGCCTACCATTGAAACCTATCCCATGGGAATCGAGTCCAGTCAGCGAAACACCATTTGAATGTGCTCCCCAAGCGCAAGCATGTCTAACCTTAGATTCCATTTAATTTATATTTGGAACATGGAAAACAAACTTTCTTGGAAAGGCAATCCTCTTTCAAATCTAATGTCAAGCAAGAATTCCAATTCAGCATCTTCTTTAAGAAGGACCATCCTTCTTAAATCATGTTTAAATCCAGAAATTTTATTTGATTTTTGTCACTTTGCATTTCGATTTAAAGATTCCTTTCAAATGTCTGTTCATAGTATCCCAAACACTAGCAAACATACTAGAATCCTTTCTTTATTCAACTCTTTGCAGATTCTGATAAAGCAACACGTACAAACCGATTTAGTTTCTAATCCAAATAATATGTTTCTTGAAAAGGATATCTTTACAATAGAACCTCCATTTTTCAACGTTGCTTTTAACGTGAGTTAATAAACCCTAAGACCCACACCCTACACCTGTCCTATTTTTAAGCCGAGGTCTGGACCATAACAGCTATATATCGGAGCCCAAAGTAAAAACGTAAAAGCGAACAACTAATAAAACCATGGAGCCAATGGCTCAAAAGTAAGCCTATAGAAAAGTACAGTTATGCACCAATGACCCAAAAGTAAAGCAGCAAAAAGTCAATAAATACAAATATGGAGCCAATGACCCAAAAGTAAACAAGTAAGAAAGTACACAAGTCAACATGAAATAACATGCTTTGACCATGGACTTTTGTTTTCCATTTTTTATTTTGGGTCATTGGCTCAACAAATTTAACTTTGCACAGATTCTTTTTTTTATTTGTTTGCTTCATTTTTGTTTTATGTGTTTACTTTTTGGTCATTGACTCCATAATGTTGCTTTTTTTAACGTTGTTTTGCCTTTGCTGCCTCACTTTTGGCTCATTGGCTGCATAATTTTTGCTTTGTTACGTTTTTGTGTTTTTTTCTTTTGGCTCTAACCTATTTTTTGCATTTTCTGAGCTAAGACATCGGACAGAGGTAGATCCAGCCGACTGAAATGTCACTCGGGCCTGGATTCAAGGTCTGGGAAAGTTTGGAGCCTGAAGCTTCCAATTTTTCTTTGGACATTTTTGGGGCTGTTTTGCCCATTTCTGAAGGAAGGTAGATCTATGAAGGGTAGCTTGATAGGCAACATTCCCGGCACCGGCTGCATGTGTCATACGTGCAGCCAAGCGGATGTTGCACGTTCTACGTTCATTCTTTCCAGGCGCCTCCCCTTTTGGGAAGAAGGGGTTGGCGTTGCTTTGCTTTGCTTTGCTTTGTTTTGTTTGTGCTTGGTTGTAGGTTTGTTTGCTTGCTTTCTTGCTTGCTTGCTTGCTTGCTTCTTTGCTTTGCATTGCTTGCTTTTTTCTTGCTTGCCGTCTTTCTTGCTTGCTTCTTTGCTTTGCTTGCTTCTTTGCTTTGCTTGCTTGCTGACTTTCTTGCTTGCTTCTTTGCTTTGTTTGCTTGCTTGGCTTGCTTGCTTTGTTTGCTTCTTTGCTTTGCTTGCTTCGCTTTGCCTTGCGTTTCCTTGCCCTTGCCTGCCTGCTTGATTGCTTGTTTATTTGGAGCGTGTTTGTGTCACTCATGTGGCATCATTGACGCCATGTGATTGATTGCGCAGTATTTTGTACATCATCAGCTCTACGCCACTTTCTGAATATTCAAACTGTACTGGGGATACTGGCGGCAGAATTAGCCGACAGGGAGAGTGGTTCTGTCTCGTACAACATGTGCTGCGCTCATAGTTTTGCCTTTGCATGGTGAACAATATCTTTTTGTGAGAAGACATCTAGAGTTCACGTATTGGGTACTTGACAGTAGTGCTCAGCGGAGCGCTTGACCCAGGGCTTTTGGCACATCCTCAAGGCGGGTGCCTCTTTGTCAGCGCAGCCGTTGCCATTTCGATCAGTCGCCAGGCTGTCACGTCGCCTGTCCTTTTCCTCTTTATCCTGGAATCGGAGCCTTCAGCTGAAAAGTACAGCATGCCAACTTGCTTGCTTCGAAGTGCTTTGTGCACCATGCACGGAGGACCGCAGCCAGCTCCACTGGCAGATCGTTGTGTGGAGCTGATTTCACGGGCCGTGTCTTGCTGTCGCTTTTCTTGCGCAGGGCTCACCCTTGAGACAGACCAGGCTCTCATCTTTCTGCAGTTTCTTAAACAATCATCTGGGGCGCTGGAAGAGAAAGAGGCGCAAGAACAAAGCAAGACATATTCTTTCGCGTAAGCAGATGTGCAAGTACTTTGCGATGTCGTGGAACCTTCCGCCATATCGGTGCGCTGAGGCCGGGCTAATTGCGGGATTTCTCCTGGTGAACCTGCTGAAGGGCTGACACTCTCTTGACCAGGCACGCAGGACCCTGGCAATGACGGATGTTTGGCTTTCCGTTCAACCACTCAAAACGGATTCTTATCTTCACGGCCACACACACCCACACCCACACGCCCACGCCCACGCCCACGCGCACGCGCATGCGCACGCGCACGCGCACGCGCGCATCGCATTGCATTGCATCGCATTGCATTGCATTGCATTGCATTGCATCGCATCGCATCGCATCGCATCGCATCGCATCGCATCGCATCGCATCGCATTGCGTCACATTGTCACACAACATCACAGTATATCACACCTACTCCCATTGGAGTTGCTCTAAAGGCCCCAAAGCAGTTTAGTCTTTGGCAACCCTCGGTGTTGGTTGAGGTATTTCCACGCAAGACGCGCAAGTAACTAGTTTTTTCGCGAAAGTTTAGCGGAACTTTGGTAGGCGGTTCAGCGCGACTTTTCAGACGAAGCTGCCGAATACTACCTTTGTGCTGAAAAGTTGCGACTTTTGCGGCGGAGCTGCGGAAGTGCTTTTTGCGCGGTGCCTTTGTACTAAACAAATGCTACTTTTCAGGTGTACTACCTTGTACTGAACAAGTTTCACTTGTCAGCCGGAGCTGCAGAAGTGCATCTCGCGACCACCTGGACATTGAAAAGTTCAGTTTTGCTTTCAAGCGGAGCTGCGGAAGTGCGCTTCGCGTGCTATCTTTGCACTGAACAGTTGCGACTTTTCAGGCGGAGCTGCGGGAGTGCATTTCGCTCTACCTTTGTATTAAACAAATGCCACTTGTCAGGCAGAGCTGCGGAAACGGCAAGTACTATTCTTTGTACTGACGCGTTGCGACTTTCTGACTCTAGCGCTTAGAAGTGTACGGCGACGAACCCGCAAGAAAAGAGATAGCAACCTTTTCGAGACAGACTTTGGAGCAACCTCACATAAACACTTCCACAAGCATACTCACACGCGGCATACTCACACGCGTGCACATATGCACACGTGCACACATGCGCGCATGCACCGAGATATACACAACTTAGAGCGTTCGGCTGCGACCTGCTTTCTTGCATGTATCTTGCATGTACGGCGATTTGGGAAGGACCTTTAGTCTGACCTGGCCGCCTCATGTCTCTTTGTCGCAGGACAGCAGTAGGAAGTTATCGCGCGCAGCTGCGTGCAATGAACGGAGATGTGTGTGGGGCCGACTCGTTTTTGCGCACGTGTTATACATGCGCAACGCGTGTAGCCGTGGAAGAAGTTAAGAAGCTGTTCGTGATGCACGGGATGCGACTGCTAATGCTTTTTGTTATTTCTTTTGTTTGCACTCTTTCCTCCGCAAAAATCACTGCAGGACTTTAGTGGTTAGCTGCCGCCGTTTGTTCAGGTTCTGTGCCCTAGCTGATATTTGCATTTCATCGTTTGATTTGGAAAGGTGCCCGGAAAGTGACGGAGGGGGAGGGGCTTCTCATGGAAGCAAACTCGGTCCTGCTGCTGCTGCCTCCCTCCCTCCCTCCCTCCCTCCCTCCCTCCCTCCCTCCCTCTCTCTCTCTCTCCGCTCTTTCCTTTTGAGCGGTCCCCGCAGGACTTGAGTAGGGGCCTCTGGTTTGCCTCCCTTGGTTCTGGTTCTCCTCGCGCGGGGTGCGATAGTTTTTGTGTTTGCAACTTTCTCGTTCTTTTGGAAAGGGACTGATGCAATCAATCTCTTTCCGGCTGAGGCTTCTGCTTGTGCCCTCTTTCCTTTTGAAAGATCCCGACACGACTTGTGTAGGGGGTACTTGGTATTTGCAACTGCCTCTGTTCTTTTGGAAAGGCCCGCAGAAGTGATGGACGGGGGGTGCTGCTGATGCAATCAAGCTTTGTCCTGCTGATGCGCGTCGTACATGTTTGCGCTCTTTCCTTTCGAAAGGTCCCCGCAGGACTTAAGTAGGGGCCTTCGGCTTGCCTTGGTTTGGTCAAGTTCTGTTCCCTAGCTGGGATTTGTGCAGCTTGTTTTTGTAACTTCCTCGTTTCTTTTTGTGGAAAGGTCCCAGGTGCTACTGATCTGTTTTTGCTCTTTCCGTTTGCAGGGTTTTTGCTGGACTTGAGTAGTTGGTATGCCAATGTTTGTTCAAATTATCTTTACTTGCTGGATTGTGTGCAGTTTTACTTGCAATTTCCTTGTTTTTCTTGGATGGTCCACAGAAGTGATGGATTGGGGTGCTACTGATGCAATCAATCTCTGTCCTGATGATGCCTTTTATTAGTTTTATCTCACTCTCTCTTTGCGCTCTTTCCTTTTGAACGGCCCCGCAAGAACTTGAGTAGGGACCTTGGGGTTGCCTCCTTTCGAAAGTGCTTCCTCGGATCAGGGTGCTACTGATGCAATCAAGCTCTTTTCTGCAGATCATGTTGTTTGCACTCTTTCCTTTTGAAGGGTCCGCGCAGGACTGGAGTAGACCTGTGGTTTGCCTGCGTTTTTTTCATGTTATTTGCCCTAGCTGCTTGTAGGGATTGGTTTGCCATTTCGTCTGTCATTTGGAAATGTCTCTGCAAGACACAAGTAGGGACCTTTTGGGGTAACAGGTCGGAGGAAGGCTGCGTTTTGTGTGTCCAACACGCCTTCTGTGGCAGGCGGATACACACACACACATGCACACATGCACATACACACAGACACACACGCAGACACACAGACACAGATAGACACACCCACACAGACACATACACACACACACAGACACACATTAGCACGCACATCGAACTGCATCACACCACACCACATCTCACATCTCGCATCTCGCATCTCACTTCTTGCATCTCACGTCGCACATCTCACATCGCATTTGTGTACATTCAACCATACATTATCATCATACTACATCGCATCGCACTTCACGCATTTCAGATCTCATATCACACATAACACATCACACACAACACATCACACGTCACAAATTACACATCACACACACACACACTTGCACACACACACTTGCACACACACACACACACACACACACACACACACACACACACACACACACACACACACACACACACACACACACACACACACACACACACACACACACACACACACACACACACACACACACACACACACACACACACACACACACACACACACACACACACACACACACACACACACACACACACACACACACACACACACACACACACACACACACACACACACACACACACACACACACACACACACACACACACACACACACACACACACACACACACACACACACACACACACACACACACACACACACACACACACACACACACACACACACACACACACACACACACACACACACACACACACACACACACACACACACACACACACACACACACACACACACACACACACACACACACACACACACACACACACACACACACACACACACACACACACACACACACACACACACACACACACACACACACACACACACACACACACACACACACACACACACACACACACACACACACACACACACACACACACACACACACACACACACACACACACACACACACACACACACACACACTCACGACCAACAAAACAAGCTCCTCATCGCACACAGCTTGCGAGGTGGAGATAACGTAGATATCATTGGCGCGCTCTTCCAGGCGATATCGATCGCACGAGCTCAGGCACTTGCCGGCAGAGAATCTCACTTGAGCGCAGAAGAAGATGTGTGGCATTGCGAGTGTCTGGGATTTGGACCATCGAGTTCCCACTGCTTGGATGTGTTTGAACTTGGCTGGTGGAATCATGAGCTTCATGTGCGTTCGATCTACTTCTAGATATCGGCTGGATCAATCGAAAGCCACTGGAGTTTGTCACAGTGGGCTGTGCTGGACTAAGAAACAGTTTGTCAACTTTGTGTGGAGTCCTGGGCTCAAGCAGGCAGTGATTTCTAGAGCACCTTTGCAACATGATGTGTCAATATGGTCTCCAATGTTTTTTCTTTTCTTTCTTTCTTTCTTTCTTTCTTTCTTTCAGATGGCTCACAGAACTTATTTCCAGACGCATTTTGCAGAAAGAGGAAGGCGGCTACTCGTAGCCGCGCGAGACTTCGCCATGGCGAAGGCCAGCAAAAAGGATGGTGTCAGGAAAAGCTGCGGTTGTGGAACGAGCTCGTGCTTCAAGCGTTTCACGCCAGACACAGAGCGAGAGAGAGAGCGAAATCATTGCAAGAGCCCCTGGTTTTGATGCGCCACATGGAGTCGCAGACGATCCAGACAGTCAGAGTTGGGGTAGACGACAAGCTTGACCTTGGTGGGCAAGTGAGACAAGACTGCAGGTCTTTCGCATATGCTAGTTCTGAGCAGCAGGCGCTTCGGAGTTGGCTGCTGGCTTTCCCAGTGCTTGCCGTGGATATGACGGCTATTTGCTAGCATTGGGAAAGCTCTGTTCGGCTGTGAGGGTACCAAGCATCAACTGGATGCCCTTGTTGCACTTCTGGAGAGGATGTGGCTGAGAGCTCAGGTGAAGGATCTCTTGCGACTAGCGGAGACCGTAGGCTTGCAGAACCCATCGGACGACTTACTCCGGTGCCTTGCCGCTTGAAGACATGGAGGGCTATGTTGATTTCGTTGCTGACATTTGACTGGGATGTTGGCTGTACGAGTCTCAGGCTATACTCTGAGCAGGCTAACCCCAACCCAGCCCAAGACCACTCCCAAGCATGAACCCACCCTGGAATCACTTCCCTTCTGCCTATGCCAAGCCCAGGGGCGTGCCATGGCCAGTGGCGTGGCCCCTCACGGCTCGAGACCTGCAGAGGCGAGAGGGTCAGTCAGAAGCGCGGTGGCTTGCTTCTGAAGCCTGTGTGTCCTTCCCCCATGGGGAAACTGAGGCTTCAAGCAGGACACCTGTTACTTTGCGTTTGCATTGGGCACTTTGCCGCAGGATGGATGAGACGGATGATGCGGTTTTCTACTCGTCCGCGCGGCTGGTGAAGCACATTGACGACTCAGCCATTCGTGCCCTGGATCGCTTTTCTTGGAGCCGTTCAGTATCACAATGCCCAGGCTCCATCAAGGATTACTACCAGGCGCTCCTCGCTTGCAGGGTCAAGGCTCAGTTTCATTTGCACGCTGATGCCAGTACTGAGGTGCAGTTTCAGCCTAGCTCGGCTGTGCTGGATATTTGCTCCTCCTGGGTGTCTCATTTTCCAGAGATGCATTTGGCGCGGGCTGTGGGTCTCGGCATGAACGCAGAGGAGCTTGCGCAAAATCAACAGCTCACGGAGTTTGTGGTGAAGGATTTGAACAAGGCCGGGAAATCAGCAGAAATCATGGCAAAGACTTGGCGATATTTCGCCTCTCTTGGACTCGCGGTGCAGTCCAATGTGAGGATGTTCTGCTGGAAAATATGATGAGATATTATCAAGAAACATGGGCCACACCTTTTGTGGGGATCGAAAAGGGTTTGTTCAAGACATGTTTTGCTGGTGTGAGCCACACTCGAGTCAGTTGCTAGGATCCTTCTCTTCCCTTTCATGACAACGACTTTGACACGGTTGTGAATGTGGCCTCTTGGCCGAGCACAGTGTCTCAGCACAAAACTTGCTCTCGCTCCCGCATGTTCACCAGGTAAGCGTGGACTACCTGGCGCACCCCCTCGAAGTTTTTCGAGACATCTTCAGAGTTCTGAAACCTGGCGGGATGGCGCTCCTTGCTTGCACCTGGTCATGCCAAATCGGAAAAAAAAAAACCGGAGGGCAGTCCTTGGGCCCCGGAGTTTAGAGCTGCTCAGCGGCAAGCCCCAAATTGCGCAGGATCATGAGCTTCAGCAACCGCTTCTTCCAATCCAAGGCGATAAAGCTTTGGCTGGTCAGCGACGAAGTGCGGCAGCGCAATGCACTGTGACACATGTGACATAGTCTCTCAAGCTCTTTGCGTTGCCCTTGAGGAGATCGGAGAGATTCAACGTTGCCAGGCAGGGCGCGACACGCGCACACACACACACACACCGAGCTGTGGAGAGACTTGGGCACAGTTTCAGAATTAGCCATTCGGGCCTTTGGTAGGACGGACATGGACGGGCACAGCTATGCCGTTTCAGTCTGTAAGGATAGGACAGAGATCAGTTCCGGGCGTCTCTTTGGACAGGTGGTTTCCTGGTACTTCAAGTTCGCTGGCTTTGGGGACATCACGGCAAAGGACCATGCGATTGGCATAGGATCTCGAAAGCAAGTCCAAGAGTGGCTTGTGCCCAGGGCTACGGCGTTCATTCCAAGCTCAAAGCGTGCTGTTGATAGTAACACAGCAGTCTGAAGTGCTGCAGTTCGGCATTTTACAGACGAGGCCTATTCATTCCCTCAAGAAAGTTTGTTCGCCAGGCATACGGGATTTGGCACGCTCAGACTTTGTCGTCTCGGCGATCTTGAAACAATATGGCAAGTCGCGGATTTGCTGCCGTCGCCAATGTGCTTACACATCTTGCCAGGACCTGACTTCCTCCCTCGGTCACGACCCCGTCTACGTTGTGCAGGGCGTCAAGCCTGTCAAGCCTCAGGAAGAGCTGTGACCGGACCAGCCACAATGCCCTGGCAAAAGGGTGCGCAGAGGCATCGCGCATTGAGAAAGAGCAGCTTTTGGTAAAGCGGAGAGAGCGAGTGAGAGTGAGAGCGCTGCGAGCGAGAGAGAGAGAGAGAGAGAGAGAGAGAGAGCGCATGCTGGGGGTGGGGACCCAGGCTCACAGCAAGTCAAACATGAGCCAAGCAAACCAAGCAGCTCGCTCTGACCGTGTCTTTGCACCGTTTTGTTACCATGTGCTGTCCCAGCCGATCCCTTGCAAGGGAGGCAGCGATTGGACCACACTTAGGGCTTACAGTCTTGTGCTTCAAGCATGGAAGAGCAGCTCACTTGCTAAAGGCTGGGTTATGGGAATGTGTGAAAGTTTGGTCTCCGTCCCTGTGCCTAGTTGTTTCTCCCAGTCTCTGTCTTTGTGTGTGTCCCTCATTCTCTCTTTCTTTTTCTGTTTCTGTTTATCTTTCTTCTGTGGAAGACTCGAAGTTCCAAAAAGAAGCAAAAGAGACCAAGCCACTGAAGGGTGCCGTTTGGAGGCCAATGTGTGCGTCCTTGGTCGGTGATCAGGTTAGGCTTGAATTTCCCACGGAGGATCATTGCCCTAATGTCCTTTTGTCACCCGTCCTCGCCGCATGTTTCAGACGGAACCCTGACACCTGATCCACCCTTCAGAAATCCAGCACAGCGCATGATTCCTTTGGAACCACCAATGTGTGCTTGAGACTTAGGTGGGTGTACGCGCATCTGTGAATCATCTTCGCATTCGTGCCACGTGTGGTCTCTGGATCCTTTGCAATGTACACGCCTCAAAATCGAGTTCTTGAGCGCACTGCACCAAAGTTTTCGGAACTGTGTCAACGCGCTCCGCCACCAAAGTGCCATTTGAAGATACTCGTGGACCGCAATTTGGTGATGACATAGCACCATTTCAGGAGGGTCCTTAGTCCCCAGTTTCGATCTGTTTCTAAAGACGGCCCGAGCTCCGACCATCACCTCTTGAGCAACTCTGGTCAGGCGGTGGCTGAATTCCGTTGCCCCGATGGATCGCTGGCTTTGCTGCTGTGCCTGGGGACCCAGATTTTGTTTGAGCATCCAGCACACAGTCAAGCGCTGCCTGGCGGGAACTTCGCATTAGGTGGCATCCACTTCCAACGCAGAGAATGCGAGGACCTGAGGCAAAGGCGAAACTTGCTGCCGGTTCATGTGAACATGCGCTGGTCTGAGTGCCATACTGAGGTTACGCTTGCCCCAGACAACGTGGTGGTTCCGGAGGCGAGCGTGCTTTTTACATTTGCTTCACTGGCTTTCCTCCAGCCATAGTCAAATGCTGAAACTTGGGTTGCCCACTGGGACTTGCCTGCATCGACGCAGGCATCGTCGCTGTACCCGCTTGCCACTTCCGGGCCGCAGTTTCCACGACTGCCAAAGGCCAGGGAACCCAAAGACCTTGCTTTCGGAATGTCAAGTGTCCACTCTCAAAGGAAGCCAACCATTTTGAGGGGCTTCCTTACTTTTCAGGGGTTCCTCAATGTTTGCTGGTCACAGCGCTCGCTTGGTTCGCATGCCTTCTTTCTCGCGTGCCTTGAGGCCGGCGTAGCCATTGCAGAGGAGCCCGAGGAAAAAGAGGTGAGGTTCGTGTCCTGAGTGCTGGTGACCTCTTTTCACTTAATTTCTTAAGCTCCTTCCGAGCGGCCGTCTCTTCGCAAGACTGGTTGTAGCCTCTGGCCCTCCCACCCTTGCACCCTCTTCTCCATGAAGATGTCATGGGCAGAATTGTCCCGTTCTACGCTGCGGGCAGGGAAATGCCGAGCTGGACACCGCGCGTTCAGCAATTTCTGCCGCAATGCCTGGGGGCGGGGCGGTGGGTACTTCCAATGCAAGAGTTAGAAGTGCTGACGGTTTCGTCGCTCACCTTGGCACCAAGGCGAGCTCCATGTCGCCGGAGGAGAAGGCGCCAAAAGCAGATTTGGAGATGCTTGATGCCTTGTGAACAGCTAAACTGCACGTCTTTGAACGAAAAGCTCTTGGTCTGCAAGCCAGTGGAATGAGTCAAAGAGCGATGAGTGGTTTACTCGCCCCTCCCTCGCTGCCATTTCAGAACTCGCTGTGGTGCTAGCGGCGGTTTAACCACGCGCGCAGGCACATGAACGGTATGCAAGATGCAGCACTTGAACATGGCATCACGCTACGCAGTTACGCAGCTTGCAGGGGTGTACCTCGAACTGTTTCTGAACTCTTTGTGCAGTTGGATCTTTGCAGTGCATGTGAAACAGACGGAAGCTCGATCGGCAGCATTACAAGCTGGTGCACGGCAGTACCGGTGTTTTGCACCTTCCAGACGCCATCATTTCACAGCTGAACTCAACACTCCCAGATGCAAAGATACCCCTGCACACCGGTGACACAAAAAGCTGCGGCAGCTTTGACGCCCGCGGCTTTCAAAGTCGTTGTGTTCCAGGCTTCTGAGCTGCACTCAGATGTCTCTAACGAGGTTCTGCAGTTGGTCGGGAAACCTGCGTGGTGTCGGGAGCCAGAGTGCTGGGGGAGGGTTTGAAACCAAGGTTTCCAGCGGAAACAGAATGGAAGGCTTGCAGACGGATACGGATCCGAAGGCTGAGTCACCCGTGCGGTGTGCGTGCGGTGCGGGGCCCGTCTTTTTTGGCATGGGGTTGTTAAAACGAGTGGATCCTTGGTGGGGGTCCTGCCCTTTTTCTTGGGAAGTTGGGACTCTAAAGCAGCCCGCCATTTGGACTCGCTCCCACCGAAGTCAATTTCGGCACTCAATTCCTCGGAGTTTCCGGCCAGGTTGAGGTGTTCGAGCGGGACGAGCTGCTGAAAGTGCGGTGGTTGGTGGGGTGTGAGGAGACCCTTGCTCTTGAGCTTCGCCCTTGAGCACATGCATTGAATCGAAGCCAACTTGAAACACATCCCAAAGAGAGTTGCTACCCCTGCGCTACTGCAGCCACAGGAGGATTGGGCAAACTGAAGCGACGGTTTGCGGGTTTTGCAATGTGTATGGCCTTCTTGCATTGAACGAAGCAGTAGTCCCTCCAAGAAGCCTGCTACTGGCCTCCAAAATGCAAGTAGCATTGTGTCGACAGGAGCTGAAGGAAGGAACGACTCGTAAGTCAATCATCCGCCAGATTTTTCTCCCAGGCCTGGCAGAGTGATGACCTGCACGTTTCCAGCTCCATGCTGTTTGTTTTGAGTTGCAGGTGAGTGGCTGTCATCGGATGATCATGAGCAGGACACCTAGAACCTGGAATCCCAGTCCGCCGTGGGGGCCTCATTCTGCCCCAACCACGGCGTGTGCATAAGGCCGGAGGCATCGCGCCATGGCAAGGACCCAGCAGAATTTGATCCGGCTTCGCATAGGTTTTGATACACTCTTTGCAGGAGCCCCGTCATTCCCGTGCCCAAGCGCCTGCCGCATCCTCAAAAGACTGGCGATTGCATTGGGTTGAGAACAAGGGCCAGGGGTCAATATTGAAGTTCCACATTGTGAATATGTCCATACACTGGCGAAAGTACCAATCAATCGGTGGCAAGCCCTGGGATCGCCAAAGTGAAGGCGCCGCGGGCAGCCAGTCAAAGGCGCTGGATCAAAATTAATCACTTGGCATAAGAGTGCTCATAACGGGCAGGAACAAGTCATAATGTTGACGCAAGCAGAGGAGAGGGAGGATCACAGAGCAAAGCTGAACACTGCACTCACTCGTCCTCTACCATTTCAGGTTGTTTAGCATTGCCTCAGATTCCTTCGGCTTTTTGTTTTCTTGCGTCGTCTTCCGCATTTTCTTTAGGATGACGGTGTGACATTTGAAAGCAAACTGAGGCTGCGGCAGTGCCTTCGAGCTTCTCGGCTGATTTGGCCGATCGTTGACAGGGATTGGGAGTGTATGTCCTTATAAACGGTCTGCAAGGAAGTCTGTGACTTGCTCCTGAGAATTCCCAGAGCAGCTTTCCAGCATGTGAGCCACTGGTTCCTCTGGCTGATTGATCACAAAATAGAGAGGCTTATGTATTGACGCCAACAGTACCACCAAAACTTGCCACGCCCATAGTGGGGCGCTGAGGCGCTGGCGTCCATGGCGACACGCCAGTGAAGGACGGATGCACCGCATCCGTGGACTGTTGAGTCAGTCCGAGAGCTCATGAGGGGAAGGGTCTGAGGCAAGGGATACACATTCTCTCAGAAAAAACAGCTGACAGCCTCCACCAGTTTTTTTCTTCTTCTTTTGAGCGGACTGGTTTATTTGCCTCCCGAGAGTTTCCAAGTTCCAGCTCGCCTAAAAGCCGAGTTTCCAGGCCAAGGAGAAGAAGGAGGAAGAGAGCGAGTCTGCCTGCCCTGCTTGGCAAAAGCTACGATAGGATTGTTCGCACCAGGAACAAGAAGCGGACAATGCCTCTCTTTACGATTGGATAGAGCTGAATTCTGACCATGTTTGAGGTAGGAGGAGCAGATTCGCACTGCAGGCACTTCGCTGTTCAGTCTGGTGCGAAGCAAAGCGATGGCAGCTTCTGGGCTGAATTGGCACAGACTTGTCCAGCATGCAGTGACGGCAGTCCTTCTCCTGAGGCACTGGCGTCGGAAGCACTTTCGACACCAGCAGCAACAGCAGCAAGGAGAGCAATCACGAGGCCAAGGATTCCAGCAGCCTGGCGTGAAGAGACCCCACTTTCAATGCTTCGATGCCCCAACCAGTGTTTTTTCTTAGTCGGCCAACACATCGAGCATGACTGCCTGATTTCAAGCATGACGAGCCGACGAGGTGTGAAGCTGTGATTTCTTTGTTTGAGGCAACAGCTCTCGGAATGTCATCAACATCAGCAATTGCATTGGAAGCGGAGACAGCAGTGGAGCCTTGGACCAAATCGGCTTGGCCCCGACTGCATCAGCGGAAACAAAATACAATATGCGGTGATAGCCCGTTTATTGTGATGCGAGCATGGGTGAAATGAGAGGCCGAGTGAGGTGTGTAGTTGATGGGCAAACCGGACATATGTCAAGTTGCTGACGCTTGGCTTGAGAATCATATCGAATGCTGAGGCAAGACCATCAGCCTCAATGCCAGTATCAGCACTCCCAGCCGAGCTCCCACTGCCGGGCAGCCTGTGATTGCTAGCCTCTACTGAGAGCCAAGAGGCAAGCTGGACTTGTTTGGTAGAGCCTCTACAGGCCACATGTGAAGATTATTCCCAAGCAGATGCGGAGTCCATTGTCTTGACTGTTCCCAGGGGTTATTAAAGTCAGAAACTTCCCTGCAGCTCACCACTTGGTGACTTGGATACTGGAAACAGCTTCGGGCCATAGAGAAAGTCGGCTATTGGACGGGCAGAAGAGCGTGGCTGGTCTGCGCGGTTGCCCGAGGCCGAGGAGCAAGCGACGGCTGCGCTGTCAGCGATGCTGGGCCTGGGAAAGCCGAAGGCGCCAGGGAGAAGCGTCGAGCAGAGCGCGCAACACCATCGCCTCTTCGAATGGACGCTGCGATGTCCGATTCTTTTTGAGGTGTGCTTGGGCCAGGTGCCTTTAGCGCCCACTCCGCCTCCCCGCACCCACTGGGCCATTGGCAGGCCAGGAATCAATTGCCTGAGATTCGGATCGAAAGGGAATCGGCTCTTGGAGGTCCGGAACTTTGATTTACCATAGGACATGAACACAAATGCGTTTGAGCAGTGCTGTGGCTGACACAACTTGAACTGCTGTCCCAGTTCTGGCTCTGCGGTTGGATACTCGCTCGGAACTTAGGTGGCTAGATATGGTCAACAATTTGAAGACTCCCACGGGACCCATTCGATAATTGGAGACTGCCACGGGATCCCATCCGATGCTGAGGCCAGCACGATCAGGCCAGGCGTGCTAGCCTACCTGTTGCATGGCCATTCTCCATGCAAAAATTGGTTGCCTCCATTTTTTGGGTTAACCTCGTTTCCTCGGAGCCAGTAGAGGAGGAGTACAAATCGGTGCAAATCCGCTCGCATTCCCATGTCCGCAGGATTGAACCCCAATGCAGCGGAGTTCCGGCCTATGGTGGAGCCTGGCACTCAGGGTCAGTCAGCCAGGGCCGCCAGGGCCGCCAGGGCCGCCAGGGCCGCCAGGGCCGCCAGGGCCGCCAGGGTCAGTCGGTCGTTCGGTGAGTCGGGTGCCCGCACTGGGCTTCGAAACTTGAGGTTGGCACCATGTGAGGCGCGGAAAGTTGTAATCAGTTTCGGTCACCAAAGAAGCTCGCCAGGGGCCAGTGTTTGGTTTACTTGAAGTGGGAAGGGGCTTCGTGGCATCAAACTGCAGCACATGAGGATGTACTGCGGTGAGCCTTTTTTAGTCTAGTCATGCTTCGAACTTGGGCCATGCCGAAAAGCTTCAGTGATAAACGACTCATGTATTCCTATGAAATGCTGTTAAATACCAAGTGAGCGCAGTGAGACACAAGCAAAGCCAGGGCACAGAGCAGTTCAGGGGGAGGCTCAAAGATTTGTTTAAGACGTGCTCATGCAAGGCATCCATGTGAGCAGGCTGATTGGACTGTACTCAGTGGTACAACTACACGTGAATCACGCGAATGTATAAATCATATGCTCATCCTCGCAACTTCTTGGTAAAACCCACTTTCGCCCCGCATGTTTTGGTACGTCATTTTCAGCCCGGCCACTGTCTTCGGGATCAGTCAAAGCTGAGTCCGGCCGCTCCACAGCGCGCTACGCGCCAGGTCTCCGCTCAATCCGAAAGCTTCCCCGAGGCCAGCGGAGTTTTCTTTTCCGGCGCCCCGGAATTTTCGTTCGCTGTTGGTTGCGACGTGAATCCGGGGCAGGTGCTAGCGATTTTTGTTTGGCAGTGCCATCAACTTCGCCAGATGACGAACTTGCTTGGGGTGAACCTGCTGGATGAGATTTGTGGAGGACCAGCTTGTTGAACCAAGCTCTCCATTGTCACGCTGCATGCTTGCTAGGCCACCGCTGAGGTTACAGTGTTTTTCTACTTCCACAGAGCCATCTACCGCTGCATAGAGAATGCAGCTGTAGTGATGCCCCATGCAATTTATCACCTTGTTTCACATTGGTCAAATCGCCATTTCTCAAGAGCTGTGGTATTCTGGTCATGTTTTCAGTACTACCATTGCCATTTTGTATTATGCGCTGAACAACACGAATTTGACACTTTCCAGGAGCAGAGGAAGGTGAAGCGGAGTCTGGGGCTGAGAGGGATGGGGCGTTGTTCAGTTGCGAGCGAGCGGTGACGTGTGAAAGGAGCGGATAAGAAGGCCCAGAAGAAATCAGATGGCTAGACATTTATCGGGAAACCACCTCAAAAGCGGTTTGTGGACATGAATCCCTAGATGATGTCCACCAAAGGGTCCCTGCTTAAAATTCAACTCTCCGCACCTTGAATTCTGTGGAGCCCCGCCTGTGACTCGCAGGACTCCAGCTGATGAGGAGGAGGTTCCTGCCAAAAAGTAGGCAAGGGCGATGGTCTCGTGCTCAGGGCTCTTTTGTTCACAGGCCCGTTTCAAAACTCCACACACGATTCCTGTTCAAATCCGAACACGAATCCTAGCACGAATCCTAACACGAGTCCTAACACGCACAGTGATGAACTGCGGTTCTTTCAAATCCGAAAACACGAATCGCCTTTGTCTCCACACTGCTTGTCTCAATGGGAATCCACTGGCTCGGGCTCGGCCAGGCGACTTGAGGGTGGCTGCCCCAGCTTGGGCCGGCACACTCCAATGAGGGATCCGAGAGGAGGTGTTTCACGCCAGAAAAAAAGCAAGCTGCGCCACTGAGAGACTCCAGGCCAGGGACCGAGTAGAGCCTCAAGGCCTTCCAAATCTTTAGGACCACATTTGGCGATTTGGCAGACACGCCAAGGCAGAGGCTTGGGTATCCTGGCAGTTTGGCCAGTGGCGTTTGTGAAAGTTTGCAGATGCTGCCACGTATTTGTTGTATGAAAGCAAACAGAGCCTGGCCATGTAGATCTTTGGTCCAGTTGACCGATAAGGTTGTGCGCTAACTTTCAATGTGTTCTTGTATATTCCCGAATGCGTAGCATAGGGTTCTCGTTTCATCTTGGGGGTCTGGGGGTGAAGCCTTGTTCGCCGGATGTTTTTCAACCGTCCGCAACCGTTCGCAACCGTTCGCAACCGTTCGCAACCGCTCGCAACCGTTCGTATGATTGCGCTATGGCTCTCCCAGCGGGGAAGCGCAGAACGCATGAGTTTGATGACCTGTGATGTGCTGTTTTCGTTGGCCCTGTGCGCGAATCGTAGCTTCTCAAGCTCGACGTGTCGTTTCGCTACGCAGGCGCAGTGTTTTGTGAGGATTCACGTTTGCGCTGCGAATCGAATGCCGTGGGATTCGCGTTTCAGGGGTCATCGTTTTGAGGTGTTCTGCTTGGAATGCTTGTAGTATAAGTCAAATACGCGAAGTACAGGTTTCCAGCTCTGGCTGGAAAACCGCAACTTTGTAGTACAAGTCCAGCAAGCGAAGTACATGCTTCCAGCTCTAGCCAAAACCGCAAATTTTGGTAGTACAAGTCTGGCGCGCGAAGTGCCGGTTTCGAGCTCGACATTGCAAATCGCAACTTTGTAGCACAAGTGTAGCACGCTCGAAAATCGCAACTTTGTAGTACAAGCATAGTACGCGATCACAACTTTGAAGTACGAGTCTAGTGCATGAAGTGCAGGTTTCCAGCACTAGCTGGAAAATTCCAACTTTGTAGTACAAGTATAGTGCGCGAAGAACAGGTTTTGAGCTCCAGCTCGAAACTCGCAACTTTGAAGTACAAGTCTAGTACGCCAAGCGCAGGTGTCCAGCTCCAGTTCGAAAATCGTAACTGTGTAGCAATAAGTCGAGTACGCAAAGTGCAGTTTTACAAGCTGAAAAAATAGTTTGCGCCTTGACTTGATTGCGAGCCCCACTGGCTTATACCGAAAAATGTTCTCTCTAATTATTTTCTTGGGTTTTCGCAACGTGATGTGCATTCGGGTTCGTGGGCTCTGTCTTGTTTTTTACAAGTCACAGTTCGGATCGTTCGGTATGCCTCCCACTCTCTTTGGCGTGCTAAGGTCAACATCGAATGATCGCAGACGGCGGTGACGCATTCTTCTTGAGTCATCAGCTGCTTCTAACAATGAGCATAGTGCACATGCTCTTGGTGTTGGGCGGAAGCAGTTGGAACCGTAGCATTTGCTTCTTTATCGCACCGCTGATGGCCCAACAGATGGCAGGAGAGTAGGAAGCTTTTGTGATATCTGCAGATAAAAGGGTATGGAGTTCATTTCTTTAAGCTTGCTGCTATGCGCGTTGTGAAGGCCAGGATTGATAGCTGCCACTTGTCCCGGCAAAGAGCACAGTCAGCTTTATGCAAGCCCAGTGCTTCCGGTGCACAGGATTCTGTCCGGTGCGGCTGGAAGCTGCACGTAGGATGGTAAATGAAGCCCTCTTGCAACAGGCTATCATCTGCTCTGAGCACTTGCCGTGGGTGTCAACCGCAATCGCACGAATTCGGATTCCAGGGCTGAGGCAGGCGTCCGGAAAAGCGAGAGGCATCCGCGGAGTGCTCAGCCCGTGGCCTTCGGTGTGAGGCTTTGGGGCCGGAGGCGGGAGAGCGAGCCACGAAGCGTTTTCAAACGACTCGAAGAATTCGGCGTTCCGCTCTCCGGCCCTTGAGTTTGAAGAGCATGCCTCAGTAGGAATGGAGGCCACACCCTGCTAAAAGCATTGAGTAGGGCGTAATTTGACCAGGGCTCTGGAAGTCATGCAAATGTTGCGTGTGGTCAGGAACCCCGGCTATGGCACTGTCCTTTTTCGAACACTGTTTTTTGAACATGGGCAACTTTCGTGGATGGCACATTTTGTGCCCGTCCCGTCATCCGGAGCTCTGTCCTGCTGTAAATATCTCTGTACAAGGAGATCGGGTGCTCGATGCAGCTTATTTTCTGGAGAATCCAGTCGTTCTACAAAGCTGCAGTGGACTTCAAGCAATACTGTGCATCTTGTTCCCTACCTGCCATTACAAAATCAACCGTCGGCCCTGGATGTTAAATGGAGGCCCTGTGGGTAGCACTTCACTTGAAGCGTTGTGGAGCACCCGGGAGGGCTTCGATTAATTATTGGGGGTTGACTTGGCTCTTGCAACGCCGTCATGAATCGAGTCTGTCAACCCTCAATGTAGAACACACGCCACGCGGGCATTTGCAGCATGCCAGAAGCTAGGTGTCCCGGAGCATTCTAGTCTTTTAGTTTCCGCGCTATCTGAAGTTCTTCTGCAGTGGCGTGCGTTCTGCACCGGCGGCTCCGTGGTTTGGGAGGTGCAGCTTTAGGACATACTATGTTGAGGCAGTTGTTGGTCCTTGGCTAAACCTTTAAACAAGATCTGTGCGCGCGCGCCTCTCTGGCCAACTGTCAGACGTGCCGTCCGGATTCGGCCCAGCCTTATCAAAAGGGCTTCAGTCAGACCTAGGATCGGAGCAATCTGTGAGTTGCTTCTGGCGTCGGAAGCTGGCCACGAATCTGCTGCGCGGATGTCAGTCGAGCCAAAGCGATGGACTTCTGTGTCAGAGCCTGCCAGAGGTTCAAAACAGCAAGGCAGAAGCTGATGCAACACCTGGCAGGGCCAAAGTCCTGTGTTTTTTCTTCAAGCTTTGAGCACTCAAGAGCTTTTCTGAAGAGGTCAAACCTGCGACCTGCACAGCTGTTGGTCGTGCCCAGTGGCCCCAGTGTCTATATATATACACATTCTACATATTATACGCTTCTTGTGACGCTGTGGAGTTGCGGGTCAGCCCCTTTCAACTCCGATGGAGATCTCTTGCTAAGTCTCGCCGTCTCGCTCTCGTTCATCGCCAGAGGCGACCTTGGCATGCGAAGCGCCGCAAGATCTCCGATTCGAAAAGTGCGACTGGCGCAGCTCTGTCAAGCGCCAGCAACACAACAGGGCATCGGTGGTCTTGTATTCCCCGCAAGAGCTTTGTTTGGAAAAACTTGAGTCTGGCAGACAAGATGTTAACAGGAGCGAGAGAAGGGCCGGCTGCAGCGGCTGGTGAAGGATTTTGCAAAGGAGGCAGGGGCCTCTGAGGGTCAGAGCGTGCCGAGCTGTCAGAAATGTTTTTTTTGGGTCCAGAAAGATCTGGTCTTGGCTCTTGGCTTCCAGCACAGAGGTGAACCTGCGAAGGTGGTTCCTCAATGTCGGACAGCACTGCCGCAGGGGTAGCCAAAATCCGCCATGCCGAAATGCTGGCACCAAAGGAGGAACGCATCATTGAAGATCCGTATGCGGAGTACTTCTACTTCGGATCAACTGTTTCAAAGTGGATCGGCCATGCCAACTGCGTGTGGCTTTTCGAGATGCTGGCACCAGGATCATATGAGATGCTGGTGGCAAGGACTCGTGTCATTGATGAGCTTGTAAAGACAGAGACTGCAGCTGGTGTCACTCAGGTCGTAGTCCTCGGTGCTGGGTATGACATGCGTTCCTTCCGCTTTCCGGTTCCTGGTGTGCGCTTCTTCGAAGTGGATCAGCCAGCAGTTCAGAAGCGGAAGAAGGACAAGGTCGCCAGCATCCCTGATCTTCCAGCTGCCAATGTTTACTATGTGCCTGTAGACTTCTCCTGCCAGTCGCTGGAAGAGGAGCTTCGCAAGGTGCCTGATTTCGATGTGAGTGCCAAGACCTTGGTGACCCTGGAGGGTGTGAGCCAGTACATTTCTCGGGAGGCCGTGTGCGCAACCATCAAGGCGATTGATCGACTGACGGGCGCGGGGAGTACCTTCTTCCTGTCCTACGTGGATGCCCAGTGCACCGAGCCCCAGAAGGTGGTAGGGCAGGGCTACAAGAACCCGGAGCGTGTCAAGCGCGTGGCCGCCGCAGCCGCCACCATGGGCGAGCCCTGGGTGACTTTCTTTGAACAGAGTGAGGTGCCCGGCATTTTGGAGTGCTCCCGTTTCAAGCTCGTCTCCGACGTGTCGACGGAGGAAATCAGCAGGCAGTACTTCCCTGCGAGTCGGCAGGTGCCATCTGAGAAGCTCCTTCAACTGGAGCGCTACGTCGTGGCCAAGAAGTGAACACAAACCATGAAGAGTTTGATGTCTCATATTTGACGATACAAAGGCTGTCGCACAAAGGGAGCGATGTTGACAACTCTCGGACTTGCGAGAGGCTTGGGCCCTCTAGTTGGTTCTTCGCTGGATATATACAAACACATGTCACACAAACCTGACGTGTGATGGAAACTACTTCCAAGCCGGCATCAAGCAATCTATTCTGCCCCCGCCGCCCACCTGCCTGCCTGTACGCAGGCGCAGGCACACACACACACACACCCACTCACCCACCCACCCACACACGCACACACGCACCCCATGCAAGTGAACACCCTCGCAAGTAGGCACCCATGCACGCAGGAGAGCATTCAGGCATGCAGGCACGCACGCGCACGAATGCACATGCACGCGCACAGAATGCGCATGCACTCGCGCACGAGCGCGCAGAGTACATTGCCAGCATGCAAATGCACGGCCGCGCACGCGCATGCGCATGCGCACGCAGACGTATGGGTTCTCAGGCAAACGTGCATACCAACTGGACTGAGGTGGTCAGCGGGATCCCTGTCAACCTCGTCAACCCTGAGACGAATAGACAGTCTCCGCACTTCTTCCAGGCCCAGAGATGATCCATGGGGCCAGTACCAGCCACTGGACAGTTGTACATCTAGGACATGGATCGATGCAATGCTTGCATGTCAAAGCTAATCTTTGGGCTTGACACTGCAAGCCATGCTTCGGGTTAACCGTTCCGCCGCTGTCCTCGGGATTCCCAGATGGATCGGTACCTCACGGTGCTGTCGCTGAAGCCGAAAGATGGCTCCACGGCAGATGCCGCAGTGCAGGCCGCATGCATACAGCTGAAGCTCAGAGTTCCCACAATCGAAGTCCTAAGTCGCCAGGACTACAATGTGAAGGATCTCACAAAGATCTACAAGGGCCCGGAGGTTCTCATGAATTCGCCGGGACTCGGCCGGGCCCTTGAGCATGCCAGAGGGAACTTCATTCCTTGGCATGTCAGTGAAGATCTATTCCAAGACGGGGTTGGATACCCGCGGCCGCCTCGACAGATAGTGCGCT
>CAUJNA010003687.1:351536-359036 GCA_963377175.1 Effrenium voratum | reverse complement strand
ATTTGATTGACGGCTGAGTGTCCGCGAAGAAGTAGTGCCCGAATCGTTTCGGTGAGGTTCAGCTAGGGGTCTCTGTATGCTAGCCATTCCTGCCCCTTGCGGATCTCACCCAATTCCAGGATGGTGCAGAAATCCGAGCCGAGCCCTGGGGCAATCGACGGCTTGTCGACTTTGGCCCTGGAGTGGGTGAGCAGTATGTACATCTTCTGGATGAGCCGGAGGTGAAGCGGATGTCTGGCGTAGATGTTGCAGCCTTGCCCCATGCAGTCCATGACTTCAGGGAGCATTCTACGCAACAAAGTGAGTGTGGTGAGCTTTGAGTCGATGTATGAGCTTGAATGTTTTGACTGGCCCGAGGAAACCTGTCGTTGTTAGTCAAGGCGTGAAGTGCACTAAAAGACGCAGCGATTCGGCAGGTGTACACCTGCCACGAGTGCCTGGGCATCCCGACGATTTCCTCTAGCTTTGGCACTGCTCCAGATGTGTGGAACTGGATGTTCGGAGCGGTGCGGGTTTTGCCGCCCTCAGTGCTGGGGATTCTGGGCATGCAGCATGTTTCGCTTTTTGTTTTTCTCTTCGACTGCTTTTTGATTCATGTTTACTGGCGTTTGCTTTCCTTGAGAACGGTCTTATATGCATTCCCATTCCCATTTTTCGGCTCTTTCTTTCGAGACTTGCAAATCCCTCCTGTTTTCAGGAACCGGGGCCTCATGCAGGCCGTGGCCAACTTCTCCATGCCCATCATCTCGGCGGTGGACCGCCTGGTGGGATCCAAGAACGCCATGCGCCTGGACGCCAGCAGCGGAGAGCAGCGCCTCACGCTGCGGGTGAGCCACGCGGACCTGGAGGACTGCGTGGGGCTGGCCACCGCAGCCTTCGGCCTGGAGGTGCTGCAGCAAAAGGCGGGCTGCGAGCCTCGGGGTCGCCCTTCGAGCGTGAGGCCGCCTTTTTTTGGGGGTGGGGCTTTTTCGGGGGAAACCATGGGAAGGACGAGTGTTTTGGGGCTTTTCAAGGGGTTATGCGAGAAGACCAGGAATCCAAGGCCCGGGTTGATATCCATCGGCCCTTTTGCGGGACCAGTTTAATTCTTCCCGGCCTGGCTGGTTACGTTCGCTCAGTGAGTGAGACGAGGCGGCCGCAAATGGGTCCGAGTTCGAAGCGGCACAGGTGCCGCCAGGCGTGTGGTTCCCTGCGGAGATGAGCGCCAATCGAGCCAGCATCTTCCGGCGTGTCAGGCATGGCAGCATCCTGTGGGAGATGTGACCTTAGTTTGGGGATGTCTCAGTGGTGGTTTCCTTTGGAAACCAACTTGGGGGCCACCTTTGGGACAAACCGGTGTGAGCCGCGAGCAAATAGGGCCCGCTGGAAACCTAGCGCAAGAGAGTCTTCAATTCATGCCGCGCGTTTGGTGAAAGGAATCCCTGGCGCAACAGCCCGAAGCCATTTTTTTTTAATCCCGGCCCGGGCCGGCTTCGGCAGGCTTGAAAGTAAGTTCAACACAGATCACGGGTCAAGCTCTGCAGCGAGAAGCCAGGCACATTGAATTTGGGGGAGCAAAGCAAACAGCTCTTTGCCAAGCTGCAAGAATCTTTTACTTTGCGTTACACAGCTTCGCCATGGAGGCATTCCTTGCAGCCAGGCGGGAGAGATCTGGTAGCCGGTAGGTGCTGACACTCGGCTCTTGACATGCTCCAGGCCTGTGCTGAGCTCGATCCCACAGGCCAGCGGCGACGCGAGCATACATGTGCCAGGGTCAAAATCAGAAATGCTTCTTTCAGGCACTACAAGTTGCATACATTGGCTCACTTCGGCCGTTGCCTCGTCAATTCCAATTCCTGGGATTTGACACGTCCCATTTGTCGATGTGTCATCAATTCCTGGGATTGCGATTTCAACATCTCGGATTCATGAGGCTTCCACGATACAATCGGGCCTTAGATGTTGCCTGTTTTTAGCAATCGGGTAGGCAAAAGTGTCGGCCACAGCATGGACCTTTCAAAATCCAGTCTTACTGCTTGGAGAGGGACGTCTTGCGTGGGGGGGCGGTTGTCTTTTTTGTTATTGTTGCAGCCAAACCTTGCGGGCCCCTTCAAAGTGTTAAGGGGGATGTCATCGCCCCCTGAAGCAACATTGTAGCCTGTCCGGAAGCATATCAAGGAGCCATCACCACGCCCCCCCACCCCCCCACTCCTCCAAAAGAAAATGGCGGTTTTGCCAGTGCGCAGCGCACAGTACCAAGAGGGAAGCCCTCGCGCAATTTTTAAGTACCTTTCTGGTTTGACTTTGAGGAGCTTGTGCCTTTGGGGCTGGCACAAGCCAGCGTGGAGCTTTTTTGCAAAGTGTCGGAAGAGAAGGATTGCAAGCATATGTACAGAGACAGGCTTGTTGGGCATTTTCAGGGAGTCAAAGCGAAGCAACACTCAGATGCCTGTGATACAAGGGCTTTACAAGCTCCAGTTCTTCGCATTTCTGGCATGCGGGTTAGCCACCTGGCTCATACATTGCACACTTCGCAGGAGCCACTAATTTGGAGCAGAAGCCTTTCTGCGAAAGTGCACATATGAACAGCCTCCAACAGGCTCCAACAGCCGTGGCAAGCTCATGTTCGATTTCCCCCTAGAAATCCCGCGCCGCGCAAGAGCGCCTCAAACTTTTTTTTGGGCGCCTGGCCCGAAATTTCCCCCGCCATGGCCGCGCCGATCTTCTCCGCGTCGCATGCCGCGAAGCAGGGCTCCAGGGAGGTGCGGCGGATCCTGCGGGCCCGGAGCCACTTGGCGTGCCTGGACTTCGACGAGGCGCCGGAGCCCGCGGAGCTGAAGAAGAGCTACCGGCGCCTGTCGCTGCTGGTACACCCGGATAAGTGCCAGGAGACGGATGCCAAGGCCATGGAGATATGGAGCTTCTTCCTTCTTTCTTTGGAGTCTCACAATATGTATGTATGTATATATATATATATAGGGGTCCCCTGGTTTCCTTTTGGTTTCCCTGTAGATACCAACTGAAAGGGCAGACCCCGCCCCCCCATTTCTCCTTCCTGCTTTTTACATGGAAGTCCATGGCTCACATTTGTGCTCGAACAGCAGTCTTCACAACATGGGGGAAAAACACAGCCTGCTCGAACACCAGGTCTTACTACATGGAAAAAACAACATCCTTTTCAGCAGACCTCAGAGGGAAACCGAGGGGGAACATATTCTGCGCAGACGCAGGCGGCGTTTCAGAAGCTCAGCGAGGCCTTTGAGGCGCTCAGGGAGTCTGCTTCAGACGAGCGCCCTGCGAAGAGGCAAAATACGTCGACGCGCTGGTGGGACACCACTTGGGAGGAGGGGATGTGAGTGGCATATGCACGACCTCCTTCTCAACTGGTCCCCTTTTTTCCCCTCATCTTTTTTCCTCATATTTTTTTCCGTTTTTCCTTGCTGTGAGCTTCATCTCAACTTTTTTTGCCAAGTTGCCCGGAGGAGTTTGAGAGGCGCTTTCGGCATCGCGAAAAAGGGGAGGCAGCGAGGGAGGCCGAGTTCGACCGCGGAGTGACGCTCAACTCATAGCACATGCAGTGCAGTTGCATCCCGTGCCCAGAGCCACCGATTTCTTTTTTCGCTTTGCCTTGGTGGCTCCCAGCCATCCCCAAAGGCCTTTTTGGCCTCTTAGTGTCTGGCAGTTCCCATTTCACCCACGAAAAGGTAAACCAGCGGCGGATCTGAGCTTTGGATCCCCCGTTTTCCGAGGAAGGCCCAGCAGTCATTGCTGCGGCTGCAGGAGCGGGTCGCTTCCGCCGAGAAGGTCGTGGAGAACTTGGATCGCCGCACGGGCCTTGGGAGCAGCAGCCTGTGGCCGCGACGACCGGAGCAGGAGCGTCCGCCCATCGAAGGGGTCGTTTCTCCATGTGCCCCCCATCTCAATCCGTCAAGGCCGTTTTTCTGTTCCGGGCCCCACAGCAAAGCCCTGCAAAGCTAGGGGAACCAGGACCACTTCTCGCAATATGGTTGTATGAGGTTTGGACCGTGGGCCACATCAGTCACCGTGCTTGAGTTACACAAGTTTTGAGCAGATGGACTGCCAGGATGCACAGGCAGCGGAAGCACGGCTTCGACAACTGCTGACGCACTTGCGCACGCGCCATAGGTACTGCCTCTACTGCGGTCGCAATTTTGACTCTCCCACGGACCTCTTGAAGAACTGCCCTGGTTTCAGTCAAGAGGAGCATGAGCGCTCTAAAGGGGCCCGAGATGCCAAAAAACCGGAGACCCGCGAAGTCATGAAGTGCGAAGACGACCCGTTGGATGAATTCATGTTTGGGATGGAGGATCAACTGACGAAAGACATGAAAAAGAGCGTGAAGTCCATGAAGACTCGACATATGCCGCAGAAAGGATGGTCGTTCCAGCAGCAGGCGCAACAGAACAAGATGGAGGCAAAGCGCCGGGGGGGGCGATAGATCGAGGCAGTCTGCAGCAATGGTGAAGATGATCTTAGGCTGCACTAGACGAAGTAGGGCAGAGCGCGGCGCAGAGCTCCAGCCTGTGCCACGAGTTTGGGCCCGGATAGAGGATTGACATCTGGGTGAGAGGCTTCCAGCAGAAAAGAAAAAAAAGAGGAGCCAACCTGTTTCTGGCTGAGCACCAGAAGCATTCAGCCGAATGCTCTTGGCTCTTGGTCCGCCAGGAAAGGCACCGCCAGGTCCCGCGCCGGTGCCTCGGGTGCGGCGGGCGCCTCGGATTCGGAGGTTTCTGAACACGCGTCGTCGTCTCGAGATCGTGTTACCAACGCCAGTGTCTGGGTTACATCAGTTACATCAGTTACATCAGTTACATCAGTTACATCAGTTACATTTACTAAGTGTTCCAAAACCATGCACAGTCCTGACCGGCGTGGGGGACTGTCGGAACTGCGCATCCAGCTACTGGATGGATGCAAGGCGGAAATGGATGCAGTTGCAGTCAGGTTTGGCGCCGCCGGCGGCAGGCACGCGGCGACGGAGCTTCAAGATGAGCCACCCTGGTTATTTGGCCAATCGGAATGTGACACGGCGAACAAGTTCCAATGGACGACAGTGAATCCAGGAAGCTCGTTTGCATGTGAGAGCTCACGCCAGTTGCTGGCATATGTGCCTCAGCAGGCAGGAGAGTGTCGGTTGATGGTTTCTGATGTCCGGTCGAAGCTATTTGGTTGCTTGACCCGATCTGGTCTGCCTAGGCTTGTCAGACAGCGTTTGGCAAGGTTGTAGGCATGCCGGACCAACAGAGCCAGTTTCCGAGTTTGCACCCCAAAGAAGTCCACTAATGGCATTGTGCGCATCACTCCTGAAGTCGAATGTATCGGACACGTGGAAATGCGTAAACATGAAGTGCCTTGGAACCACCAAACTTTAGAGCCTCCGGCTCAGTCCGCCGACATTGTCCTCTCCCTTTTCTCCTTCTTCCTCTCTCCCTTGTCTCCCTCGTGTGTTCTGTCGTCCTCTGTCCCTCCCTTTGCTCCCCATCCTCCCCATTCCCCCCAAGCCTCTCTCTCCTGAGTCTCCCTCTCTCTCTCTCTCTTTCTCTGTCTCTCTCTTTCTCTCTCTCTCTCTGTCTGTCTCTTTCTCTGTCTCTTTCTCTGACTCTGGCTCTGTCTCTGTCTCGCTCTGTCTCTCTTTCTCGCTCTCTGTGTCTCTCTCTCTCTCTCTCTCTCTCTCCCTCTCTCTCTCTCTCTCTCTCTCTGTCTCTCTCTCTCTCTCTCTCTCTCTCTCTCTTTCTCTCTCTCTTTGTCTGCATTGCAGCGTCACGTCCCCCCTGAGTTGCCTCGATATCCCGGCACTGCCCCTTCATGACCCGAACTGTCATCTCACTTCTGGCTTTCTCTTTGATTTCCCCTTCATGTCCTTTTCACGTTTCCCGTGATGTCCTGGTCATGTCCCTTCCATTCCTTTCAACTCCCCCTTCATGTCCCTGACAATTTCTCGGTATGTCCGTGTCATTGTCCATGTATGTCCCGTTCTGTCGTTGCGAGTCATTTCCCTACATCTCCCGTCGTGCTGATTGGTTTCATTGCGCTTTGTTTCCCTGTCATTTCCCCTGCACTCCCCTCGTTTTCATTTCTGTCCCTGTCATGTCCCTTTCAGTTCCCCTTTGTTCCCTTTCATTTCCCGTTGCTTTCCTGACATGTGGACTTCCTATTTCCTCCCCTCATTTCCTTGCACTTCCTTGCATTTCCCCTTTGCTTTCCAGTATTTCCCGCAAAACAAAACACTGTTTTTCCAGCGTTTTCGCAAAGAGGACGTCCAAAAACACAAAGTTTTTCTAGATTTTTCCTTGCACTTCCTTGCATTTCCCCTTGGCTCCCCAGTATTTCCCGCAAAACAAAACACTGTTTTTCCAGCGTTTTCGCAAAGAGGACATCCAAAAACACAGAGTTTTTCCAGATTTTCTGCAAAAGCAAGCAGGAAACCCAAACCAGCAAAAAGCCGGCAGGGGGAATCAAGCCTGGGACCCCTGTTTTGCGACACCGGCTCCCCGAAGGTCATCAAATCCCCACGTATCAGACGTCGGGCGGGGGGGGGTTAGGGGGGGGGTTATCCTCTATCCTGTCTAGGTGTCCGACACGCCGAGCAATGTCGGCGGATTTGACTGGTGGTTCTTTTGGACTGTTTCAACTACGCAATCGTCAAGCTGAGCCGTTGTTTGCAGGTTCCTATCGGCGACGTCGCTGGGTTCCGAGGACTTCAAGGCGGGCTAGCTTTGGGTTGAAGCAGCGACGGAAGTCAACACAGACTCAAATGCATGTGTGTATTTTTATATATACAAACAGGTGTAGCTGCAGCAGACGCGGACACAGACGCAGATGTAGATGGCAGTGTGCTCCAAAAAGGTTGCGGGCTGTGAGATAACCTGGAGGCGAAAGCTGCGTCACACGTGTTTTCCCCTGGCTTTTCTGCAATTTGTCATCTCTGGCGTAAACATTGTCAAATACCCACTGTTTTTTTGGCATACTTGCAGTTCAATTGCTCGAACATCTGAATCAACAAACTGCGGCCAACACGCCGCAGAAATCACTCTCGAAGCTGACACTTAAAAAAGACCGGATGCATGTAGTGAAACACCTTAGAGTGCAGCTGAGTTGGTATGTGTATGTATTATATTATATATATATATGTATATGTATATACATATATGTATATATCGTCTTGCAATGAAACCATTTGTCTATACAGTCAGTCCCCATTATGAAACAAGCGGGTTGTTTGCGTGCTCCCCTCATTACAGAGCATGGTGGCTCTCCAGACACTTTTTGCCAGCATTTGCAGCCGACATTGGTCATGCGTCAACCTGTGTGCACTCATGTGTGTTCGTGCGCGTGCAAGCCTTTCATAACGACAGTAGCATGCCCCACCCCCAGCCCTGCTCACAACTGCAACTGGACACATCACAGCCTAACAGAAACAGCAAGACAAGCACCAAAAGTACCAGGTTTTTTACCACCCTGTTTCCTCCAAAAAATAAGCCCCAAAGTTTCTTGTGGCCG
>CAUJNA010003687.1:305000-351436 GCA_963377175.1 Effrenium voratum | reverse complement strand
CACGCGCACGCACGCACACGCCCACACGCACACACGCACACACGCGCACACGCGCACACGCGCACACGCGCACACGCGCACACGCGCACACGCGCACACGCGCACACGCGCACACGCACACGCACACGCATACGCACACGCACACGCACACGCACACACGCCCGCACGCGCACACGCGCACACGCACACACGCGCACACGCGCGCACACGCACACGCACACGCACACGCACACGCACACGCACACGCACACGCACACGCACACGCACACGCACACGCACACGCACACGCACACGCACACGCACACGCACACGCACACGCACACGCACACGCACACGCACACCACACACACACACACACGCACACGCACACGCACACGCACACGCACACGCACACGCACACGCACACGCACACGCACACGCACACGCACACGCACACGCACACGCACACGCACACGCACACGCACACGCACACGCACACGCACACACACACACACACTCACTGGTCATGTTTTCACCGGAAGGCCTGCCGAAGCAGCGGCCACAGTCTCCGCGGAGGAGGATTTCGACTACGGAGCCAGCAGCTCAGCTCGACAAACACCAAGAGAGCCACAAGCAAATCCGGTGCAAGAAAAGGTTAGACAACTAGGTCCCCCAGTAGTGCCCTTTTACCCTTTTTTTGGGGAGGGTGCCCCTACTAAAAAATAGACTACAGCAAAAAATGGTACCCTTATTTTAACCTCTCTACTGGAGAACCTAGACAAGGACAGTCGCAACAATCGTCCGTCCTTTTGATCTTTTTACAGGGTTTGGGCTAGACCCATCTAGTACCAGGTGTCAAGACGGGCTTTCGTTGGCGCTTCTTCTGCGTTTTGTCGCTGCTAGAGTCAAAATGAAGACCGCTGTCCTCTTGGTGCAGAGAGCGGTGCTGGCATTTGCTTCGACGGTGAACGAATATCAGTGGACACTTTTGTCTTGCAGACGCAGTGTGTGGCCTGAATCATAAGGCTGGCAAGGACTACTGGGACAAGCGGTATCAGGCCTTGTGCCACTGAAGTGACAAGCGGAATGATTTTTGGGTCCTTGCTTCGAGCGTGCCAGAATGAAGTCGGCAGTACCTACGACTGGCAACCGCCTTAAAATTTGTGCTGAGATGGAACGGTTTGCAAAGGCTTTTGCAAGGATCATTGACCCGAGAACTCCCTGCAGTTTCAGAATGCAGAGGAACCTCAAGATAGCCTTGCCAACTTGGCATCGCCTGAAGGCTTGGGGGCTACGAGAAGTTCCGAGAGTTTATTGAGAGCCTCGGCTTCACATCACTCGCCGAGTCAACTGTGAAATGCAGCGCGCAGTCTAACCTCTACTGACCTCTTCATGATCGGAAACAGTTACTTCACTGCTACAATTTGTGTTCAACTACGACTGCAATACGGAATATAGGTTTTCATCAGCTTGACACCGCGGCGGTACAGCACAGAACTAGCGGAACATGGCCAACATGAACATGAAGCCACGCGCACACACACACACAAATGAGTGTGAAGCGCTTTGACGGGCATCTGAGGCAAGCGACAAAGGACCTGCCCGACGGGCCCGGGCACCTCGAGATCCAACGGGGCAGGTATCACAAGGGGGGGCCTTCCCATGGGCCAGTTGGCTGTTTCAAAAAGCTTCTCCAAATGTCTATGGAGCTTGTTTGATCGTTTGGGTATGTCTACTTTTTATCTAGGCCTCTCACGACGTTTTGCTGCTCGCACGCGGAAATCACCGCAAGACTGGAGCGGGAAGCTACGAAGTCTTTGGAGCCTGTCCCCATCCACTCACAATGATTGCTTTGGACTACGCATTGAGCAGTCCGGGCAGCTTTTCATGATCCATGATCCATGATCCATGTCTGAATTTCCAGGATCCACTGGGCAGCTTTCCATGTGCCGAAACCTGGGTGGGGTGAGGCGGGGGACAAGCAGGCCGCACTCCGCGCGGATCCTGGACCTGGGCTGCGGCAACGCGCGCCTGGCGGAGGCGCGAGATCCGGACGGATAAATAAAGAGAGACCTAATGAGAATGAAATTTTGAAAGAAAAAGAAACGGAAATGATATCTTCGTTCCTCAGCCTTTCCATAAAGACACTTTTCTATTTCTCTTTACTTCTTCTTTAGAATTCTTTTATTTTGGAAATCATTACATTTAGAAGTTACATCAGATTCATTTTGTTTTCTTATTAATATTTCTATCTTATTAATCTTTGCAAATATTATAATTCTATTTATCTTTACAGGATTGAATATTTATTGTTGGACTGGAATTCACTTCTCATAGAATTATTTTCTTATATTATTTCATCTTAGTTTATTATTTATTTATAGTGTTCATATTTGGTCTAGAGATTCCAGCCCCGTTGAGACAAGTGAGGTTGATCAACATTCCCTTCGGACCCCAATTGACTGGGGGTCAAAAGTGATGGGATCCCATTTTGGGTTAGGTGAATGCACCCATTTTAGAGCCTATTTGAGTGGGGATTGGGATGTTCACTGGGGGTACGGGGTTTTGACCCATGGCCAAATGACCATGGGCAACTTTTCCCATGTAGGACATATCATCTTAGTGGTTTTCCCCCACGGTCATCCCATGTATCGGACCTTTGAACCCCCAAATCTGTGCCTGTCCCTACTCGTAGCTTTGCAGGTCTGCACGGTTCTTTGCCTTTGGCCATTTGGTCGTCCCTTTGGCCATTTGGTCAGGACATGTACGATGAAGGCTTTCGCAACATCACCGCGCTTGACATTTCAGATGCGGGCTCGGCACGCTTGCCGCGTGGCTTCACTGACTGGCCATGCGGCTCGGCAGCTTTTCCCCGCGTCGAGCGAGAGCGCCAGGTCGCCATCGAGTCCATGCGCCGGAGCCTCACGAAGCCGAGCGCGGAGCATCGCTTGCCTGGGCCAGGCTCGCGGAATGCAGAGAAACGACCCGGCATTGAGTGGGCCTGCCACTCACCGGGGAGCCACGAGGTGAACTCCCGAAGTGTTGCGACTTTGGCTCTCCAAGGTTGTCGGCGATGCATTCAACCTGGAGTTTGAGGATGGGCAGCAACTGGCATTCCGGTCAAATGTCGGAAGATGTTTGCTGAAGGCAAAGTGCCAAGAGAGAGAGAGAGAGAGTGAGAGAGTGGCTAGGATGGCTCCTTCGATTTGGTCATTGACAAGAGTACGCCTTCTGCTCAGCGACCTGAGTTCACTGCCCCTGCAAACAAAGCCCCGTGCCTCGGTCCCAGGACTGATGCCGTGTCCTGCGACAAAGACCACATTCACGAGAATTTGCTTGGGCCTTTGAGTGAAACCTTGTGCCTAGGTGCTAGTTTCCAATCTGGACATGCCGCTTAGCAAAATCGACCAAGTTGTGCCATGCTCACCAGTCGCTGCTTGACATTTGCTTCAGTTCAGCATGCACCTCTGTCCTTATGCCAGTTTTTGTGGTTTGCTTTTCCTGTGCAGTTCTTTGACGGGCATCATGTTTGCAAGAGTTGTTCATATTCAAACTTTCTTGGCCTGGATGGGTTTGGCAGAAAGAGGATTGAGAGCACGCGCCTTGATTGATTGATTGATGGTTCAAGTCAGGCTAGCTGCAGGGCGCACATTTTCTTGGGTATGAAACGGCATTTTCATGGACACGGCCATGGCCCTGCGCTTGTGCCCTCCTTGACAGTGCCTGCAGAGGCAATACCCTTGACAGTGCCTGCAGAGCCTGACTTTTCGCAGTTCTTCCAATCTGGCGTTCATTGTGCAGTGATCGAGCGCATGCGCCGTTCTGGGTTGATGTGCGATGCAGACATTGCTGGCCTGCGACCGGATGAGCTGGTGACAGCCATGTCTGGCTTTATTGACGATGAGGAAGCTGGATGGTACATCGAGCTTGCCCGTGGCGCTTTGGCATTCCTTGCCAGGCGTGCCAGTGGAGCCCCGCAGTGCGCTCGCCCTGTTGAAGGCCTCCCTGTGCCTGCTGTCAAACGGTGCAGGCTTGTGGGTAGCATTGCGCCGGGCGCCTTTCAGTGGTCGCAGAATGCTCTGACTGCCCTGAGGCCAGTTCACCAGCACTCTGAGATGGTCCATGCTTGCTGGGAGATCTATGCCGCCCTTGGCACGCATGGCGAGTTGTGGTCACCGTTGCTTGAGGAGCACCAGGCCATTGCTCGCGAAGGCCTGGCGAGTCGGCTGCAGATCTTTGAGCGGCGCACTCTGCAGGCGCAACTCAGCGCCCTGAGGCGGTGGGCCAATTATGTGTTGCAGTTTGGCAAAGGGCCTGCAGAAGTTCTGTTGCCTCCGGTTGCCCTGCTTTTTTCCTTCCTTAAGCAAGCGTCTGACGGAGGGCCAACTGCAGCGCAAGGACTTTTCCAGAAGCTGTTATGGTGGCGTCGGCATGTCGGCATACCATTCCCGCTGGGCGACCCCATGGTTGCAACGTGGAACCGAGTGGCCGAGGGACACTCTATCCAGCCTCGTGTGCCTTTGAGCTTTCGTGCTTTTCAGGCGCTCTGCAAGCTGGCCCTTGGTGGTTCCACGAACGTTGCTACGTTCGCATCTTTAGCCCTTATCCCATTAGTGGCTTGCCTGAGGTTCGCCCACGCGCAGCGATCAGCTGATTCGACGCTGTCCCACGACTTTGCTCGCGCGGTTTGCTTGAAGGGCAAGTCGCGCAAACATGGCACGCGGCCGTCGTTCGAATGGGCTGCTCCGATGCATGTTGGCAAGTGGAAGCATGTTTTGGGCTTAGCGTCAAGGGTCATCATTGACTTGCGCAGCCAGGTGCCTGACTTGTCCTTTTGTATCCCAGATGTTGCCTGTGGGCCCTCCGGTTGCCTGGACGAGCGTGCGCATTGGCGAGCAGCCCCGATGCCAATGGCGCGCTTTGTGAAGCTGTTGCACTCAGTGTTACGTAGCGAAGGTTTGCCTGATGCAGAAGTAGGCCTTATCAGCACTTACTCTTTGCGACGTTTTTTGCCAAGTGTAGCAGAGGTCTTGCGAACGCCAGTGGAAGTTGCCCAACACTTGGGAAACTGGACGGAGTCAGTTACGACCAAGCATGCCCAGCCAATGCCAGTGCAGATGAGCCAGCACTATGCTCATGACAGAGTGCTCTCCGCTGGGCACACTAAAGCTTTGTTGTGCGCAGCAGTTCAGGAGTTGCTCGAGACAGAATCCGGGCCGCTCGATTGGCAGTCTTTCCGCACAAAAGGGCTCAGCTGGCAGCAGATTTTAAATCGACATTCTGCTTTGACTCCTCCAGCAGACAAACCAGTAAATTGCCAGGGAAGTGACAGCGAAGCAAGCAGTGACGAGACTTCGTCCTCTTCCGACGGTGGCTCAAGTCACGAAGGGTTGCCGCATGACTTAGAGTGGTTTCGTTTTGCCCGTGGGGTTTCTCATATCGCACGTGAGCGCTCCCAATCCCAACCTGTTCCTTGGTGCCGTGGCACTCCGTTTGCGGGAATTCCCTTGGAGTGGGGCATCGGAATAGAGCCAGGCTTGCAGATTTGTGCCAAATGCCAAGCCTGCGTTCCACCGCACATTAAACGAGCAATCGACTCCTGCAAATAGACAGTGAAAGAATTCTGCGGCTGTGCGTAATAGGTCAGTGTGTTTGCCACTAAATTTCCTGACAACACAAGACACGCGGGTTTCAGGGCTTCGGGGGCCTTACACTCATGTTTTGTGGCCCTTCGGCCCTCGGCCTACATTTATGTCTTGTTGGCCCCCCTGTTTCTTTGCAAGCTTCAGCTTTGGCAAAGGCTTCTTGTTGCGGGGTTGTGCCTACTCTTATTTGATTTGTTTTCCTTTCACACGGCAGGCTTTTCCCCGAGTGGCGTGAGGCATGTCCAGTTTCAGGGCTTCGGGGGCTTCGCGCAGCCTTTTGGGTGCGTGGCCCTTCGGCTCTAATTGTTGTTTGTTTGTTGGCCCCCCTCTCTTGCAGATGCGGGTTTGTGCCAACTCCTTTTTTTTTAAAAAAAAAAAGATTTGATTGGCAAGTTCATCCAAAGTGACGTGAGACATGTCCAGTTTCAGGGCTTCTGGGGTTTCGCTGGCCCCCCTTCTCTTGCAAACTTTCGGCTTTTGCTGGGGTTTCTGCTGTTGCAGGGTTGCGCCCCCTTTGTTTTGACGGGCAGCTTTTCCCGAGTCACCATGACATGTCCAGTTCTAGGGCTTTGAGGGCTTCGCGCAGCCTTTTCGGTGCGCGGCCCTTCGGCCATTGACCTACGCTTGTTTTTGTTGTCGTAGGGATGCATCCACTCTTTGCTTGGCCAGGCTAGTCTTTTACTGATCTGGGACGAAGGTTTACGGAGATTTGTGTGTTTGCCAACTTTCAAATTCCCTCAGTCACGCGAGACATGTCGGGTTTCAGGGCTTCAGGGGCTTCGCGCAGCCCTTGTGGTTGCGTGGCTCTTCGGCCCTCGGCCTTAATTTGTGTAGTGTTGGCTCCACCCTTTTTGTGGCAAGCTTTCAGCTTTGTGCACTGGTTTTTCACTTGCTAGTCTGTTGTTGGGAATGATGCTTTACACGTGCATTTACACGACCTGCAGAGCTTCAACCATTGTGTTTGACTTTCCGTTGCTCGCTGCAGTCGCGGCCCATGTGTAGAATGCAGTTCCAACCCTAGCCATGCCAGCTCCTGGCACTAAGCCTGTTGCCAAAGATAAGGAGGCATTGCTGCAATTGTTTCGGCAACACCGCCTTGCAGACCCTTTGATTGAGCACTTGACAAAAATAGGCCTGGAGAGCTTGGCAGATTTTGTGGGCATAGTCGATAGCAAGGCGTTCGAGTCTGAGTTGAGTTTGAGCTGAAGGATGGGTTTCGCGAAGTGTTGCAACAGGACATCGATACTGTTCTGCAGGAGGGAATCTTGTCTTCCGGGCGTGCAGCCAAATTGCGAGGCAAACTTGGCTGGTCTGCGTCAGGAACGTGTGGCCGATGTGCTCGCGGGGGCCAGGCGCCTTTGGTCCGCCGTCAGTACTTTGACACGGTGGATGTCCTTGATGAGCCTTTGAAGGACTCTCTTAGGTTCCACAGTCTTCTTGCCTGTGTAGTGCAGCCTCGCCAAGTGCAGGTCCTAGGCGCAGTTTTGCCTCCAGTGCGCATTTACTCTGACGCATCATACGAGCCTGACACAGATCTTGTTGCAGGTGTTGGTTTTGTTGTGTTTGACGCTGCCAGTGCCCAGCCCCCTGTGGGCATGGCTGCCCGACTTGCGCCGCAGGTTTTGCAGCTCTTTGATGAACGCCACCAGCAGATTACACCTTGCGAAGCCTTGTTGAGTGTAATTGTGCCTTGTAATGTCCCCCATCTTCTGGTTGGGCGCGATCTCATTTGGTACATTGACAATCAAGCAGCTTGCCAAATTCTCACCAAGGGTGCCAGTAGTGCAGGGGATTTGTGCTTCATCGCATCACTAGCGCATCTCCTGTACGCAAAGCTGAGTTGCAGGGTGTACTTCGAATACATCGAGTCGAATGCAAACCCTGCAGATGGTCTCTCCCGTGATGGCCTTGATGATGCGTGGACCTTTTCCCAAGGTTGGTCCTTGCTGCCGGCAATTGTGCCTGATTTAGTTCGCATTGCAGCGTCTTCGCTTGCAGCAGCTTTGACGGCATTGTAGCATTGGGGGGAACTTTGGGGTGGCTTGATTACACACACACACACACACTTCAGAGCGCCCTGTGGCTTTCACCTGCACTTTGTGCTGTGCGCCCTCTTGGCCTCTGTGTGTGTGCAAGCTTTGACTAACCCAATGACACTCCCTTCTTCAGCTTGCAGACATCGGCATTATCTCACACTGCATGCGAAAAAAAGAGTGCGCCTTCTGCAGCAAGTTGCCGAGCTTTCATTCAAACTTTCTTGGCCTGGATGGGTTTGGCAAAAAGAGGATTGAGAGCACGCGCCTTGATTGATTGATTGATGGTTCAAGTCAGGCTAGCTGCAGGGCGCACATTTTCTTGCCCGCCCACCACGCCCTGGCATTGCCAAGAGTCTTGGCCTGCCTGTGATTTCTTCTGCCAAGCTTGAAGTGGGGTGGCTTGATTACACACACACACACACACACTTCAGAGCGCCCTGTGGCTTTCACCTGCACTTTGTGCTGTGCGCCCTCTTGGCCTCTGTGTGTGTGTGCAAGCTTTGACTAACCCAATGACACTCCCTTCTTCAGCTTGCAGACATCGGCATTATCTCACACTGCATGCGAAAAAAAGAGTGCGCCTTCTGCAGCAAGTTGCCGAGCTTTCATTTGTTTGACAATGAGTCTGCGCCGGCTTCTTGTTTTGCTGTGACGCTGAGGACAAAGATGTATGGAGAAGCACAAAGAGTGCTGAAGGATGCACGCTCCTGAATGGAGAAATGTATTCCGCGAGCTTTTGCTGTCTATCGTGGTCATGCTCCGGAGCATGCTCAGGGGGGCACCTTCCTGGTCTTCAGCGCTGTGGAGAGCGTGGCGCCAGCAGTTGAGATCGAGTAGCCAGCTTTGGAGTGGCAAGTTGAAACATGAGCGCTTGGTGCTCTGTGCAACGCGGGCACCAGGTGGCACGGTTGGCCTTGCAATTGCCGCACCTCGCTTTCAACGTGAAGGAGAAGGACAGCATACACATGAGTAGCCAGGGCTCCATGATCAACAATCTCCCGATTCATTTTGAGGGGGCGTGTCCCTTCCTGCAGAGGATCCGGCATTTGGATCATGTTTTGGGGCAAGCCACCCTCATCAAAAGAGCCCATCATGCACAAATGCGCAAGAGCAGTGCTCCAGGAGCTGTTCCTTCCCTTTGCCAGCCTATGGGGCTTCGAGGCAGTGAGAGGCGGCGAGCAACGCATGCCGCTGGATGAGGCGGGAATGGGTATGGCCAGTGGGGGGCATGGGGAACCGTGCACCTTTCTTAATGGGTTCAGGCGAACGTTACTTGAACACGCACACACCCACACACCCACACACACACACAGACACACATCCAGGGCTCCATCGCGCGTGTTTGATCCACGGGATGTTTGATCTCAATGCAGATCGGGTTCGGGTTAGAAGATCGGACCGTATCGGATCTTTCTGATGAGTGCAGGCTATCCGGCAGGCGCGTGCAGCTGATCTTGCCATAGCCGAGGCGGGTCGGGGAGCGTGAACTGGTAAAGCGTGCTCATCTGGCCGAGCCCATTTGTGTGTGGACTCGCTTTGTCGGTGAGACCAGGGAACCTGTAGACAAATTGTTCAAGGAGCACGGTGGTTTGTTGGCAAGGTCGACTTGCAATGTTTCGAAAGCGGCAGACGCACAACTCGAAAAAGACTATCTTGTTCAAGTGCGAGCGTGCAAGGGAGAGGGAGAAAGAGAGAGCGAGAGAGAGAGAGAGAGACTGAGAGACTGAGAGGGGGAGAGATAGGAGGGGGAGAGAGAGAGAGAGAGAGAGAGCGAGAGAGAGAGAGACAGAGAGACTGAGAGGGGGAGAGAGGGAAGGAGGGAGGTAGGGAGGGAGGGAGAGAGAGAGAGACAGAGAGAGGGAGGCTGAAAGGGAGACAGAGGGAAGGCGATACAGCCGACCCAGTGCACCCGGGTATTCTGCCACCACCGCATTTGGAAGTCCCCTCTTGTGAGGGCCAAGCAATCCGTGCTCCCTTTTCCTTGCAATCACCAACCACTCTTTTCTCTCCGGGGATTTGGTACGTCTCAAAATAGGAGTGCCCCCTCCAATATCGCCGCCTTTAACCCAACCCAACCCCAAAAAAACCAAAAAAACCTTTCACCCAACCCCAAAAAGGCCCCGTCCGCCGCCAAAAACTACATGCTTCCCGTGAGAACAGCCGCCAGGAGCGCCGGCTCAAGCAGGAGGCAGAGGAGCCGGCGCCCCGGGGGGTCCTCAAAAGTGGCGGACATGCGACATGTCCCCTAGGGTCCGAGACCCATGAAATTCACACACACACCCATATTATTTATATGTACTATATATTATTATTATTATTATTATTATTATTATTATTATTATTATTATTATTATTATTATTATTATTATTATTATTATTATTTATTATTATTATTATTATTATTATTATTATTATTATTACTATGTGGACATATCTACGGTAGGCCAGCACAGGGGTCGCGCAATTCGCTTTGGTCGAATCCGCGCAGCGAGCCAGTTCTGGGGAGGGGGCGCAGTCAGCGATTGTTGCTTGCCGTCCCAGCCAGGCCGAATATCCGCAAGACAAATGACATCTTTTGGGCAAATTATAGAGACGTCAGTAGGGGCTGTGACGTCACCCAAAGTGAAGGTTCTTTTCACAGGAGTCCCCTATTTTCGGTGTGAAATGTTATAATTTGCCCAGATTCTTTAGGCCACCTCAACCATCAGATTCCTGATCTCTGAATTGCCTGTGGCCATCCACCCTACCCCGAGGAATGTTGGTGTTTTGATTCATCTCTAGAGACTCCGAGCTGGCCATCCAGCCCAACCTTGCCACGTTTCCACGGAGTCAACAACCTCGACAGATCAAACTTCTTTGGGACCAAGCAAAGTTGAGCACTCGTCCTGGGTAGTGTGCACCTGATTTCAAGAGATGGGGTGATCTTTCATGACTTTTTTTGTCATGCCCCTGGGGCAAGACATGTCGGCCACAGCTGACTCAATTTCCATAGCTTTCCCGTCTAGCAGGGGAGATGACTGCTGCCCTGAGGCGCCTCAAGTCCACTGCTCCGAGCAGCTTCGGAGTACTCGACTGAGGCTGTGCGCGGAAAATGCGAGGCATGGAGCTTTCGAGCTGCGACGTTTTTCAAAGACTTTGGCTTAATCTTCGAGTGAGCGCACCGCCTCGTCGAGAATCACATGCTCTGAAGCCTCTAAATATTGTTTGCAGCTTGCTTGGCGTTGCTGGAATCTGCCTTGGCACAAGCCGCGCTACAGCAGTGCTTTGCCCTCCAAGATTGCCAGTATGATTGATTGGTTGATGGGTCAAACAGAAGCGTTTCTCATTGTGCTCACACCACAAGAACAGACCATTGCATGTCTCCGTGACTCCATTTATGGCTGCCGTGCGGGGGAAAAAAACCGCAGGTTGGGCGTTTGGAGTTTGCGGAAGCTGAACATGTTTTCCACTTTCTTGCCCATGGCAAGGCGCAGGGATGGCATCTTTTCCTGCTGCTGTCGATGCTGTGGCACAGGAGGCACCGGATGGGTCATGCTTTTGCAGCCCCAATGCTGGGTCCCACACAAGAGATATTAGGGTTGCGGAACGCTGCTTGCAGCTGGAAAAAGAGTTCCAGAGACAAGCTCTTCACCAAATAATTGGAACTAGCAAGCAGCACAATTGCAACACAAAAACTGATACATTTCCTTCAGAATGCTTCATAAACTAAATATACGCATGCATAGCATGCTCTTATTTCGAAATGGAAAAGTATGCTTTATTTGCTTTGCACTTCTAAGCAACAAGCAACAAGCATCCTGATGATAATAAGCTGATGTTCGGCCAGTCCTCAAACCCACAACCCCGTCAGCCTTGTATTACTTCTAATCCGCTCCAAATGCCACAGAGGGACACCAACCCGGCAACTCAGAGGCCCCGCAGTCCCTGGCCATGGAAGCCAACGGCACAAAGCTGAGCTATGCAGAGCTGGCGTCAAGGTCGCGGCAGGCAGCACGAGGCCCGAAACGAACGAACTCGCAGTGGGTTTGGACGGATGGACGGATGGACGGACAGGCTTGCTGGAGCTGGGCGTGCAGAGGTGCCAGCGGCCTGTGCTGACGAGCATGCAACGAGGACGGAATCGGATGCCTTTGAGGTCCATGGCTTTCAATGGCAAAGGTGGGTAGGTTGGCCTGACGGCATGAATCAATGGCTGTGAGCAACGTCTCAAGTGCACTCGAGTTTTAGCCTTCCTTGTTGTGGCATCCTCTCCTCTGCACCTTGGCTCCTTGTGTCTATTTCTCGTTGCATTGCTTGGTTTCTCCTTTTCAGTCTTCGTCTTTGTTTCTGCTTCCTTTGCTATCAGGTTTCTCAGCTTCAGTGTTGCTGAGGATTTGCTGATCGCATGTGAACCACACGCATTCCTGTGGGGTTTTACCCATCCAGGATGCGACTGGTATATCGTGTATGTTGCTGCATCACGCCTTGGAGCACCCCTCGCGCCGGCCCCGTCGACAAAAACACAACGTGTGGGCGCTTGACCTGCCGAGGCTGCCTTGGCCCGTGAGCCCCATGTGGCGAGTGGGAGTGCTGTGCGATGCAAGCAATTCCTGCAGCTGCGGCCACAGCTGGCGGTGGTGGCTTGGAGGGAATTGGTGTTGTCTGTCAACGTGACCGCCAATTTTGGGATTCTCCTCCCCTTTGGGATTCTGGTGCCACTCGCCTTTCCAAGGGGATACCAAAACGGCCCCTAATTTTGACAGCCCGCTTGGTTTGCTGATCTGACCATGCCTTAGAGAAGCTCAACCGAGGTGGACCACGCGGATTTACAGATTGAGGCTTGCCAATGCCCAGTCGCGCCAGCGCATGAATGTGACCAGTTCTGCGCACTTGATTCAAAGCTGATTCCGAACATTCTCACCAATATTTTGATGTTGCAAGTGAACCTGCGAGAGAGAGAGAGAGAAGAGAGACAGAGAGGGGTGTCCCGGAAAATCACATTTGACCACGGTATGGATGTGGAAATTTGCTTGTTGCTCCATGCTCGGGCCATGCGCGTGCGAGAGGACGTTCCCTCGTACCGCCTGGGTGATTTGATGAGGGAGAGCAGTCAGGAGCTTGTGGGAGGGCGTGAGGCGAGAGAGCCCGGAAGCAGAGCGTGGGGTTCTGGCCTTCCCACAGTGCCCAGATCTCCAGAGAACTGGAGGGCCAAGTGAGTCACGGTGTCCAGTGTGTGTCGCCGTGTAGGGTGGCCAGCCCTTCAATTCATGAGGGATCGCCATATTTTTTGTGATCTTATGCCATTGGCAGAGCCATGGTGCTTCCCCAGATCACACACATCAGGAGATCCCCGAGGTATGTCCTGACGATGTGCTTTGCTACTGCTGCTTGGCTCTGGAATTCAGCCTGGCAGATGCTTACATGGTGCGACAAAAAGGCCCAACCCTTCTGGACCTGTGCTTGGCTTGCTTGGCTTGCTCGGCTTGCTCGGCTTGCTTGGCTTGGCGCTTGGCTTGCTTGGCTTACTTGGCTGGCTTGGCTGGCTTGGCTGGCTTGGCTTGGCTTGTGCGCCTTTCTCGCCTCGCTTGGCTTGCTAGCCTAGCTAGCCTTGCTTGCTTGCTGGCTTGCTTGCTTGCTTGCTTGTTGCTTGCGTGCCTTTCTTGCCTCGTTTGGCTTGCGTGCCTTTCTTGCCGCGCTTGGCTTGCTTGCTTGCTTGCTTGCTTGCTTGCTTGCTTGCTTGTTGCTTGCGTGCCTTTCTTGCCTCGTTTGGCTTGCTAGCCTCGCTAGCCTTGCTTGCTTGCATACATTCGTTTGATGTGTTTGTTTTTGGAGGGCATTTTTTTTTTTTTTTTTTTTTTTTTAAAGATTTTTGTTTTTCAGGGTGGGTTGCTTTTCGGCTTTTTGCCTTTTTGGCTTTTGTGGCTTTTGCATGGTTTTACATCGCTTTTGTGACTTTTCATTTCGCGTCATCTGCATTCACAGTTCCTCTCTTTGGCGTTTTGCATCCTCTGCATTACCAGTTCCTCTCTGGCAGGTGGCTTTTTGGCTTTGTGGCTTTTGGCGGCTTTCTGGCTTTGGCTTTTCCGCCTTAGCTCGCTGCATCCTCAGCATCGCCAGTTTTGTTTGGTGCCCCCCGCTACCCCCCTTTCGATTAAAATGCACCCCTAATTGAATCAACCCCCCCCTTCTCGTTTTTAAATTAAGATGCACCCCTAAGTGAATCATCACTTTTTCGATGATCGGGGGGGGGGGCTGCCCCCCCCCCGCTACTTTTTAGATTCAACTGCACCCCTAATTGAATCATCACTTGTTCGATCATCATGGGGGGGTACTTTTGAGATTAAAATGCACCCCTAATTGAATCATCACTTTCTCGATCTTTTAGGTGTTTTACAGGGATTACATTTCACCCGTATCTGATCATGCTGAGGATGTAGGAAGCCCTGGATTCGCTGGTGATGCTGGGGATGTTGGCTGGACTTGCGTGGAAAATACGTACATTTCGTGAGGAAATGCTGTAATATACAGCATTTTACTAGCCAAGACGCAAAACAAAAGAAATCCCAAAATAAAAGCAAACAATTTCCCAAATTATATCTCGACCTTTTTTTTTGTGTCAAAGCCAGTCGGACCATTTGAAATGGTTGGCAACTCACGTTGTCCTCCTAAACCGTCCCAAAGAGACTTGCGCTCCTTCAAAACGCCAATCGTTTTCCATTGAAATGAACATGGCCTTTCAGCATTGGCGATGCGCTTGTAATCCAAAATTGAATTGGTATTCTCTTGCTTGCTTTTGGGCGTACAAAAACGGTTCCCTTGGATCCAATGCACTCTTCACATGGATCCGTTTTTTTGAGAGCACCCTTCTTGGGCTTGGTTCAAATGGACACCAAAATAATGCCACCCATATCAGGGGTTCGCTGACAGCGACAAGGCCTTCAATCACCACGCCACCAATGGAAACTCACTTGTTTTTGTGGCACATGGCGGGTGGTTCTCCAGCCCCACGAAGCACGGGTTGACCCTGCTGCTCTTGCGTGCGCCGACCTCCGTCTTTTTGGCCGGGGGGTGGGGGGGAGGGGGAGTGACTGGAGCGAAGCCGTGCTCGGCTTCGCTCCGGATCCGAGGCTTCACCGGGGGCACCACGGGGCGCCAGCGCCTGGTGCCCTGCGCGCAGGCGATGGCGCTGCACGAGCTGCGGCGCTACCCGGCAGCCCTCCACTGGGAAGGCGGAAGGGGCGGCAGCGTGGCGCTTCGGGCGAAGTGAAGCGCCCCCCCCCGAAAATGGCGCAATGGGTTTCTTCTCAGTTTCCCCGCAGACAAAAAAGCACACTTAAAAGAACCAAAAATCCAAGACAGAGCCAAGTGAATCCCTCTTGCAAATTTTGGCGAGCCTGTTTCGGGGGAAGGGGGTACTGTAAGCTGTACGTCTCGCATCTGATTTTAGCGTCTTTTGAAAGGCACACCCAACCATTTTTTCCCTGTTTGAGACCTCAAACATAGAGGGCTCCCTTTTCCAAAGCACAAGTCTCCTAGTTTGGAAAGGATGAGGGCGATTTCCAGCCAAACCCTAAACCCATCATGCTCTAAACCCAACTCTAAGTTTTAGCCCAATGCCAAACCCACCCTTAGCCCAACTCACACCCACCCTGAACACACCTTAACCCATCCTTAGCCTCGACAACACCCCGCCTACATTCATCCGAAACCAACCTTAAGGCGGACACCACAACTCAAACAACTAACCTCAACACTAGCATAAACCAAGCCTAAACCCAAGTCCGAACCGAACCTCAGACCCACCCTAAAGCCCCAACCAGCTGGTGATGCTCGTGGTGCTGACTGGAGCTGGTACAATTTGCAAGTTGATTGAGGTGAGACTTGCTGAAGCTGCAAACTGCATGTGGTGTTGGTCTCCAGCACAAGCATGGAAAAGCAAACACAGCGAAGCAGGCAAAACCAATTTAAATCTTCATCCGTTGAAGAATGGGGTCGAACGCCCCAAGCCAACACGCTGCTGAGAACATGCTTGGCGCAGTCAGCTTGTGAAACTAGCTTGTGGACACAGAACATGGCTGCCCCTCCTTAGACTTGAATGGCGTCGGCTAAATGAACACTATGCTAAGAGTTGTCCTGTTTTGAAGGCACAATTGTTGTTCCTTTCTTTCTTCCTTGCTTCCTTGCTTCCTTGCTTCCTTGCTTCCTTGCTTCCTTGCTTCCTTGCTTGCTTCCTTGCTTCCTTGCTTCCTTGCTTCCTTGCTTCCTTGCTTGCTTGCTTCCTTGCTTCCTTGCTTCCTTGCTTCCTTGCTTCCTTGCTTCCTTGCTTTTTTGCTTCCTTGCTTCCTTGCTTCTTTGCTTCCTTGCTTCTTTGCTTCCTTGCTTCCTTGCTTCCTTGCTTCCTTGCTTCCTTGCTTGCTTGCTTCCTTGCTTCCTTGCTTCCTTTCTTCCTTGCTTCCTTGCTTCCTTGCTTCCTTGCTTCTTTGCTTCCTTGCTTCTTTGCTTCCTTGCTTCCTTGCTTCCTTGCTTCCTTGCTTCCTTGCTTGCTTGCTTCCTTGCTTCCTTGCTTCCTTTCTTCCTTGCTTCCTTGCTTCCTTGCTTCCTTCCTTCCTTCCTTCCTTCCTTCCTCCCTCCCTCCCTCCCTCCCTTCCTCCCTTCCTTTCTCTCTCGCTTCCTTCCTGCCTCTCCCTCTCGTTCTCGCTCTCCCTCTCCCTCCCTCTCCCTCTCCCTTTTGCTCACGCTCCCTCTTGCTCTCACTCTCACTCTCGCTCTTGCTCTCGCTTGAGCTCTCGCTTGCACTCTCTTTTCCCTCTTGTGCCCCAGGTGGATGCAGCACGCAGGCGCGACAGCTTCGCTCAGGGAGAAGTTATGCTTTGTTTTGCTTGCTAACGGTCATGCTTGCATCAACTGCTTCGCGCTTCCCAGTTGCTTGAATTGTTGCAGGCTCGGGTTTTGCAGCCATCCTCACTGCAATGGGCAGCTGCAGTTTTTGGTACCTTGCTCAATCGTGCGTGTTGGATTCCTTGGCAGTTTGTGACTTGAGACCAACAGATCCTGGAGATTTACAGATCAAAGAAGATTCAGATGGCAGCCCAGCGTCTGTCAAGCTGGACCTTTGACTTTCGGGTAGGGGCCGACAGCTTTTGAGCCCCGAGGACAGCTTGACGTGGCCCTTGCCTTGCGAGGCTGCGCGGTGGTCTCCGAAACTCGGCTGAATTCAGTTGGACTCTGCCCGCCCGGAAGCTCGGCCCAGGAGGACCTGGATGTCAAGGAGGGTGCCTCTTAACATCGAGCTTTCCCCTGTTGCGAGCCGGGTCACTGGGTTCACGCGAGAGGCTCCGTGGGCCACGGGCCAAGTCCAACCAAAAAAGAACACCCGAGCAGGAAGAAGCGCTTGGTAGTGGTTGATGGGGCGTCAATTGACCTCCCAGTTTTGTTTGAGCCACGGGGTCACAAGGACGCACCATCCCTGTGGAAAAGTGGGGAGTTGACTGGTTCATGCTGCAGGACTTAGCGGCCACCGTGCGCCATCACAAGGTGCCAATCTTCAGACCTCGCGTGGTCGATACGTCAAAATGAGCTCGACCTTGCAAAACGGCAAATGTGTCCAGATTGGTGAGTTGCCACTTACTTGGCAGCTGGTGTGTGACTGAACACAAGTAACAATTCGCGCAGAGTACCCAGTGAACAAGCAGGATGCTGGAAGCAGTTGGGCATGACAGCTGGAGGTTTCCATTGTTGGCCTACCGCCATCGATGCTGGCCTTGCTCTCGCCGGTGGACTTCATAGATACCAGGAGCAGTGCGTGATTTGGCAAGTACGTTAAAGTTTGCACCACATGGCTGTGGGTCAAAACCAATTGCACCATTTTGGGGTAGGTGCACCACCCATTTTAGAACCCATTTTAGTTGGCATTGGGATGTTCACTAGGGATACGGGATTTTGACCCATGGCCACATGAGTACGGCCTCCAAAGGCCTCTTGGCATCCTCCCTCACTTAGCAAGCCTGGCCTGCGCGCGAGCCGGAATCAGCCAGGACTCAGGGTGGTTACAGCTACCTCCGCTGCTGGGCTTGGAGATGGCAGCTCATACACCGTCCCGACGGATTTCGTTTGTCCTATTGAATTGAGGTTATGCAGAAAGCCATTGTGTTGGCTGGTCTGGCAGGCAACCAGGTCAGATGCATTCATGCAGATGTCAGATGCCTTGACTGCTTTTTGTACAGGCATGATAGGAATTCCAACTCTAGTTTCAATTATACCATGTCGAAACCTTTGTGAGAGCTGCTTCTTGAGCCACTTGGGACCCTGAATATCCGAGGTCGATTGATCTCCTGGGGCGAGCCTTGCCCTGCCGTGTCATCCTTAGCCGTAATTTGCTAAGTCCGTTTGCCGCACCCGGCCTAGGCAGTGGCAGAGCTTTGGGGAGCGCCGAATCTGCCATGGCGGTTCCTGGATGTCCTGATATCCACAGAGTGCGCAGTTCTGCGCGGGAAGGTCTCCACACCAAACCCAGATAAGCTCAGAAGGGTTGCTGCCGGGAGCAATTCATTCCGCTTGGTTTGACAAGATAGTCCTGGACTTGAGGTACTGGCTCTCGTTTGTTTCCTATGAGCAGGGGCCTTTGTCCACCTGGGCGTTTTTTTTTTTTTTTTAAATCCAGCCCTTTGTGAGGCGAGAAGATGGGCGAAGCCTCTTCAAGCCGGCCATGGCCTCGTGACGAGACCGAGGTTTTGTCGAGTCTCTGTGCCGTTTCGCTCAGGTGCCCGACGTAGAGGTTTTCCTGCGGCCGATGGGTGTGATGCCAAGCTTCATACGTCGCCGCGGGGCTGGACAGGTGTACAAAGTAACGGGCTGTTGAATATATGTGTTTGGCTCAAGCCTCCCCAAGACACACACACACTTGTAGCCAGCGGGTTTGTTGCGATATGGCTATCATGAAAGCGATGAAGGCGATGAAGGCCATGAAGGCCATGAAGGCGATGAAAGCGATGAAGGCCATGAAGGCCATGAAGGCGATGAAAGCGATGAAGGCGATGAAAGCTATGAAGTCGATGAAGGCCATGAAATCGATGAAAGCTATGAAGGCTGCTGACGATGAGGAGGCGCCGGTCATGAAGTCGATGAAGGCCATGAAATCGATGAAGGCTATGAAGGCTATGAAGGCTATGAAGACAATGAAGGCAATGAAAGCGATGAAGGCGATGAAGGCGATGAAGGCGATGAAGTGATCGCGCCTTACTCAACGGCAGTGCCGGGTGTTTCATTGGCCTGTTTGAATGGCTCCAGTTGGCATCGCAGGTGCTGGGAGGATTTTTCATTGGTCCATAGGGCCAGCGGAATCAGTGAACAACGCATGTACAGCCTTGCGGAGAAAAAAGGACAACAAGACTCGTTCGAATCCCGCGACACGGCCACCTTTTCGGGGATTCGAAGGGCCGCGACGCCAAACCAACCAGAAGGTTCCTACTCTCGACACATGCTCTCTGCCTGCCAAGGTGAGGACTGCCATCATGACTGGGTCTTGGCTGATCCATGTGTGAAGCTCGCGGTCCAGGGGAAAAGGCTTTTTGCTGGAAATGGATTCAGCGAGTCTGAGGATAAGTTGGCCAACCGCCGACCGCAAGTGCATGTCCACAGACCTTCATAGACAGTTCTTGCATCCGAAGGGCTTTGCTCATTCCAGGCCGAGCTGTGCATATCTGGGCCAGGGGTTTGCAGGACATTAGGCCGCAGCCTGAGAAGCACAGGTCTCCTCAGCCAGCCGCCTTGGGCGCCGCCTTGGGCGCCGCTCGATCCGAGGTGCCGAGGCCGAGGCGCGGGGTGCGGGTGCGGGGGGGTGTCTGAAGGTGCGGCTTCTCATGGGGGCAAAAAAAAGGGCAAGCCCAAAATGGGTTGGTCATGGAAATGGCCAAAACCTGCGGTTTTTCTGATGGTTTGATTTTGACCCTTTTTCTCATTTCAGGCCGCTCCAGAGGTGTTCTCAGCCGTCGAAAATCGTCGAAAGCACCCAGGAAGCTCTGGCGCTTGAAATTGCCGGGGATGCAGACAGCACCGACACCTCATACTCGGGATGCTGTAATGCCAGCCTGCTAAAGTATCGACCCTGCCAGATGGCAATATGGCAATATGGCCACCAAGGGCTGGAACGGCACAGTGGGCATTGATAGCGCTGATCAAAGTCAGGTTCGAGAGATTGAATGAGGATGTCATGAGCCGGCAAGTGTCAGAAGACATAGATTCCCACTCTCACAGGTTCGAGATCAGGGGGAGGGCTTTTGGCAAGGTGTGGATGAGCTTGATCGCAAGAGACAATGGATCAGTGGATGAGTAGTCCAACAAATGCCCGGCAGAGGACATGTGGCAGAACGGGGCCAGATATTTGTTTTCGGCCAGGCGTTTGTGGAGCACCAGAGTGGCAATCTCAATGATGTGCAAGCTCTTGATTCCTCACTCTCCTGAACCTGTGTGTGGAGATGTTATTGGCATGGGACATGATCATTTCCACATGGCATTTGCCGCTGTCATGCGTACTCGCCGGCCGAGTCGTGCTAACTGACATGGACAAACAAATGATTGCCGCCATTTTTTCAGACACGCTTTTGAAGCTCGCAACGGGTTCATCCTGCACCTGGAGGAACAGCACTTGACAAGCTCAGATGCGGATCAGTAGTTGGGTTGTCGAGCATGGCTGGCCATGCAGGGGCCCGAGTGCTGTGGTATTCAGCTGGGCCCAGTTTGTCAAAGGGCCAAAAGGAATCCAGCCATTTGAAGTCCCACACGCCGATCTGATTGGTAGAAATCGGGTGTGGGAAAGGGTCTCAGTGACGCCAGGACACAAGATGATGCTGCGGAGGCTCAGGGTTTTGGGCTGCTCCAGAGATGCGTTCAGCGGTTGCAGGAGTCGCCGGTGACTCTTCGCTTGCTGGCTCATGTGGATGAGGACTCTGTTTTCAAATATGGACAATGGTTGAAGCTTGGAAGCTGCATGTCACGCAAGTTCTGAAGCAGGCATGGCTGTGAGCTGTCAAGGTCTAGCTCATTGTCATGCATGCAGGATGGCGGACAGGATGAGCAGACTGCAAAGAAGGAGCTCATGAACCCCCCCGAGATTGCTCCAGAGCAGCTCGGAATGGAATGAGATTGCATTATGGAATCTCTCTATGAGATTGCATTCAGGCAGAATGGGAGTCTTTCGTCGCTTTTTTCCTCACATTTTGCTGCTTTGAGGATTCTGTGTGGGTGTAGGCCAACGCTATCCCCAACTGATTCGGAGTTACACGATGAACTTTTTCTCGAGATAGTGCTGCGCGCTGAGAAGCGTTGGCACCAGATCCAAAGGAGGCAGCAGGTGAAGCGAACACAAACTGGACCAACGTAAGATGGCACCCCCTAAGAGGCCTGGCGTGCAACAGACTTTGTGCAGGCTGTCACCTCCAGCCCAGTACCGCTGGTTTGTACGAACTGGCAACCTGTGCAAACAGCAAGAGAAGGGCAAAGCAGGTGGTGTTCTTGCTCGTGGGGCTGTTTGCGGCAAGATTGATCAGTCTTTTGCGAAGACCTCAGTCGCCCGCGATGAACGGGACTCCTGGTGACCTGAGTGGATTGAGGCCAGCTGTGACTCTTCGCTTGCTGGCACATGTGGATGAGGACTCTGCGGGGAATCGGATGCCCTGATCATTTTTCAGGTAGGGCTTCGAACAAGCTCTTCAAACGCATGAAGCAAACCCCATGAATCTGAACACGGACATTACATTCAAACTGGGAATGATCGGGTTCGGGTTGGGTCTAGGCCTCGCGGTGTAGTTTGACAAGCCGATTCCAGCCAAACATGTCACCCATTCTGTTTCCAAAGGGGTTCTAATTCATTGTGATGCATGCAGGATCTCAAACAGGAGTCACGGACTCCAAAGAAGGAGATCGTTGCCGACACAGCTCCACAGCTGCTCGGAATGGAATGGAATCGCATTGTGAAATCACTTTATGAGAACTTTCGGGGATGGGGAGGGGAGGGGGAGGGGAGGCTTTTCGAGAGCCGGTTGCGCATTCAGGCAGAATGGGAGCCTTTCGTCGCTTTTTTCCTTGCCACAGAGCCATGTTTGCCTACACACATTTTGCTGCTTTGAGGATTCTGTGTGGGTGTAGGCCAACGCTATCCCCAACTGATTCGGAGTTACACGATGAACTTTTTCTCGAGATAGTGCTGCGCGCTGAGAAGCGTTGGCACCAGATCCAAAGGAGGCAGCAGGTGAAGCGAACACAAACTGGACCAACGTAAGATGGCACCCCCTAAGAGGCCTGGCGTGCAACAGACTTTGTGCAGGCTGTCACCTCCAGCCCAGTACCGCTGGTTTGTACGAACTGGCAACCTGTGCAAACAGCAAGAGAAGGGCAAAGCAGGTGGTGTTCTTGCTCGTCGGGCTGTTTGCGGAAGTCGCCCGCGATGAACGACTGGTGACCGCCTAAGTAGATGGAGCAAGCCCGTGCTGCGCAACAAATGCTTCGTGCGCAAATGCGCATTTTGGTCATTGACTGCGCAAGCATGAGCTATGCATGTGGCCTTTGCCGTGCGTTCGCCATCCGCAAGTGGCTGCGCAAGCTCTGCAAGTCCCTTCAAGCAACTATTCAAATGTGGAGTGTCACGTTTGCCGAAGGCAAGCGCATTGGGCAAATGTTGGGTACAAGCCAAGAGAGCGAAGCAGGTGAAGACAGTGGAACTAAACATGGAACAAAGCCACGTGCAAGAGACAAAGCGAAGCAACAAATCAGCAAAGCAAGCACGAGGCACCCGCAAAACAAACTAGCGTCAAACAACAGCTTTGAAGGGAGGTCAACACACCAATCAGGAAGCAGTACATGGAGCAATTTGAGCGATGTTGAAGCAACACTTTGTTGTAAACGCTTCGCGTTGCCCGCCTCGGCCAGAAAGCCTTTGGCTGGCTTTGAGGTACTGCCTTGAAGTGTTGTGTGTTGCTTGAATGAGTGAGTCGGCGCCGAAATGCGCGGGGTGCATGTTGTGGCCTCAAGGGCTAGATAGAACAAGAGCCGCAGTCAGAGAGCCACAGGTGGACTGGGGCAAGCAAAGCCTTAGGGCACATGTACCTGGTTTCTAGCGGGGAATTCGGCTGGTTTCTTGGGGGAACGTGACCGCTTTCTTTGGGGGTTTACAGGGGATTTGACTCGTTTCCAGAGGGGCATTTGACCGGGTTCTAGGCCGGTTTAGGGCAGGAACCTGGTGCTTTGGAGAGAACAATTGTGTTGCGATGCGCTCCGTGATGGGGGTGTGTGCAGGCTTGGAAGGGTCGAAGGGCTGTGAACGGACCAACTTTGCAGTTGGAGGTTCTGAAGGGGTCTGACCGCTTCCCTGTTCTGGGGGATGCAAATTTTGGTGATCTGAAAGCCGTATGCCATGGAATATGTTGTGTCATTGCTTTTGCTCAACACATGGAGAGCAGAAGTTGCTGGAATTGGAGGAAGCAGGGTTGCATACGTTGTGCTAAGTTAACCAAAGACCGCAAAGTGATGCGCGAGTCTCGTTTCTATGCCGAAGTGACTTGGAAGTCCAAGGCTTTTCCGCGACGTCTCCCTTGAGCCCTCGAGGTTTGCTTGTGCTGAGGTGCGGCCGCAGCCTGTCAGACAACCCCCACTTTGCACACTCGGCGCACGTCGAGATCCGTGCGTGCCCTGGCGGGATGGCTCTCTTCTGTCCTGCCTTCTTGTTGAGGGTCGCCACTTGTGTGGTGTGCCACGGGACGCAGTGTCCAACCTCGTGGCTATTTTCTGAATGACGAGCCTGGTGAAGACCTTGTAGTGGCAGAGCAATGAATATGGGCTTGCGTTTTTTGAGGCTATCCTGTTTGGGGTAATTAGCTGTAAAGTTGAATCCGTGCATGTTGGGGGTACATCCACACCAAGGTTCAGCCATGACAGAACGCGGCGACTGTCCAATGAATCCAAAACTTCGCTCGGTGCACGCCTTGAAGCCTGGCTGCACGGTGGGGCCACTGGGACCTTGGGACGTTTGGAAAGTGAAGGCATAGGCCCTAGGGCCATGACCGGGGAGACTGACGCTACCTGATTTGTGCCATTGACTCTTTCTGATTGAATACTACAGCACCTTTGGCTGCGGGTCAAAAAAGAAACGCCAAAACGGAACCAGGCCCTCGTTTAGTTTTGACCCCTGCCCATATTTTTGGCTTTTCCCTGAGCGGATTGTCACTCGCACTCAGGCGGAGCCAGAGGACCGGAGCGAAGGGTGGAGGGGCCGACCTTTTTTTGTCCAACCTAACTTTCAAAAATGATCATTGGTCTTGAAATATTTTTGATAGGAGGAAATCATCTGTCTCTAGGAGTTCATTTGTTGGGTCACAATGGCGGTTCGCGGGTGGCCCAATTCCCTTCCTTTCATTGGTAATAGAAGGGGACAGACGAGAAGGTAACTCAGCCCCAGATGTACCCACTATATTTGTGCGGGCTGAGGAAAGATGCCGATGGAAGCATTCTCACAACATTCCCCTGGATTTCTAGGATTGTCAATGATAGACGAGATAATGTGAATGTCTGGCCTGTTTTTCGTTCTCCATTCTATGATGTAGGTGAAAGACATGCCATTCCTCATAGCTCATTCTTGTTCCACGTCCTAAAGCAATTCCACGTGTGGGGCAAAGGAAAATAATGAGAGTGAAAGGAATGGGTTCTTGATTCGTCTTTATGTGAGTGTCCATGAGACATAGAATGCTTCTTGGATGATTTCTTCGAGAGAGGTACTTTCTGGGAAATTCGAAGGGCCAGCTGGCATCCCCCAAGCCGGAAGATTTCTGGAGCTGGGAAGTTCAGACCACGAGATCCTGGTGCCCTGGTGAAGCGGTGGATTCATCGAAATAGTGCAAGTTTGCCTTACCCCAGTTGCGGCAGCTTCGGCCACCGGCAAGGCTTTCAGGCTATTGATTTGCATCTTGGGCTTTACTTAGTTTCGGTGCACAAAGGTTCGAAAACCGACATTTTCCTTTGGGGCTGGTCCCCCCTGGCATTGCTGCCCAGAGACTTGCTTGTTTTGACCCATTTCCTTCTGCTGCATGCTCGACATTGGGCTCATCTTTTTTTTTGAGTTCGTGGCTAGGACATGTCCTGCATGATTCTAGTAAGTTTGGTCACGGCGACCTGGTCACGTCAGCCAAAGATAGCCAGAAAAACGCTCCAAGGTGACTGCCCGCACTGCTATGACCGAATGATGTGTCTGACGAAGGATTGAATACCAAGTGGCGTAAGGATTGTGTAGCTGTTTGCTAACAAGGTGACTGAGCCGAATCAACACATCTTCTAAGGATCCGGTTGCCTCATGTGAGGAACAATCACCTGGTCGAAGGCTAGTATGGGCGACAGTCCAAACCACGAACATCTGCAAGACATGCGTGTGCGTGTGCGTGTGCGTGCGCGTGCGCGTGCGCGTGCGCGTGCGCGTGCGCGTGCGCGTGCGCGCGTGCGCGTGCGCGTGCGCGCGCGCGCGTGCGCGTGCGCGCGCGCGCGCGCGCGCGGGCGGGCGGGCGGGCGGGCGGGCGGGCGCGGGCGGGGCGGGCGTGCGGTGCGGGCGTGCGTGCGTGCGTGCGTGCGTGGGTGGGTGGGTGGGTGGGCGTGCGTGCGTGCGTGCGTGCGTGTGTGTGTGTGTGTGTGTGTGTGTGTGTGTGTGTGTGTGTGTGTGTGTGTGTGTGTGTGTGTGTGTGTGTGTGTGTGTGTCTGTGTGTGTTTTTAGAGCTCCTTGCCTCGAATATGAAGACGTTCCGCGCGATGTTTTCTCTTCGGCGCCCGGGGGTGATTTTTTTTGGTCAGGACGACGCCAGCCTGGGCGGCCGCAGCTCCCGGCGCTGCAGCACGGCGCCGGACGCGGTGACCAACCTGCAGGCGAATGGAGCGACGAGTTGGGTTCCCCCGGATGTCCCGAGGCTGACCTGGGGCATTCTAGGTGGTGAACCTGGTCTTATGGAGCTACCTATACCTGTGCCATCTTACCAACAGTTGCATTTTATGGCGCTCAACTGGTGCTTGGGAGTCCACATGAGTGGCTAACCTAGCACCCAACTGGGGGTGGCTTGTTTTCTTGAGGCTCGCATGTCAGACAGGGGGTTGGTTTCAATGGGAAACCAAAGGGACCCCCCCGTTTCGGGGTCAAGCGCTGAGGAAAGCCTTACCAAATCCTAAGCCCATCCTGCGGCTGGCAATCAACCTAGAATGATCTTCAGTTCCCATTAAAGAATAACTACAGTCCAAAACCACAATTCTAGGCCCACCTCAATCAAGTCGAAAGCCCTTCAACATGCCTGAACACTTGTTTTTTGATTCCACTTGAACATGCAGCTTGAGGCAAAAAGTCCAGACAAGTTTCACCGGCATTTTGGTGACAGGTAGGGAACACACTGAGCCTGAGCAGCGGCTTTGGAGAAGGCGCGGAACATGGGGCATTTTTCAAAGCGCACATGACCAAGAGAATGGTGGATTGTCAAGTGGATTCCGCAAGACTGGATTCCGGCCAAGTTGGCAGCATGTGCAGCATATTTCTACCGCAGGCGAAGCCTCACAGTTCGATTCATTTGTCCGAATGGCCCATGCCATTCAGCCTAGGCTCAGTTGTTGCAACCGCCTCCGACGGGGAGAAAGTCAGCCAGGCGCGGATACTGTGGATACTGTCACGCGGCACCTTCGAAATGAAGGTCTATGGTTTTTACCACCGAACCACTTCCAGGGGCTGAACGGGATATATGTCCCGGTTCCTGGCAGTGGTTTGGGGGTACCAGAAACCATCTTAGAGAAGGGCTGTTCTGCGTGCCACCTTGCAAGACACCACTGCAAGCCATCGCAGTTCCGAAACGTCATGACCAGGGACTTGTCAAGCATCCGAATCATATTCAGGTATTTTGTTTAGCAGGAAGCGAACCAGTGACACAAGAGCAAGATGCATTGGCACACGTGCACATACGCAGACACTGATCTGATGCAGGCTTTGCGAGGCTCTGGAATTGTTGCGTCTTACAGGTCAAAACCGAAGACTACCACGTTGAAGTGACCAAAGTCAGCGAAGTGCCAGAGCTGGACGTCGCAAGGCAGCCGACGGACGTGCTCCTTGCAAGGAGTCCTTCCTCTTGTGGAAAGAAGGCCTCAGGTTAGTCACTGGACCTCACAGAGGCGGAATTCACAGGGGGTCCCTTCTGACATTGGGATGTACAATTGGAGATGGGTTTATTGTTTCGCTCGAAGCTCCGATCCGGGCTCCTCCATGCTTCGCAGGATGCCATCGAACCCCTTGCCGCGGCTCATGCTCCGGAGCCGGAGCTACGCCAGCCTCCGAAGCAACCTGCAGGCCATGGTGAAGGAGCTCAACGACTTTGGGCCCAATTCAGCGACCAAGACCTTTGCATTCGAAGATCAGACACGCAAAGCGAAGGTGATGTGCTCGTGAACGCCTCCTGTGCATTGTTCTGCAATCCTAGAGTTACGTTTTGTGTGTGCTCTTCGCTCAGTTGTAGGCCGTGTAGGTGCCCCTGACGAACGGCGTTCGCATAACTTCAAGGGCCGGCCTGACAGGTCTTGAACGAAGCGAAACGCAAAACGAAGCTCACGAACATGTGGTTTTGTGGACGTTGGCTCATAGGGATCGCGAAGCATGCTTCCAAAGGTGCTGCTTGATCACTGAAGCTTGTTTGGAGCGATGCAGAGCAGCGGAAACCTGTGGTTGAGGTGACCAGCATCGTTGGCTGGCACGTGTTTAAAGTTAATTTGGCCAGAAAGAAACCGGATAACCAACACTGAAATTAACTTGCAACAATCAGAGCCATTTGATCTTGTGCAATGTCACGGGCAATGGATGTTAGCCAGCAAACATATTATTCCAGTTTGGCATATTCTGATGTTGGAGGTGCCTCAGAAGATGCCGAATCCAGCTTGGGCCCATCAGCAGCTCGTTTCTTTGGGCCTGTGGACAGCCGTCATGAAGCCGCTGGTTGAGAAAACCATTTGTTTTTTTGCAACATGGCACAACTGTTGTGCTCTACACCCACTTTTGACGCAAGACCTCTGGACGTGTCATTCGGCCCACGTCTTCAGACCAAACACGAACGGGCGGCAAGATTCAGAAACGGAGTATTTATTTGGTAGATTGATTTGAAGGTGGTGGCCAAACATGGCCTTGTTTGCTGCTGGCGTGGAAAGGCTGGACATGCTTGTAGCAGCGTGCCAAGGACCTCAAGGGCAACACAAGTGAGACGGGTGCCTACACCAGAAGGAAAAGCATTGCGAGATGTGAAGCTCGGAAGCACGTAGCTTTTTGGCCAGCTTTTCCCCGGCAAACTTTTGCACCTTGGCAAGTGGGGCAGGCCAACCAAGTGCCTGCTTGATGTGCGCTCAAGGTCACCCCCATGGCTTACTTGCGGCTTTGTGTCGAGATCAGCCCGCTTTCTTGCTTCTACCCAGAAGGGCCTGATCCTTTCGACATGTGTTTCGTCCGCAGCCAAGTTCACGGAAGACGAGGAGAACATGCCACTGGCACCGTCGTGCGAGGATCCAGGCACCATAGCCCAATGCTAAGTCACAAGTTGTGTGACGCAAGAAAGTCCCTTCAGAGGAACACGTTTTCCAGTGGCCTCCTGTCAGATTCCACGTTCGTGGTTTTGCCGCGCACTACGGGATTGACGCAATGATTGGATGCATTTGGATAAAGGCTGTCCAGCAAACATAGTCAGGTGGGACTTTCGCAGCACTCGTGAAGAGCGTCATGAACCTGGACTGCGAGCGTGTTGGTGAGCTCATCAACACTGGCGTATCAGTGAACATGGCCTTGCGCGAGGAGCTCCGGTAGAGCTTTGTTGCGACCTGGCATTGTGTGAATGAGTCAACCTCCTACATCTCTTACGATTGCAGGAGCAGAATGGCGTGGTGCACTTCTCAACTCTGCTGCATGCCGCCACCTTGCCGCATCGAAATGGATGTTGGGATGGGATGGCGATCCTTTTGCCTGCTCTGAGCTGTTTTGTCAGTTCCATCTTCAGACTCTGGAAAAAAAGGCAGATGCACCGCGCCCTCGCCCCCCTGACTTTCATCCCATACTCTCTGAGGTCTGTGACATGCCGACGGATTCCGCGGGACAGGTGGACTGTAGCTGCAAGTCGATCATCCAGGCGCTGGTTGAGGCCAAGGCCAACATCAACCCTCGGAACTCTCGCGGTGCCACGCCCCTGATGCAGCTTGGCTGCAGTCGCCAAACCGATGCTGAAATTACCGTTGGCGAAGCCTCCTAATCCTGAAGGCTCAGGGTAAGTTTGGAGAGTTGCGTGTTATGAGAATGCAGAATCCGTGGGCCACAGCAGCGTGTCGGGTTTGGCCAGGGTTGTGACTAGGTATGCGTGCCGGCACAAGAGCATTGATGTGGTGAAGCTGCCTCTTGTCCTGATGGGTTTATACCATCTTAGACCTGGCTCTTGCAATGTTTGCCTGTTGCAGCAATTGTCATGGCGCTTCTTGGGCTTGGCGCCGGTTGCTCTTGTCCCGACAGTTCCGAATCGAGGCTGATCAGCCGCGGAGCTCAAGTGTTGCCCTTCGATGAGTGCGGCCACGGCTGCTTGAGCTGGGCGGCCTTTCTGAGGGAAGACGCCGGGGCGCCCAATGCGGATTGTCCAGTGGCCAATCGAACAGATTGGATTTTTAAAATCCTCCAACCGGGCTCAATCTCTTTTGCATCCATGCGGTCCATGCGGTCCATGCGGCTTCTGTGGCTCTGTATGTCGTGCAGACGTCCTTTTGACGAAGCTGAGGCACCACCACTCGAATCCGAGGAGCCCCGGGTGGCCTTGCCTGATGACGACGCTCGGTCGCTGGGATCCTGGCCTGCTGGCTCCTTGGGTTTGGAGCCAAAGGAACTCAGCTCTAAGCGGAAGAGTTTTTTAGCGACTCGACCTCAGGAAGAGCGATCTGCCTACCTAGTCGAGCTGCTGCTAGTGGCAGCTGTCCAGGAGCAGGAACAGCGGGCAACAAGGAGGCGGGTAAAAAGCGACACGCGAAGCTCATCAACTGAATTCATGTCTTTGCCTTTGCCCGCATTGTGCAGCGCAGCTGGCCTGACATTGCAAACTGTTTTGTGTTTTGTTTGCAGGTTGGCCACTAGCAGCCAGGGGCCGTCCAGCTTCATGCAACCTGGATGTTATTGCTTCTACGGTTTGCATGTGCAAGCAAGTGTGGTAAGATTGTTGGCATTCCAGCATAGCCTTCGCAACATTAACTGCGTGTTGGGGCCAAGGAAGCGCAGAGGTAGCTTTTTCGAAGAGCAGAAGAAGGAGAAGAGCGAACCAGAAGACGAGCTTGCTGTCTACGCGGAGATTTTCAAGAAGACATCCGGTGCATTCCCTCCGTTGCGCTGCGCAGTGATGCAGCTGCCAAGTTGCATCTGGCGAAGCTGCCGTGTGCAGTGTGGCTTGCCAAAAGCCAAGGCAGAATGTATCTGCTGCGCTGGTCATGATGTCCTGTGGGGCTCCGCCGGATTGGCTGCATGATGCTGTGAGGGTCGGCCCTTTGGCGCACAAACCATGCGATGGGCTTGGGATGGGCTTGGGATGTCTAGGCGAGTGGGACTGAAGGTCTGGCTGTCACCTTTGTTGCTCTCAGGCTCCATGGACTTAGTTCAGGCGCTGCTATACTTCAAGGCAGACCCAGCCAGCCAGGCCTGTGATAGGAATACCTCCACTTGGGTTTCATGTGTGTTCCTTCAGAAGACCTCCCTACATGAAATGGGGTGCGACTTTGGCGATGGGAGTTCATCTAATCTGGAGGTGTTCGGAATTAAGTGTTTTTGTGATTGCGGCATGTCAATGTGGCAATTACTCAGTTTCAGTTCACACCAGGATGAAGGCGGTGCCAGCTCCATTGACACAGCTGCTGCTTGGCGCAAGATTTGGTTTTCTGTGCAACCACCCAGATTTGAGAAGGGCTTCTTTCTGTGCCGCATCTGCATGGCAACTTTCCCTGCTCTCTACAGCAGACTTGTCAGAGTCTGTGAAGGGCTCTGCTTCGGAGAGGAGCAGTCAGCCACTTGTGGCCCGCTTTAGGTGCAGCTTGGGGCTGACTACCGCATCGTGGACCTGCTGCGGCAGAATGTGCACAAGACAAGAGCCGAGAGTGGCTGGCTCAGAGTCAGCCGGGATGTGGCCGTGGGTCAAAACCAATGGGATCCCATTTTGGGGTAGGTGCACCACTCATTTTAGTCTATTTTAGTGGGGATTGGGACGTTCACTGGGGGTACGGGGTTTGGACCCAGGGCCATGTGAGTGATGCCCATAGAACTCCCAGACTGAGAGGTGCTTTCTGCTTTTCTGAGGAATAGAGAGGAGACGCAGCAGCCAATGTTCAGTGGTGTCCATCCGATCTGTGCAGTGTGGGGCTTGGAGCCGTTTCGTTGTTTCGTGGAGCACCGGCTGTTCTCTCTACCTCGCTGACAGGCAAAGTACGCCACTGCGTACACCCCAGCACTCACAGCCGGACTTGCGCAAGTCCTTTCACGACTCTCGGAAGCAAAGGAATCATTGCTCAGCTTGAGTTTTGGGATAAGGATGGATAAGGAGTTGTTTGTTGGAGAAATTGACTCACCACTTTGTTAACCACAGAGAACAGCATCCGTTCAGTTGAAATTGGCCCGACTCCATGCATGTTTGGTATTTCCGTGCTTGTCTGCGAGCTCTGCACTTCTCCAAGATCAACTCTTCGGAAGCTGAAAGAGTCATGCGCCCACGCACAGGGCTCAGTTTGCCTTCGAGTTTGAGTGGCTGCATGTGGTGTGCTGCTTGAGCTATCCTGTGGCTACTCCCACTGCGATTTCTGCTCGGGCCCAGGATCACCGCTGTACGACTGGGCGTCGGCCAAAAGCCGAAAGGCATTTGAAAGCCACCCATTTCAGTCACTCAGCAAATAGTTGCAAGAGAAACCTTGAAGCAGATGCTGCAAGATACATGATATAACCTGACAATCAGCTATAAAGGACAGAGCGCAGATCTAGCACTTGGCACATGACTGAGGTGTTTTATGTTCATTATGCTGAGCTTTGCACTATATCTGCCGGATGTCTACGCGGTGACGGACATGCCATATGAAAGTCTGGCCGGGAGCTCAAGTTACTTCCACGCATGCAGGTTTTCATCTCAGGTTTTATACCCAAGACTCCTCACCTCTCCATACCCTGCCTTGTGCCTTTGCTTGGACCTCTGCATGGTTTCGAAGGGGTCCAGGCTCAGTCTCTCAGCTTGTAGCCCGCGGCATGTTTCTATGCAACCCTGGAGTTTGTGTGAATGCTGAATGCAAAGTTGTCGCAGTCATTCGTCCTGGGGCCCAGGATATCATCCTGGCATTTGTATTCTTAGCGTTTACGGTGGACTGCCTTTTGCAGGCGTGCGGCAGGGAATGTGCATGGCAGCACAGCCCAGTTTTCGATGTTTGGCGGCGACCAGGTCGTTGGCTTTTTCAAAGTGTACCTGCTACTTGGATAGCAGCAAAGGCTACGTTTGGACCCGGGGTGGTTTGTCGTGTTCATGTTTATGTCAACAGAAAGCGCCGGCCGATCAGGATGTCCTTCTTCTTCGTCATGGACATCATCGGTACGCTCTCATTGATTGTGGAATTTACGGCGATCAAGTCAGAACTGCAAGGGTGTCCAGGCTGCAAACTTGTGGGTTCAACCTGCTTTCTGTGTAGAGAAGCAAAACGCAGCAACGTAGAGCATGCCATGTCCCAGGAACTCGCTGACTCAGAACTCGGTGGTGATGCGCGCCACACGCGCTTCCAAGATTGGTGCGCGCGCTGGGCGCCTCACGCGACTGGTAAAGCTGTGGCTTGGCAGCGATGTCGGATGGACGGACAGTCTGCCTATGGCGAACGAGCTCACTATGATTCAGGCCATGAGGATCTCTCGTTTCAGGTTTCAGATACAGTTTCTAGCTGCGCAACGTGACCTGCTTCTGGGTCAAGGGACACACAGGGCAAAGGGCCAGCCTGTCGGTCACTAGCTAGCGATTGCAAGTGAGAACGCCATGCCCTTGCCTGGCATTTGGGTTCCAAGGATGCGCTTTCTTCCATTCCTGCGGAATCGCGTTGCTTCTTGGCACTGGCAAATTATGCGAGCGTGAGTTGCTCGGTTGGAGCTCACATTGAATCGGTATCTGGAGCTGACCGAATTTTAAGCACTCACGTGGCCCAAATGGGTGTGGGCCAAGTTAAACCACCAGGGGATCGCAGGTTTTAGTCCATGTTTCCATTGACCAGGGTTCCATTTTGGGGTTACCCTATTTTTGACCCACAGCCAAATAAAAGAACCCCGTTTGGGGGACTTGGTGCGGGCTCAAGTTGCCCCTTTTGTTTTTTCAGGCATGGGCCTCAGGAGGGATAAGCCACACCATGCTCCTACCTGGACCATTCTCATCATGGATGCTTCACCATTACTAACCTCCACCCTGAGTTTTTTTGGCATGCAAGAAGTGAACATATTTAGGTATATATGGGGTGAGAAAAGCTGCAGGTAGGGTTGTAAATCAGCTGGTTGAGAACGCGGGGGCAGTGCCATGGGTGCTTTGATATCTGCGATTTTGCCCAAGCCGGCCGAGCTGAAACCCTGAGACAAACGATCATATCTCGTGCTTGAAAACCCTTTTGCTCTTTTCAGCAAGATCTTCAGTTCGGCAACATGAGGCTTGTCTGACTTAACAGAGCCCCTGCTAGAAACCTGTGGCGCTGCACTTGACATCCCGTCCATCAGCGCTCGGGCTGTCATTTGCTTGGAAATGAAATGAGGCGAGCAAGTGCCAATTTTACTCCTAGTGTATTGAGAGATGGGGGTTCCTACCCAAATTTCCCCACGAAACCCAGGGACCCACCGAGTTGTCCCGCCTTCTCTTTTGGAAGCAAATGGTCTGTGGTTCATGTCAATATCATGGCACAGCTCGCTTTGCTCAGGGGAATGAGCCAGGCAGCACTGCAAAGGCAGGAATCGGGGAGAACGCAAATCAGCGGTTAGGAGGGTCCCAGAGCTGAAAGGAGTTTGACATGGCTATGTGCCATGGCACCCACACACCCCCACACCTTTACTTGTGGTTGGTAGGGACGGCCATGGACCGCCTAGGAATTTTAGACACCCTTTGCTAAAGGTTCCTCAGGGAATCATGACCATGGCCAGGAGTTTGAAGGCTCTTGCCGGCTCTGTGACAGATGCGCATCGGTCGATGGTGTGGCATGACTGGGAGGAACACCTCTTGGCGTCGTGCCTGTTTGAAGTGCCGCACTCAACAAAGCCGGCTCAATAAGACAACGACGAACATAATGTTGGCTTCGTGAGAGGCCATTCTGGAAACGACAAGATGGATTTGCAAGCACACCACATGAATCAAAGGACTCAACTAGCAGCTTGAGATGAGGAAAACACATGTGGGATGTATCACCTATCAACGTGTTTTAGGTAGTACCTAATTCAGTCAAAAACAGGTCCTTTAAAGCATTTTGGCCAATGATCTCCAACTTGGTCTTTCCCAATGCTGATCCGATCCAATAGCTGCAATCACAAGTTCCGACCAAGGATGGGATGGGTGTGCGTGAAAACAAGACACCCGATCAGTATGTGAAGACTAAGAGATACAGCTTGACAAGTGTTTGTGTAATAGGGTGCTGAGCGAGCCGAAGACCCCGTCGAGCAGGTCATCAGCTCGCGCCTGGTGTCCCGGGTGTCCTCCATTGTGGCGTGCCTCATCATCTTCTCCGTGCAGGCGTCGGAGAGATGGCTCCCCGTTGGTTTTTGCTGGAAACTGGGGCGGCTGGTTGGTGGTTTCTAGGCCTGGTTCCACATGGTTGGCTGGTTGGTTGGTTGGTTGGTTGGTTGGTTGGTTGGTTGGCTGGTTGGTTGGTTGGTTGGCTGGCTGGCTGGCTGGCTGGCTGGCTGGCTGCTTTTCTGCTTGCTTGCTTGCTTGCTTGCTTGCTTGCTTGCTTGCTTGCTTGCTTGCTTGCTTGCTTGCTTGCTTGCTTGCTTGCTTGCTTGCTTGCTTGCTTGCTTGCTTTGCCCCAGAACCGGGAATGCTCCAGCCTGACCGGGTAAACCCAGACCCAATACAAAGGCAGACGTAGTGTGCTTTTTACAGAGACAAAATCAAGTGCTTCCCCAAAAATAGGCAGCTGTTCCCTTGAAGAGGTTTGTTCCACCATTTTGCGAAACATTGAGGGTCAGCCAAAATTCCAGTCTATGGTTCAATGGGAGGCATCAGCAAGGTAGAGATGGAGAGGTCAAGGAGCTTCAAAATTCCGCGTCTCCTGCAAGAAAGGCTGAAAGGGTGAAACCGTGATTTGCTAGATTTGTAGGATTGCACAATGCATTGGGTTGCAAAACGGTTCATTTGGATCCATTCGGCTGGCAGTTGGCAAGGTGCTGCCGATACCAGGATCTCTGTCCATGCCACCTCAGGCCGGATTTGTTTTCTGAAACCTGGCAGCATGCAGGCCATGAGGCATTGACGTGCCCGACAGGACTTCTCCATCCAGATGTGGACAGAGCACCTGAGGAGGGCCCTTGAGGCGCTGCTTCCGACTGTTTCTTCCGTGCCCTGAACAAAATACCTCGTGCCAGGGTGCAGACTCGCAATGGGAGTCCATCGATGAGCTCGTCTTGCGCTTCAAAGTCACCTGGCCACACGAACTGACCTTTGGTGGCCCGTTCAAGGAATGGGTGAGTTCCCACAGCTGCAGGCCTTCTATGACAGAACCTCGTACAAGCCTTACATCTTCATGAACGGCACTCAGGCCTTGGCTGCTAACCCGAGCGGATTGCTTCCGGACCGACACTCGCTCGAGTGCAGGTGATCTGGGAAACCCGTGGTCCTGCACAGAAGGACCGCAGCGTGAGGCACGGGGAGCTGCGCTTCTGAGAGCCGGCGGTGCGACGCGCGATGTCAGTGTTTGACGCAGCGGAATGCTCATAGGTTTGGACACTCTGGATTGGTTTGGGACGTTTTGGGAGTTGGTCTCTGCTGGGTACCAACAAAACCCCCCAACCCAAACCACCCCCCCTTTCATAGGGGTATGCGACATTGTGTCAACACAGACTTCCAAATGGCGGTGTTTCCTTTTGATTTCCCTTGCAAGTAATCCCAACAAGGATAGCCTAGCCACAGCGAAACACATTGCGCAGGATCCAGGACGGTGCCGCCGTGGTACTCTTCGACTTTACCTCCCAGGTACACTTGGAAGCGGCCATGAATATGATCATCATCACGCTGACCATCTTCCTGCACCTCAAACAGAACTTGGCGGTGGCAAGAGGGATAGAAGTTGGGGTCGTTTGCTTCACAGGCTACCTTGCCCTGTAGCCAGATGAGCTTGGCAGGGAAATCCCAACACATGGCAGGCCATGCTCCAGCCAACCTAAGGATGATCATATTTTCTCTGCTGATCTCAAGAGCAGTCTCCAAGCATGCGCTGACGCCTCTGGAGTTTTTGCTGCTGAAAGTCAGGCTAGCAATCCTGTCATGTAAGCGCATGCAACGATAGCATCACGGTGGCTCAGCAGACGTGTGTGTGTGTGTGTGTCATGATCCGTCTTTGAGAGGAGAGCACAAACGCATCATGGCAGGAAGATCGGCAGGCTTATTTGGCTCCAAGTGGAATCGCTGCAAGTGCACCTCAGCGGCTCGGCTCCATGCGCGCAATCTGCAATTTTCATGGACAGGGCCATTCGCCAGGCGACTCCAGCAATAAGAACCAGTTCAACGACATCAACAGCGCAGATGAGACGGTGCCCACCGCAGCAAATCAATGTCTTTTGTTGATTAGGCGATAGCTTCTGATCGCTTGCCATGTAGCGAGGTGCTCCTGCGTGAAGTCTTGGGCAAGATCGGCGTCTTGAGCGCCATCAAGCGCCTGGGCAGAGAAGACGAGCAGAGCTTGGAAGCCGCGTGTGGATAGGAATGAGCTCCAATTCATTTATTTGTTTATCTCGGACCGAGAAATATCAGGAAAGGTGATTCGATTATTTAACTCCCACCGAAAAGCCTCAAAGGCAAAGTGATGTTGGCCTGAGCCATGCACAGGCTCATGCGTCCGGATGAGGATGCGCAGGCCTTTGAGAGAACGGGCGGGGGTGGGCGAGTGACGAGCAACAGGCATGCAGTCACTTCTTTGGTAGATGTGTTCAGTCATTTTTATCCAATCTTATTTCAGCTTTGAAGCATGGCTTCTCTTTCTGGCTCGCTGCCAAAACCGATCTATCTATCTATCTATCTGTTTGTCTGTCTGTCTATCTATCTATCTATCTTTCTATCTATCTGTCTATCTATGCATCTATCTATCTATCTATCTATCGATCTATCAATCTATCTACCCATCTGTCGATCTATCTACCTATCTACCTATCTACCTATCTACCTATCTGTCTATCTATCTGTCTGTCTGTCTGTCTGTCTGTCTGTCTGTCTATCTATCTATCTATCTATCTATCTATCTATCTATCTATCTATCTATCTATCTATCTATCATCTATCTATCTACCTACCTATCTATTTATTCATTTACCTATTTATTCATTTACCGATTTTTCTATCATCTATCTATCTATCTATCTGTCTATCTTGTCTATCTTATCTATCTTATCTAATGTAATCTAATCTAATCTAATCCAATCCAATCCAATCTAATCTAATCTAATCGTTCTTAATCTAATCTAATCTAATCTAATCCTATCTAATCCTATCTAATCCTATCTAATCCTATCTAATCCTATCTAATCCTATCTATCCATCTATCTATCTATCTATCTATCCATCTATCTATCTATCTATCTATCTATGTATCGATCTATCTATCTATCTATCTATCTCTCTATCTATCTATCTATCTATCTGTCTGTCTGTCTATCTATCTATCTGTCTGTCTGTCTGTCTGTCTATCTATCTATCTATCATCTATCTATCTATATTCATTTACCTATTTACCTATTTACCTATTTACCTATTTATCCATTTATCCATTTATCTATTTATCTATTTATCTATCTGTCTGTCTGTCTGTCTGTCTGTCTGTCTGTCTGTCTGTCTGTCTGTCTGTCTGTCTGTCTGTCTGTCTGTCTGTCTGTCTATGTGTACAACATGATCACAGACCCCTGCATGCCCCACCTTTTTCCTTCAAAAAGTCGTTGGGAACCGCTTAACAACAATGAAACGGTACATTTCTCCTGGTTTTACAGTCAACCATTGAAAAACCAAGACACACCTGTGCTTTTTGAGGATTATATATATAACATGTATTCTTAGTGTCTTACTCTGTACCTTCCCCACACGTGGTAGACGGCCTCAGCCACTTACCGTGCTTCTGTCCTCACGTTGCCCTCTTAAGTAGTCTTCCCATCTGGAGGTCAGAACTCTACTCGACGGGGGGCTAGATGATTATTCTACCCTCCTTCTTACTTTCCTTCTTACTCTCCTTCTTCTTCTTATTACTATATATATATATATATATCCCTCGTGCTCTCTCTCTCTCTCTCTCTCTCTCTCTCTCTCTGATCCTGGCAGAGCGTCACAGCACAAATTTTGACGAGCGCCCACGAGAGGCCATGGCTTTCCTTGGCACCGCCTCCACGGCGGAGAGGCCTCAGACGCTGAAGAGGCACGCAGTTTTTGCTGTTACTTCCTCCTTGCTGGTGCCATAGGCATGAGAATTGGAATGACCGCGATTGAAACCATGTTCTATGGCTTCCTTTGCGGGAAATCCCCAGGATCATTCCCTCATTCCCTGCTGAGAGCACTAGCAAGTTTCGCAAACTAGGGGAAGTTGTTGATTACATTTCGGTCCCCATTGAAATACCCACCAAAAAAGGCTCCACGGTTTTGAGAAACTCCCCTCTAGGCCCCCAAGTGTTTGATGACTGGCCACCAAGACATCAGCTGGCTGCGGTCGCAGCACTGCTCGTCACTGAGACGAGCGATTCCGAAAAATGCCAGCCTGAGGCAAAAGACCTTGGTCAGGTATGCCAGCCCTTGCTGCTAGGCTTCTTCAATTTTAGTTGAAACACCCTTGAGGAGAAGCAAGATCTCGTAGCACATGTCTGCGATTGAACAAAGCTGCCTTCAAGCGCATGGCAGGGAGGTGCTTACGCTGCGCTTGCAGACGGTGATCCAGGAGGACTTGGAGTCTCTGGAGGCAAGAGAAATGTTGACTATGATCAACCTCGAGCTGTGGGCATTCTCGGAACTCGCCGATCATTAATAGGAGAATTATGGATGTGCCATCATGAAAATATCGCGGATGCATTTGCACGACTTTGAATTCTTCCATCTTGAGCTTACACTGGGCGTTTGGTGTTTTGGGTGTGCAGGTGTGTTGACTCAGCCAATAAAGTGGGTAACCTACCGCAATGTTTCCTTGAAAGGTCCCCATTGGGCTTGTCCCTAATTTTTTCCTTGAGTTCCCTTGAACAGCCATTCGAAAAGGGGTAAATAGAAGCCTACTCAACAAGTGTGCTGCTTGCTACCTTTGGCACAGCCTGACCACAGCTTGCCCACTCGCCTAGCCAGGTCGAGAACCTCACAACGTGGAGGCGCCAAAGCGCAAAGCGCAGAGAGGGTTTGAGATACTTGTAGGTTTTCAGAGGTCGTTGAAGGGGACGTTTTGCAGCGGTCAGCCAGGAGGCCCGATGGAGCTTGGAAAAGGATTCGGGATCAAACAATTAAGTATCAACGTGATGGTGTCCAAGGATCATCGCTGCAGCTTAACCTGCCTTGCAGGTTCAATCCGCTGGAGTTTGAAGATCCAAGCACAGTAACTTTCGCTCCACAGCCGGCAATGGTCGCGGTGAGTCTTTGTATTGGTGCCTGCGTTGGCTTGGTAGAGCCAAGCAGAGTCCAGCTCTGAAATGGCCATGGCTCAAAACCAATGGTACCATTTTGGGATTGGTGAGTTCAAATCGGATGTTTACCGGGGGGATCACCGATTTGGGTTTTGACCCAGGGCCAAGTTTGGTCTTGGGATTCCGCCATACTTTGCCCCAAGACGTTGCCCATGGGCGCCGAGTGCCTCCCTTGTTAGGTTTCGGCCAAGCTGCTCTCGTCTTGCTTGCCGCTGAAGTGCAAGGCCAACGGTGTCACGGAGAGAGCCTTTGCCTCAGAGGTTGCGAAGCCCATGGGAATGTTGGCTCCCCTGTTGTTTTAGAGGGACATCCAACGGAAAGGATTCCATTTTTGAGGTGAAGCCTAAAGGAAAGTACCCCATGTTTGGGGGTTTTCAATTACTTTGAGAAGCAGAAAAAAATGGCTCACTCCTATTCTGAGAAGCATCCACAGTGGTGGTTGTCCTTATGGTTTCCCTTTAAATCAATGGAGAAGGGAACCCTCAAAAGCACAGCCATATTGGCTATGAACTTGAGTAGGGACCCACCTCAAAAGTAGTGTGTGAACGTGCATTCCCATGCAAATGAAGTCCACAAAAGGGTCCTTAACCAGTAAGATGCATGTATTCTAGACATATTTGTCGGGGAAGCCAACAAAAAGAGACACCAAAGCAACACACTCAGGGTTCCGTGTGTTTTGACTACCCCAAAGTCGACTTGAACCCAGGGGTGGTTGATTCCCGAAAAAGGAAACATAATTTAAGTCTACCTAGTCAAAAAACGGAAGCCTGACACTCATCACAAAGGTTCCCCATAGCCAAAGCCGACACGAACCGAATCAGGTGATCTCTGCCTTCATCGCCACAGTGCAGGAGGGCTACTCCCAGACCCTCCCGCAGATCGGAACGCAATGGAACGTGTTTCTTTGTGAACACCCTTGGCCTTGGCTTGGTGGGCTTTTTTTCGGAGGCCCTTTTGGAGACCAAGCATGTTGGTCATCTCGGGCTCCTAATTTTGAGACGTTACCAAACATTTACAACGAAGAGGGTTTGGCATGTGACTTCCAGACTGTTGTCCTTTTCGGTTTCCATTGTTCGGCCTTGAGAAAAAATGAATGCTGCTGCCAGACAAGGTATCACAACTGGAATCATGCTGTGGACGTGATGCACTCTGTTGCCAGGAAGCAATTCAGTTGCGGACTGCTTGATGATCGCTGGCAGAAGCCACAACTTTTTTCACACCGGCCGCATTCTTGTCCAAGACACCGTCTAAGGTGTACGTGTTGCTGCAGGAGTGTCGGTCAGTGTTCTCAGCTTTGGAGGTGCGGCTCGGCAGCAACTCTCGAAACTAGATGCCTAGCCCTTGGCGAAGACGCTGGATGTTGGGGCAACCGATGTTCTTGTCGGACATTCAAGGAGAGGGGCAGGTTTGGGAAAGACAGGCAAGGGCCATCGGCATCGCTTGGCACCCGTAGCAAAGCTTGTGCGCATTCGCACCTTATTCATCTATGCTCGAGTTTGGGAAGGCTGTGGGAGCCGTTTGCGTTGCTCCAAGTTTCGCGCGGAATAGTGGGCATCAGCCCCCTAATATTGGGCAATGACACCTAGTCCAGGGCCCACACACTATTGACACTGGTATAGGTGACAGCCACTGAGGTATACATTGCTGGTATGCGCGTGTGCTCATGACATTGGGCACCCTGGTGTCAACAATGAGCTCCTTGGCCGTCGCTTCGTCAGCTCGTGAACAGTGCCAGTGGCACGTGGGATGGCCAACCAAGGTTCATTGTCCAAACGCAGCATGAGCTGGCCCTGAGATACAATGATAACGCACCTCTGGAGAACATGCACTGCGCTCGTCTTTTCGAGCCGTGACAGCAATGGTTCTATCTTTGACTTAGATTGCCTGGAAAAGTCCTGGCTTTGTGGACGCATGGTGGCTACTGAGGAAATCCTCGAAGATTCTGCCACCGATGTTGTGGGCTGCATGGATCTGCGGAAAGACTTCCGCAAGATGGGCATTGAGGCGAGAGTGGCCGCTTGTAGGGTCCCAAAGCTCAGGACCCTCCAAACCTTTTGTTTTATATGCATTCCAAAACACTCCCCACAAGGCGACACACCATTGCCCATGTAAGCATCATGAACAACTATGAGACTGCCTAGCAGCCTTGTGTGCTGACGCAGTGACACAACCTTTCACATATTGGACTGAGATCTGTCAAGGCCATCCTGCACACAGACAACGGGTGTCACTTCAACGCTTTTGACCCAGCTTCAGACGGGAGAGCCAGACTTGGCCAATTTCAGCATTAGCCACTTTGCAGGGGCGCCAAGGCAAGGCTTGCATGGCGCTCCTGCTTCGATTAAGGTTGTGAAAGCTCTTCAGATGATTCACGAGGTTCATGATGAGGAGTTCAGGAATGTTCTGAACAGGCAGGGGAGGTTGCAAGGCAGGCAATAAATGGCCTGATGGGCCCATGCTGCGGAGAGTCGAAACTTTCAGATTGGCCTTCAAGGATAGCCGTGTCAAGCGCATTTGTCAAGCTGTCCAAAGCCGACCGTGGGCATGCCAGGTACATTCCCAATTCTGACGACAAGCCAACATGGCCAACACGGCAGATATCTGAAATTCTCTCTGAGAAAGAAACCCACGACACGCTCAGGCGCGAGCTGACAGCTGACAGCTGACAGGTACAGGGTTCAGGGATTACTCGTTCTTGCCACCTGTGATACACTGCAACGCCGCCTGGCGGTTGTGGGTTGTTTGCTTCTGGGCCCATCGGCTCCTGGGGGGCAACAGCTCGGAGGAACTGCCTTCTCCACTTTGCGGATATCTCTAATTCCATGAAGCCCTTTTCCGTTGCACGATCCTTGGCTGCACACCAGAGGTAGAAGCGATGTGCTCTTAGGTAGAGCACCGACCCATCTTGACATGGATCTGCCCAATGCTTGCTCGTTCTGCTTGAATCCTGAATCCATGCACATTCAAGTTCACGCTCTGGCCCACGCCTATCAGTGGCAAGTCTGCACTAAGGACTTTGGGCAGACAATATCCTTGAGGAGCTTCTCATCTGCAGTGGTTGCCTTTAAACATCTCATAAAACCCAGATTAGCGGTCGGTCGTGCACGTTTCGTCTCGCTTGTGACTGTCCGCTTTTCTGACCTGCGATGGAGGACTTGGGGACTGGAGTGTTGCTTGTAGGGATTTCTTAGTTAAAACTTCACCAAGAACATGCCTGCAAGCCCCAGAAGTCCCATTCACAGGCCCAAAGTTCCGAAGGGCAAGCAACGGATCTTGAAAGGCCCTGGGAACCTGCCTGCCACATGATATCCACAGTGATTTGTTCTTTTGCAACTGTGCCCCGAGCATAGCCTCATTGTCGAACTCAATTATGGGATTTCTGGTGATCCGAGGTTCTTCCTCCAAGGCGACAAGATGAGTGAGCTGGGACTGCCAGTGCCGGCACTGCTTGACCGATCCAAGACCATCCGCAGCTCGGCAAGCTTAGACTGTGTCTTTGCGTCTCATTTCAGGAGCTTATCACTTGCGCTGGCAAGCTGCCCACAAATGGTTGCACCTGGGGTCACCCAAACGTGCCCCATCAGGTAGCGCAGTCAATATGAGCGAGGCTAGTTTGGGAACAACATGACAACAAGCAGGCTGATTGAGCAAGAACGCACGCCTGTCTGCCATGGCGCAGTTCTGAAGGGCTTCGCCAATTTTTTCCTCCCATGGCTTCCAGTCAATTTGAGGTCTTGAAATGCAGCCCTACTGTTTGGCTTGGTCCCACCCCACATGTCCGACCCTCTCAAACAATGTTCAAGATGCCATTCTATACTCGTGAGTGTCACATTTCGCGCCTGCCATGCGGGGTGCTATGGAACGAAATAGACCATGCTTGATTCGGCCTACATGCGGGAAGACGAACCGGTCAGCAATTTTCCATTTGGGTCTTGAAAGGACCCTCTCAAACAATGTTCACGATGCCTTCTATACTCGTGAGTGTCACATTTCGCGCCTGCCATGCGGGGTGCTATGGAACGAAATAGACTGTGCTTGATTCGGCCTACATTCGGGAAGACGAACCGGTCAGCAACTTTCCATTTGGGTCTTGAAAGGACCCTCTCAAACAATGTTCACGATGCCTTTCTATACTCGTGAGGTCACATTTCGCGCCTGCCATGCGGGGTGCTATGGAACGAAATAGACTGTGCTTGATTCGGCCTACATGCGGGAAGACGAACCGGTCAGCAACTTTCCATTTGGGTCTTGAAAGGACCCTCTCAAACAATGTTCACGATGCCTTTCTATACTCGTGAGTGTCACATTTCGCGCCTGCCATGCGGGGTGCTATGGAACGAAATAGACTGTGCTTGATTCGGCCTACATTCGGGAAGACGAACCGGTCAGCAACTTTCCATTTGGGTCTTGAAAGGACCCTCTCAAACAATGTTCACGATGCCTTTCTATGCTCGTGATGTCACATTTCGCGCCTGCCATGCGGGGTGCTATGGAACGAAATAGACTGTGCTTGATTCGGCCTACATGCGGGAAGACGAACCGGTCAGCAATTGTCCATTTGGGTCTTGAAAGGACCCTCTCAAACAATGTTCACGATGCCTTTCTATACTCGTGAGGTCACATTTCGCGCCTGCCATGCGGGGTGCTATGGAACGAAATAGACTGTGCTTGATTCGGCCTACATGCGGGAAGACGAACCGGTCAGCAACTTTCCATTTGGGTCTTGAAAGGACCCTCTCAAACAATGTTCACGATGCCTTTCTATACTCGTGAGGTCACATTTCGCGCCTGCCATGCGGGGTGCTATGGAACGAAATAGACTGTGCTTGATTCGGCCTACATTCGGGAAGACGAACCGGTCAGCAACTTTCCATTTGGGTCTTGAAAGGACCCTCTCAAACAATGTTCACGATGCCTTTCTATGCTCGTGAGTGTCACATTTCGCGCCTTTTGGGGGCACTATCAAACGAAATATGCTTGTGCTGTGTGCCCGATTCGGCCTACATTTGGGAAGACGAACAGGTCTTCTTGTTGCTTGCGCTGACATGGCATTGGCTACGTGCTGAGCCAGACAATCCTTGCCGGCTTGATCAACGGGTTGAACGACCCGAGAGAGTGTTGGCTGTCGCTTGACTGAAGGCCCTGTATCCCAACTTGGCTTCATCGAGTTCATTGTCTCACCCATGGTCTTCACCATCGCCATCTTGGCAAAACATAGACGGGCGGGTTTTGGCGACGGCATGTTTCCTAGTGCAAAGCAGACGCACATGTATACACGTTGCTCACGTGTGAGGAGCCATTGAACACGCCAGACTCGTCACACCGGCCGTAGGCGATGAATGGAGCTCTTTTGCACGTTGATTGTTGCTTTCAGGGTTGGCTTCGTTTGCAGGGTAGGCTCCCAGCAGGAAGTATGAACACACACACACACAACACACTGGCACGCTTAGACAAATCCTTCGACCTGACCGCTCGTGCAAACTTTCAAGACTTAGTGCACTATTACACTTGCATCTCAACGCTCTCACCGCTTGGCAGATTTGGTACGTGTTGGGAGAAATGCTGGAGTCTTCGAGGTGAAGATTCTTCCGCCCTTGGGATACAGCGAGCAGGCCTAGGGAAGCTGTGCGAGCCCACACTTTGGCCGATTCTTCGGGGATTGCTGGCAGGCGATGATGGGAACTGTCAAGTACTGGTTTGAAGAGTGGTTATCTACGACGTCTCCCTCGAAGAGAAGCCTAGCTGCATTTTGGGAGCCATGAGAGAGCGCAAGGCTATCGCGCATATCGGGCTCGTTTCTAGGCAGGTTCATGGCGTCCGATCCCAGCTGGCAGGTGAGTTTCAGTCGATGGGCAAGCGTGTGAAGGGCTTGTACGAGAATGCTACCTTTGCGAAGTATCTGGGTGGCAATTGCAAGTTTGCATTGTTGGCCTCGATCCTTTACCCTGTCTCGGTCCTAAAAAAGAAGCCAACACTCAGTCACTACTGTTTTCCTTGTTTCCTCAGTCAGTGCGAAAATGATAAAATCACAGTTGCTGCTTTATATCGTAGCCGAGAATCAGGTGCATTTGTTCTGGCTGATGCATTTACCCCTCACAAGTACAAATGCCCCCATGACGGGGGAGGCAAGCTTGAATGCTGGCCGCCTCAGTCTCCAGCAACTTCTTTGGGTCTGCCACGTGCATCGCAGGTTTTGGCCATCCATTTTTTCCAATGAATCGGAGGTAAATAGAGGTTTGGCTTTCGAAACATCGTCTCGAGGCAAGGGATCAGCTACTTCAAGCGCTGGAATTCCATCTAGGCGTGAACTCACCCAGCTCAGAGTGCTGCGTGAACTTCTGCAGAGTGCTGCGTGTGATTTTTGCTATGCGAATGTGTTTAAACAAAATGAACACTGAGACAAGACCAGCACTCAGTTGTGTATGGCAGCTTTAGCTTCTACTGTCTCTCAAAGAGGACGGTATGCAAGTCCTTAGCGCCACACTTCGATGTACTCCAGGGCATGTGGGCAGCCTTTCCAACATCCGTTTGCGCCCCTTAGGTTGTTTCGCTAAAGCCAAGGTACAAACCAGGCAGCGTGATGTTTCTGCCAAACAGAACAATATTTGCATGGACTTGGCAAGCCCACGAGTGCCGCGATGACCCAGCGGTCAGCTTTAATGCCAAAACCCGTTGAACCGAAGAACAAAGTGCGGCGAACATCGGGGATGCGTATCTTGAAGGGCGGGCACGCGGCGAGTGATGACCATACCATACCTTGCCCAGAATCAAAAAGGCGAGTCTTGGACTTGAGGACAAACCTTCTACCGCTCCGGAGACTTGGCGCAGTGGCAGAAGGATGGCTTAGTCTTTGCGGGCCGCTGGGGTTCCCAGAGTTGGCCTTGGCCTATCGCACGGAGGGTG
>CAUJNA010003687.1:292500-300000 GCA_963377175.1 Effrenium voratum | reverse complement strand
AGACACGGCTGCAACAATGGCAGGTGATTTGTTACACCAGGAGGAAAACACACGTTGACTGATTGTTGGTCGGACATGGTGAAGCTTGTCGAGTTGTCCAATTTGGGAGGAAACACAAGCGCACCTCGATATGCAATGGCACCAGAGTAAATCGATGAGAAACACAGCACATAAGCCGAGGGAAGCGTTTGATCGCAAAACTCGTCCATCTAACTGATATCAACATTTATCAGCAGACAACCACGTGACGCGAGTGTATTTAACAAGTTAGACAGCGCGAAGACTACTGCAAGGCTATAAAGACTACAGGAAGATTGCGGGAAGATTGCTGGAAGACTGCGGGAGTACCACAGGAAGATGGGAAGACTACGGGCAAACTACGGGAAGACTTCAGCAAGACTACAGTCATATGAACGTACAATGCAGAACCCGGAGCAAGACAATCGTCAATGACTGTACGGATACAGCACTTTGCCACGTTGGTCTTTTTCACAGCGGAGCGGCCACGAATTGCAACGGGAGCCCTTCAAAACGCCAAGCTTCAAATACTGTGAAGGCAACAGTCAAGCCATCCAGCCGCAAGCATGGGTCGCCGGACTTGCCTTTCCAATCGAACATTGCACTTGCCAGAAGATTTCTTTAATCTGAGAAACCTCCCCCAAATCCCACCGCAGCCAGCAAAAAGTCGGGCACACCGGGAGCAAAAAGTCAGGCACACCGGGAAGTTGTTGTTCTTTTGGGCGAACGCTTTTTGGATGGTTTTCACCTTCAAGGAGCCACATTCATGTTGGAATGGGGTTCCGCTTGAGTCGGGGAAAAAAACGATTCCCACTGGGCGTGGCTCATAATTTTTCCAGACCCAGGCTTACGCAGGTTTTAGTATTTTAGTCTTAGTTTCCATTTCGCAAGGTGTCACTTTGGTCAAAAGTTGTGAGCCACCGCCATTCGGCTGTGGCTGGCTCAAAAACCGGAATTCCAAAATTGGTTGCCTGATCGGTAAGTGGAAGCATGGACCAAAACCTGCGGTTTGCCCCTCCTTTTTCGTTTCATTTTGAGCCACCGAACCATTTCTGGTTGTCGTTGGGAAGCATTTGCATTTTTGCTTATTGTGGTTTAGTGGTTGAAATCCAAATCCACTTAACTGCTCAAAATTTTGGATTTTTTGCTCCCTTTCCAACGTCCACCAAGCATTCTCCGGGGCTGAGGTCCTGGGGCGCTCCGAGCCCGCGGCGCCCAGTCGCTCCTTCGCCTCGCTGGGGGGGGACTCCGTGGCGGCGCTGCGCGCCGCGGCGCGGGCGCGGAGCCGTGGGCCAGGGAGCCCAAGAGACAAGGGAGCTTCACGGGAATCCTTTTTTTTCTCTTTTTTTTCTTAAGTTTTTTTTTGGGTTTTCATTTTTCTTTTTTTCCTTTTTCTTCTTCTGTTTTTAGTTTTTGGGTATTTTTTTTATATCTTTTTTCCGCCTTGGCCCAGAATCTGCACCCAAAACTCGCAAGGTAGGTTTGTTTGGGGGAAGCGGAAATGGCTTGTTTGGGTGGGGGTTGCCGCAAAGGACTTGTGGTCCAACATTTCTGGTCCTTTTCATCAGAATGCAATTACAAGCGTCCCCTGTTCAGGGAGAGCGGTTCCGCGTGTGCTAGACTCGGGAGCTTGAGAGATTTGGGGAGATTTGGGTGAGGGAGTGCAGATTCTGGGCCAGCAATGATTTGCCCCCTTCCCCCAGCACACTGCAAGTATCCTGCAAAACATGTTTTTCCAACAGATATGGGGTTTTGCAAGGCGGCTTGAGCGTATCAGGTTGGATGTCTCTGCGCTAGACCTGCTGAGCGCTCCCAGCATCAGCGCAGTGCAGTCGAAGGCGGGACCTAAGCCATGCGCCATCAGCAGCTCCAGCGATCGCAGGTGCTGGCTGAGCACCCAGCGAAGCGGCCGAGAGCGCCTGATCCTCAGCTTTTTTGGGCAAAAAGAAAGCCGTTTGGGGACTGGCTCTTGTAGGGTTAAGTGGGAAGGAATCCCCTCCCCTCCTCACTGGTGGAAACCACCAACTGGAGGGAAGCGCTTGTTGCTGGAGCTTGAGAGTTCATGAAGGTTCATGAGACTGCTTCTCTGCGGACGCGTTTGCATGAACTCGTCTGATTTACTGGTACTTTAATCTGATAATCAAGCACCATCTCATGCTAAGCTTGCCAATGGAACGATTTGCAGGAGCAGTAGCAAGGAGCTCACCGTTGCCACCCAGCAGGTTTGCAGCTCAGAACATGCCGCACAATGAGACACTCTATGGCGCTTTTTACAGCTCGGGGTATTTGCTGGCCGTGCGCCGTGGTGTTTGGACACAAGGCCCGAAGTAAACTATCAGCTGCCATCCAAATGGCAAATCGTTTCCTATGACCCCCACGTCTAGAAATCCAGACGGGCTCCACCACGTTTCGCCACATTCAGAGACATGCGGGGCGCTGAGGAGCTTGGCGATGAGTTCACCGACCAGGTTGGCCTGCCTTGGCGTGCGACGGCCTGAGCCAACCAGACAGGTTTCTTACTCGCAGCTTTGCCTGAGACGCGACATTTGCAACTTGACAGACTATTTTTGCATTTTCCTCTAAGCATGGGTCATGGCCTGCACTTGTCATTCTGCTCTGAAGGCTGCGGAGTCGACATGGCGGCTGACCCAGTTATATCCCTCTGAGTGCGGTTTCGCCACTGGGCGCTTTTTGCGAAGTCCGTTTGCGGTGTCCCGATTTTTCCTTGCAGCTTGAGTCAGCCTCGCACGGCACAGAATGCCGCACAACATTGGATGATTGAAGTCCTTAGTCGAGTCAAAGGCGTAACTTTTCAGTGCAAACAAAATCGGACCAAGGCGGTTGCTCCAAGCACAGATCAGGTTCAACAAAATCCTGCGACTCAGCACACGGTTTTTGCAAACCAACCAAACCACAAAGAGATGCGAGGATCGAGCTTAGCACGTTTCGATTTGCATCCTCAGCGCTATGGACAATCCTCACCTCAAGGATGTGCTGGCTCCTGCCTCAGCTTCATTTCAGCCGCACCCGCTGGGATTCTACTCGCTGGAAATGAATCAAGTCGGATGGTCAAAAGCAGCACTGCCAACGACTGCTTAGATCCGGCTTAGGTGAGCTTTCCAGATGTGGTTGCGGAATCCCTTCCGTGGACAGAGGGCGCAGAGACGTGGAGCCCGAAGGAGCCTGCAGCCTGAGACGATTGGTTCAGGGCAAGCGTTTCATGTTGGTTTGAAGGAATACCGAAAAGAGAACTGCAAGTTTGGAAGTCCCTCTATTTCGACACATTGGAGTGGACAGGGGGGATTCATGGAATGCCCTCCCCCGGTTTGGGACCTACCATTTCTGGCATTGAGGCATTCTCCTTGTCAATGTCGGTCAATGAGTTGCGGAGCACCCACTTGGTTTAGAGAAGGAAACCCAAAGGACGCCATCTCTCGGTGGCCCCTCATTCAGCCAAGCCATGCACGTTGACCTTCGAAGATACGTGTGGTGGCTGAAGCATCAGATCCACCGATCAATCCATTGACCATTTTGTGTAATTCTGTGCTGGGCTCTTTCTTATGCCTTGACATCAGCAGCGAGCTCAGGAGCTCGAGCTCTTCATCGGTAGCAACGGCTTTCTGAAGCCCAAGAGAAAAGCGCAGGTGCCGTTCCCGGTTTTTGGTGCGTGAGGGTGGGCGGGTAAACGCATGGCCGGGAGACGGGGAACGGAGCAGAGGCATCTGGAGATTCAGTCTTCATCTTGGGAAAAAGCGACAGCCGATGTGAGGTTCGCACACGTTGAGGGGATTCCTGAATGCCCTAGCCGTCATACAGGGGAGTCCTTTGTTGTCTCACACAACACTAGCAATAACAGTAACACAGCAATAGCACTATATATCACTAACACACACACACATCCCTACCTAAGTGATCCAGGGAAAGGTCCCGCATTGAAAATAGTACTCAAATGGCAATCGACCCCTCAGATCATGACCAACACCTGGCTGCCGCCTTGCCAGGCTAAGACTGGGGCTGCCACCCCCTCGCCTGCGACGCCTGCCATGCCTGCGGAGCCTGCGGAGCCTGCGAAGGCGGCAGCTCCCGAGGCGTCACGAGGGTTCGCGTGGCGTGACCGGCGTTGTACTCCGCAAGCTGCGCGGCCAGGTGGATGCAGCTGCTATGGAGCGACCGGCCTCGTTCGAGACGGCAGGCTTCAGCCAGGCCTTCGGCTCATCGGCACGTGCTGAATACATCCTGCCCCAAAGCAACAAAGCGACAAAAAATAAGACGGAAAGGACGGCAACCAACCTCCCAGAACAAACAGCGATGCAGGAACGGACAACACTGCATCGCTCGTCCATTGTATCAGGAGCGCCGTGTCCTTACTATGCCCGTGCGGGTACACTGCGAGGAGTGCATCGGTTGCACACGACATGGAGAGGCAGCGAGGTGCTATCAAGCGTAGGTGTTTTAGAAGTGTCGACGTATGTTCTGCCCGTGGGTCTTTTGGCCCTCAGATCTGAAGCTTTTCGATGCGTCCTGTTTGGACTCTGCACTCTGCCTGGAGGACACAGCTCCGAACGGCCACGCCTGAAGCCCCAAGCCGTGTTTGCAGATGGGTGGTTCTGTTGTTGCTCATTTTTGCCGAACGCTCCAGATTTGCTGGGCTGTGCAGCGGAGGTCCGGATAGAGTCGCTGGTGGCCTATGCAGAACGCATCCGCAGTTTGGCCTTGAAGCAAGTCATGGCCGCTGGGATGCCAGTGTTGCGCTATGATTTCGCAGATTCTCCAAACACAGCAAGTCAACCTGCCAGAAGCATGGTGAAACATAGGGGATGCCTCACCCGCTAGGAGCAGTGATTTGCGTGCAATCATGAGCGCGCTATTTGAGCAACTGACAATGTTCTGCATCATTTTTTGGAGGAAGACATTTGGACCACCCAGGATCCAATGTCCCCGGAAGAACCAAGGGCCCACCCAATTTATCGCCAGTTTGCTGTGCAATGCTCGGGATAGTGCTATCTCAGGACGTCTCCTTGGCAGACTTGAAGGATCTGCCCTGCGAGTCGCTGAGTTGGAGTGCCAAAGACGGTTGCTCTCCAGCATCCATGTCAAAGTTTGGACTGTCCAGGAGAAGAACCTGGCGATCCTGGCAACAGAGTTTGTTATAGAGATCGTCGGCTCAGGCGTGGGGATTGGTTTGGATGGATCCAGGTTTGTTTTGGGGTCCGAACATCTATTAAGGTTGGAGTGGGGTGGGTGGGAGAAGGCGAATTTGTGTTAGATCTTTGGAGCAACTTGGACTGTGCTGGGCTGTTCATATAGTGGGGGTGGGGGGGGGGGGGCTAATAACATAGGTTGAGGTTTGCTTCAAAGTGATGTCAGTCTGAGGCTGATTGCGACACGGGAAGCTATGGAGGACACAAGCAAGACACGCAGACATTTCCCAATGGGGCTGGACTTTCATTGCCGATAAGCGGAACCTCCGGATTGATAAGCTCGTCGATGAAAGGGGACACATGTCAAATCCTTCCTTTCAGGTGGCCCCAAACAGACACACTCAACCTATCTCCAAACCTACCTTCAACTATTCCGAATACACATTACGCCCACCCTGAGCCGTCCACTGAACATGCCAGAGACAGCACGAGGCATTCGCAACCCGCGCCAGGCGTCCGGGTGTTGGACACGTTGCGGGTGGACACTGCCCCAGAGTTTCCGGCCGCGCCTCTCTTCCCATGGGATCCTCAGCTGCATGACACGTTCCCCATGAGCCCAAGGAAGCCATCAGTTTGCACCCTCCCAGTTGGTGCGCGTGCCGGTTTGTTTATTTGTTTGCTTGTTTGTTTGTTTGTGTGTGTTGGTATGTGTTGGTAAGTGCAAAGATTTGGCTTGTTTAGATGGGGCTGCACCAGGACACAGAGATGTGGAAAGAAGATGGCTCTCTATATGTGCGAGGCGCAGCAAGGAAGGTGGACGTAGTATGTATAAATGCAAATCATGCGCAGCCTCTGCGATTTGAACAGAAGCATGTTGCGCTCTGAAAGGAGCATGACAATTCATGGTCACAGTCAGGCAGCTTCTCGAAATTCAGGACTCTTCGGCCTCAACCTGTGCCAGATCTCGAGCACCGGGGAATATAGTGCCTGGGTGCAAGCTGTTCATATTTTATTCGCATGGCGGGGTCTGCAAGCATTGGACCCATGCATCTTGCGCGGCGATGACATGCCTTCATTGGCAATATACCGAAGGTGGAGTGGACGAGAAGACCTACGGAAGTTTTACAAAGGCAGGACCTTCATCTCAGTTCCCCCGAAAGCTTGCTCAGGGAATGCGACATGGAATGAACTTGGGGGTCCCCTTAGAGGAAAGCCGCAGTATGGTTTTTCTGGGGGTCAGCCTCCGTTTCTGGTTCCCATTTGCACCAAGAAAGGCTCGACGGCTCGAGTGTCGACTCGGGCGCCGGGAGGAACTCCAGAGGTGGGCGCCGGCGAGGCAAAGGTTCTCCCCCACCTCCCTGAGATTCTTCTCGGCCTACGAGCGCCTCAGAACAAAAAAGAGATGTGAGTTTCTCAAACCGGACGTCGGCACATGATGTACCTCAAAAAAAAGAAGCAATGGAATGGGTGACAGCCCGGCCATGGCCCTTTCATAAGGACTCTGCTTTCCGCCGTCAGCGTTTGATGGCCATATGGAAGGTTAATATGGAGCATTCGGTTCAAGTCCCATCAGGAAATCGGGATCGCCTTTTGTGCCCGAGAAATATGCACAGGCAGGGCATCCAATAGAAAGGCAACAGGCTTATCCTTCTGGCATGTACTGGGAGCTCAGCAATTCAGCGGGGGAATAATGCAGCTCGCAGGCAAGTTATGTTGTGCGATTTGCGGACTGCGATATGTACAACGTGCTGTTCCAGGCCAGAGTGGATTCGCTTGGCTTCGAGCTGGATGTGTTCCCAAAGGAATGAAGCAGCCGGATACCTGACAAAGCTTTAATTTCTAGCCTGCCGTCCTTGCACATCTTGGTCTGTCTGGTCCGCATGTGACATGTCGGCGAACTGTTTCTGAAGCAGTTCAGGGGATGCTTTTGGCTCTGCCCCAGACAACATTGAAGTATCCAAATGCAAGAGCAGTGCTCCAAGCCAGTGCTTGTGTCAAACCAAACCCCGATGGAAATTCAGCAATGGCCGCCCCGGCATCAGGCACGGGTACCTTCGATGATGGAGGTTTGCCACCCTCGAGGTGACGCGCGAGCCTTCTATGCGGAGCGCTTAGGAATCGGAGGCTATCCGCCGCGTCGCTGACGGACGCCAGGTCAATATTCGAATGTCAGTGCGACCTGGGGACAACCTCCAGGTGCACGTGTTCTCAAATGAGGCACCGATTTGCAGAGGGCCTGACTGTGTGGATTTTGGAGAATCGCCTGTCAGGCCACCGCACTCTTCATTTGCCTCCTGGGTGTCTAGCTTCGAACCAGATGGTATCGAAATCAACATATAAG
>CAUJNA010003687.1:250000-287500 GCA_963377175.1 Effrenium voratum | reverse complement strand
AACATTACGAGGCACACGCCTTGGCTCTTGGGTCGTTTGAGGGTTTTTAGGTGGCCTCAAAAGACCGCACCCAAGCCGCGGGATCGAACCGTCAAGCCAGGCCTTCGTGCAGCCTGGTTTGGGGTGCAGCAGCGCTGCGCGGCGCTTCGGTCCTGCTTCCTGCGGGCGCGCTTGGGGTGGGCTTCGGGGTGGGGTGGACTCATCTACCTAGCCTACCTAGCCTACCCTAGCCTACCCCTACCTAGCCTACCTAGCCTACCTAGCCTAGCTAGCCTACCTAGCCTACCTAGCCTACCTAGCCTACCTAGCCTACCTAGCCTACCTAGCCTACCTAGCCTACCTAGCCTACCTACCTACCTAGATACCCACCTAGCTACCCACCTAGCTACCCGCCTACATACCTAGCTACCTAGCCTAGTCTACCTAGGTATCACACCAGTGGTTTTCAGAGGTTGGGGTTGGATTCCGAATATATTGGTTCCAGAAAAGCAGCTTAGAACGGTTTGAGTTTCGTTTTCAGATAAAGGCCTCCAACCTTTAAGCGCTCCTTGTTTCAGGTACGAGGTCAGCACATCCAGGTGGTGCTGCGCCCGAGCTGGCAGGGAAGCCCAGGTAGCTGCTTCGCGCTGGCAAGAATCTCGACGCAGGCTCGTCCATGTCGCCTCCGTGGAGAGTAGGTGACGCCTGTGCCTCTTCTTGCAATTCGCAAAGTGCCTAGAAGATTCAAAGTGCCGCAGTGGCCATGCCGTAGCGCGTGTTTTCGGCTTAAACTCCAAAAGAGGAGGTTCTCCCCAGTTTGGGTGCACTGCTGGGACAGCTCCATGCCCTTAGGTCGAAGGTGGAGATGCGGATTGCGCGGGAAGCCTGCGACGGCCAAGGCGTGGAGCTTGTCGCATTCCGCTTGCATGACAACGACAATGAGCCCTTTGTTAGAACATCCGGCATGTGCCCAGTTCATGGTGGTGCTACTGGATTGTGACATTGGTGACACTAAAACAGGTTGTGATTTTGGATTTTCAGTGCTCTCGGGGTGGCAGCAGGTCTAAAGCAGCGGCTGAAGCGCTGGATGCGGGAGGATTTGCTGCTGTCCTTTCGCAGCTCAGGAGTGCATGTCACTCCTCAAGTGTGTGTGTGTGTGTGTGTGTGTGTGTGTGTGTGTTTGTGTGTGTCTCAATTCAGTAGGGACATGAGGGGTTGCTTCTTGCTTCCTGTGAAAGCTGCGGTCAGCCTTAAAGTAGGTTTGGATCTGATCATTGCCTATCTTCAGATTCTGCACCAGCACAAACTCGCATTCCAGAACCGCTGTGCCGCCTTTGCCTTCTTCAGGCACCGGAGCTCAGCTGGCAAGGGGTTGGACACCAGATGTGAGGTGTCATGTTTTCCATGTGCGTCGCATGTGACTTATCCCAGAACTGCATGAACGCACAGCATGCATGTGCTTCTCACTCCTCTGTCATTGGTATTCTCATGCACGTGGGAATCGACTGCAGGCAAACGGCACACAGCGTACTGCGCTGCTGCTGTCTGTGCTACTCGGCCTGGTCAGCCAGCGGCAAAAACATCAGCAAACATAACATGACAATCATCATGCAAACAGCCATGCGCTGCTGGAGGATTAGGCATTGTTTGAGCTGCTTTGCCATTTGCGCAGCACGGCAACCAATGTGCGACACAGGGTCCCACGACAGTCAAGGTTGTCAAGGCTTCCAGCCTGAACTGGGACCAAAGCCCCTGAGCATTTTAGAGCAGTGCGCTATCAAAGTGCTATCCACAGATTAAAGCCGATCATGCCCACATTGAACAAGAAAAGCCAGGAGATTCAACACAGCATACTTACTAAGACTCCAGACTAGGGCATCGGGAGATCTGCGTTTTGATCTCCCGCACTCCTAAGTGCAGGGTACTTGGCGAGCGCTTGCAACAGATGTTGCTCGATAGGCACAACGCCATTTGTGACGGCTGGTCTGCAAATCTTTTGCTGCAGGACAGCCTGGTCTCAAATCCCATGCACACCCAGCATAGTGCGTGCAATCAAATAGTTCCATCTTGGATGCCAATTATAAGCAATATGCAATGCTGCTTGTTGGTTGCAGTCAGCCTGACAGGACATTCTCTCGCTTTCCATTGGCCTGGAGGTTTGGGGCCGAGTGTGCAACGCTGGCCATAACTGCTTTCTCAAGTTCAGTTCCTAAGATTGGGACCCTCGAACTTGCCTTTTCACTTTGGGTTCCCAAGTTTGGGGGCAACGCGCATTTCATCAGACTTGGTTTCATTTGGTGGGAGTGCCTAAGGAGGCACTGGCAGATTCAAAGCCGCATGCGCCATAGCTAAGGCACCAACACGACCAGCTCAGGTGCCTGACCCACAGGCCTGAAGCTGGCCGTGAGGGACGAGACGTTTCTGCGCGGGACAAGCACCTGGCAGAGTGGTGCTTCCAATGGCCAGGCCGATGGAGGATGGTGGCAGCGGACACTGGAGGGCTTCAGGCTCGCGCTGTGCGTGGGACCTGCTAACCCTCTCAGGCAAACCAGGGGCGTGGCGCATGTCGTTGTTTTCAGTTGGCAGGCCCACTCCTCAAGCTGCCGCAGCCGTGTCCTTGAGCAGCCAGCGGAGGCCAGAGACATCAGTGCAGGTTTGAACCAGATTCATCTGGAACTCAAAGGGTTCAGGGGAGGGGATCCTTTGGCCCATCGGTGTGTGAACTTGGAGGGTCTCTAGTTGCCAAGGTCATGACTTGAATTGTCAGGGCTCATGTTTGGTAACGATTGCGGTTTCCTGCTCTTGGCATCTTTCTATTTGCTAGTCGTTGTGTGTTGTTCAGTGCGTTTGCCACTGAGTTGTTGTGTTGCTGTTGGTATTTGCAAGGCGCGTCCCTCTTTTCTAGGATTCTTGGGATTGACAAAAGTGGGGCCTTCTTCAAAGAGGATTCCACTAGCACAAGCGAAGCCCCACAGGCTCGCCGTGGCTTGGGAGGGGTTGCGCCTGCGCTCGGCCGAGCCTTGGCGAGCAATATGGCTAAAGCGCGCAATAGGAATAAGAATGGGGCACTGCCAGCAGAGGCGTTGTTGTTGTAGATCGAAAGGCTCGGAAGCTATGTGCCTGAAGTTATACAAGTCTTTAGTGGGCATGCCTGTATGACTTTAGTAGACGTGCTGTTGACATGCGCATGAACCGTGACTCGCATTCTGAATGCTGACTGGCCAACTCTTTGTCAATTATGAGCCATGAAGATCGCGGAACTTGAGTCATTTGGAGGTATGCTTGCTGCAGATAACAATGCTTTTGCGAGATGCAAACTGTACTCTTTCCACCAAGCCCAGAAAGGAACCAGACTCAAGGCGTTAAGCATGGCGGTAGCGTGAATTTAGTGGTCCCACGTTGACAGCGAGCTGATACTCGCGCATGTTTGTCAAGGCTGTTTGGCTAAGACCCTTTTGGTTTCTCATGTGCGCTTGAGGCCTGGCAAGTCACACCAGCAGCCCGTGCCTAAGCCACCAACACCAATCCATGAGGTCCGAGTGCTAAGTGGAATTGTCCTGTGCCGCTGACACAAAGTCAGACTTTAAATTAAAGGTCCATAGCTGGACCAATTCCGAGCTGCAAGGCGCTTCTTCTGGCTGCATGGTGTTTGGTGCTGCTGGCACCATTGCACCTTGCGCTTTGGGACTGTCGCGGCCGTCTTCAATGAATGCGGGTCCTGTTTGGTGCCATTGAGCAACCATTTCGAGGGTAGCCAACACAAAATCAGAGGGACACCGTTTCCACGACAAGACTGCATCCAAACATGTGTGTTGAGAGTGGCCCCACTCAGCGGCAATGCAGGTCTGGTCCCGAAGCTTTGGATGTCGGGACTTGGTCTTTGGTGCCGTCCTCTCCGGGCGCGAGGCCGGAGGTCGCGTTGTCGGTCACCTGGCTCTGTTCGATTGGTTCCCCGCTGCGCTGCGGTCCATCTGTTTTCCAAGTCGATTGGTAAGGGCCAGTTGATTGAACTCCCCGGAATCGAATGATTTCGCATGTCAGTGAGCGCGCCAGTTTGCTGCTCGTTGCCATCCCTCAGGCTGTGGCTGATGGCTTTGTCGGGTCAGTCTGCCATGCTTTTGGCAACAGTTCTGAGGCGAATGAGCCAACTTGGATTTCGCCAGGAGGTCCCCGGAACAATTTCGTTGAATGCCCACGTTGGGCCCAGCATAGAGTATGCATCTTTTTCTGGCGGACAGCAATCATAGCTACAACGCCGGCCATTTTTGTCAATCTTAGTCATGCCAGCATATATTGACCCAGAAAGCTACACACTGAAGATTCCTGTTCCCCTTCATGCAGCTGTGCCAGAAGATGTTCCGCTGTTCCCGTTGGGATCGTATTCCTTTCTTTGTGTCTTTGTTGCTCTGTGTGGCTTTCCTTGCTTGTGTTGTGTTGTGTTGTATTGTGTTGTGTTGTGTTGTGTTTGTTTGTTTTTTGTTTGTTTGTTTGTTCGTTCGTTTGTTTGTTTGTTTGTTTGTTTGTTCGTTTGTTTGTTTGTTTGTTTTTTTCTCTTTGTCTGCCTGTTTGTCTGTCTGTCTGCCTGTTTGTCACCATTCTCCATCAAAAGGCCGCGATTTTCACACCACCATTCTGCCAATCAGTCATGTTCTGGAGGATATCGGGGATTGTTCCGACATGAAGACGCAATATTTGGGGCAGTTGTCAGCGTGGTGCAGCTTTCCACCATCATTCTAGGCCCTCCCATGCCAAGGAACACAATCCAAAAGTCAGTGTGTGTGTGTGTGTGTGTGTCTGTTCCAATCTTCGGAACCACATTTTCCTGAACCTGATGAGTTCCCCGAGTGTGGGCACCTGGCGCCAATAGGGGGGTGGGCCCTGCTCAGCTCGGGGGTCTGTGCCAGGTGCGCGGTATCACTTTTGCCGTTGCGCTTGCGGCTGACGGACTCCTGGCAGACATTGCTGAGCTTCACAGCTGAGGTCCGGGATGGGATGGACGCGCTTGGGGCTGGTAGCCGGTTTTGCAGGAAAAAAAACCCTCCCACAATATCTCTGAGAGTTTTTGAAGCCATGGCGCACATCTTTTCAGCTCCACTTGTTGGACCCCAGGTCATGTGTCACTATTTAGCTGATCGTAGTGGCATTGTTTTGGTCAACCTTGCAACGGCATGCATGACGCTTTCTTGTTTTCGCTGGGCGCTCAACTTGCCACGCCAACTCCTGCCTGGCTTCTCGAGAAGTGGGTGTTGCCATCTGCAACATGACATCAACCGTAGCCATCCATGCCAGGTACAGCGTTGCCTTGTAGCTCATGCAGCTATGTGCCCTGCGGCATCGCTGACCCAGCCATGAACTCAGCGGCGACAAATCGCGCAAGATGGCATGCAGCGCTGAGCCATCAATTGCCGAGTTGGCCACTGCTCCAAAGTTGCTACCGCTGGTTTCAATAAGGATTAATTCCATGGGGATTACATGAAGGTCCACGTAGGCTATCTTGAGCTGATGCAGCGGAAGCATGTTGCCTAAGAGACTTTGGCGGTGAGCGTGCTTCGGGTGGCCGACTGTCGCTGGTTTCGATTTGGCTTAGCGAGCAACTTCATGCACCGTCCATATACTAGCCAGCTGCCCGGCAGCCATGAACCAATCCATGCGGGTGGATTCGCCGTTCAAGACGCAGATCCAGTCGAATCCCAGCTTCCCCCGGTTTGAGGGTCAGGCACCCCAGACACTGCCACCAACAGCCGGGCCAACAGCCGGGCCCCAGGGCGGGTCCTTTGCGAGTTCTGGGCCCTTTGCCACGCACGGGCCATGTGCCAGTGGGCCCTTTGCCACGCGGGATGCCAGCTTCCGCACAGTGGTGCCCGACCAGCCCAACCCCAACCTCGGCATGCCCCCCTTGCACTCGCAAAGCCCCAGCCCGATGCAATCCCAAAAAAGCCCGATGCACTCACAGGGCCCTGGCCTGCAGGGCTCGCAGGGCATGGGCCAGCCCATGAACTCAATGCCGCCCATGAATTCCATGGGGCCTTCGGGGATGAATTCACTTGGCATGGCCAGTATGCCCGGGCCTTTCACCAGTAATGTGCCTGATGCAGATGTGGCCCTTGGACGGCAGTGCCTCCTGGTCGTGACCAAGCTTTTGGACGTGCCGGTGGAGAGCGGGTTGTTTGGCGGCGGCGCCAAGACATATCAGCTCAGAGTTCTGGATCATGGCGGCAAGGAGCTGGCGCGGAGTGAGGAGATCCAGGGCCTCGAGGATTCTGAGCTTGGAGAGATGCCTGCGCAAACCTTTGCGATCCCCGACGACTTGGGCGCTCTGAAGGCAAAAACTCTTTCAAAGACTGTCCACGTCGAGGCGTGAAGGGTCTTTGGTTGTGTTCCTTTCTTTCTTTCTTTGCTGTGAAGCAGAATGAGTGGTAAGCTTGGGCCCATTCACCAGGTGGAGTTCGCCGGCGTCATCTCTGGCACCACCATCGGCTCCTGCCAAATCAATCGATTGGACTTGAGATCCAACAAGCCATGGCCATATGAGGTCACCAAGAATGGCAAGGTGGTTTGCGGCATTGAGCTCTGCATCGTCGAGGACGAGCCTTTGGGGGACTTCAATTCCATGGGCGTTGATGACATGAGCTCCCAAACTGGTGCGCTCGGCGCGTTGCAGTCGCAGCCCGGCGCGCCGGTTTTTTCGCTTGGGGACTGGGCCTGCGTGTGTTTTAGGATGTTTGGGTTGGTTTAAAGGGAGTGTTTTCTGGTCGCACCAATGTTGACGCATACCCAAATGTGCTTCTCATGGCTTGTGAGGTACTCGTACTGTGGATTTTCTTGAGAGCGATGGCAAAAGGGGATGATGCATGGCACACCGAGGGAATGAGGGCTCCAGCTGTATCCCACCCTTTGGACAGAACATCTAGGAATTCAAGGATTCTGACTTGCTTGCAAAGTGGTCTCCATGGCACCCCAAGCTTCAAAACTGGCCCGTTTGCCATGCATACGCAATCGGGCTTTTGCCGGGTTCCGGGCATCCATGCTGTGGGGTGTCTTAGATTTTGGCTTGACCGCCTCTTGGTTCCCCTTCTTTCTCTGGGTCCTTGCTGTTTTCACGTCGTTTCAAGGCGCTTGTTGGGCCCCTTTTTCGGTGTTTCGAATTTTGTCGCTGTTTCTAGATGGGCATCCAGGCAGCCCTCAAGAACCCCTTGGCCAGGACCTGGGAGAGGACCCGCTCTCTTTTTTCGGTTGCCAGGGAAACCCAGAAGCCAGAGGAGGCTTTTGCAACCAGGGGACCCACAGCATTCGTCGATTTTTTGGCTCAGGTTCCTGACGGACAAGGAGCTGGAGGATGTCCATCACGGCGTCAGCTGCATGATGGAGCTGCACGGGGCCAAGGATCTGCCGAAGCCTCGCTCTCCGGAGATGAAGGACGTGGTGGCGAAAGCCTTAGCTTTCAGAGGTCGACAAGCATGTGTTCGGCGTCCGAGCGTTTTGTGTGTGTGTGTGTGTCTTCGTGTTTGTTGAAGGTACCGGTTTTAAAGGTTGGTTTACAGGGAGGCCAAAAGGGCAACCAGCTACTTTCGACGTACCCAGCCGCAGTCTGGCCGGAGAACTTGGCCTCGAGTTGACAAAAGGGGATGGACCTTGCCCCGGACCAACAGGATGCATGCGTGTCTTTGTTACCAGCGTAGGGAGCCATCGAGCAACTGAGGTCAGCATTCTGACAGACACTGGCCACCTGGCAAATTGGGGTGGACGGGCTGGTAAACAAAGGGCCTAACAAGTTCCGAATCGTCCGGTTGGATCTGTTGGACGGTGATTGTGTGTGCCGTGCATCGTGCGGATAAAATGAAGGTGCTATCTTTGGGTTGATACAACGTGGAGGGTATTGTGCCTTTTCATTTACCTAATCCACCTTCTAAAGCGTGCTTTCACACTGAGCAGCACCAAAGGTGGTATTAAAAGCGAAGCAAAGGCACTCTTCTTGTTGTACTGTCCAAAAAGGCTGTGGTTGGTGTGTGCTGGTGGTGCTTGAACTAGTATCTAAACAGGGGCTTGGCCCTTTTTTTTTGCTTCCCCTGGTCACAGCCGGAGTTGGCCCTGTAAACAGAAGGAAACCAATTTTCGGCGCTGCGTTGAGAACCCTGAGGCAAAGAGCTCCGCAAGATCGGGCTCTTCCAATCTCAAGAGCAGATCGGCCGTCAGCTCGCATCCGTGGACTTGCAGCAGACCAAGACGTTCGTGCAGGCAAGGCAAATTGGGCTGCCCATAGTAATGTGCCACGGTCAAAAGACCCCTTTGCTTGGGGTTGGTAGGGATGGTCATCACCCCTTAGTAGGGAATTTCAACATGACCAGGATTCCGATTGAGGGAACCAGGAGTAGCTCACAACGACCACTCCACCCACATTAGGAATTCGGACCATAGCACATCATATGTGGGTTTCATGAAAGGAAGTCATAGCTCTTTACTGCAACTGACACGACACAATTCAAACAAGTCAGCAACTGACACGAGCAGTGAGCAAGCTGCTCGCAAGTTGTGTGCAACTAAGAAGCCCCAGCAAGGCATCTATCTATCAACCCTTTTGCCTCGCGGTTCAAGCAATGAATGGCTCCGCAACATACACTTTGCTTGCCTTGACAGCTCTTCGAATGTTCGCAAACTTTGCATACCGAGGCGTGGACAGTATGATGACAGTATGTTCATTGTTTTGGGCCTTGAAAGGCCCCCCATTTGACATGGCGCTCTGTCATTTTGGATTTCTTCTGCCTTTCCTTAAAAACCCATCCGAAGGGGCCCCGAGTTTGCCACAATTGGGTGTCCCGAGAAAACGTGTGAAGCGTTGCAGCTCCAGCCTCCGATTGAGAATCAAGTCACAATGCATGAAGTTTATTCTCGGGAAGTGCAAGGGTTGGCGGATCAAGCCATGTTGTTCCCTGTGAATTTGGAGATGTGGCAAAAGAGGACTACATTGCCTTAACTGATGCTGAGCCCTGCTTGTGCAGGCTCCGCTGCATTTTGGCGGAGATGCCCAGGAGGGCTCCCAGTACATCAAGGTAATGGTCTCCTATGGGAGGAGGGCTGGGCAGAACACTGTCACTGAGCAAATCGGCATCACGGATCCCATCAAGGTATCCTGGAAGCCTGTGGTCAAGGATTACCAGGCCATCCGCAATCCTGGCAATAGGAATCTGTTGGGCGGAATCTACTTGTCTCATCGCCTGGTGACTGAAGCTGAATCCGTGCCTTGGCCACTTTATACAAGGCCCCGAGTGCTTGTGTTTGTGTGTCTGTTTGTGTGTTGCCTGCTTGCTTGCTTGCTTGCTTGCTTGCTTGCTTGCTTGCTTGCTTGCTTGCTTGCTTGCTTGCTTGCTTGCTTGCTTGCTTGCTTGCTTGCTTGCCTGCCTGCCTGCCTGCCTGCCTGCCTGCCTGCCTGCCTGCCTGCCTGCCTGCCTGCCTGCTTGCCTGCTTGCCTGCTGCTTGCCTGCTTGCCTGCTTGCCTGCTTGCCTGCTTGCCTGCTTGCCTGCTTGCCTGCTTGCCCTGCTTGCCCTGCTTGCCCTGCTTGCCCTGCTTGCCCTGCTTGCCCTGCTTGCTTGCTTGCCTGCTTGCCTGCTTGCCTGCCTGCTTGCCTGCTTGCCTGCTTGCCTGCTTGCCTGCTTGCCTGCTTGCCTGCCTGCCTGCCTGCCTGCCTGCCTGCCTGCCTGCCTGCCTGCCTGCCTGCCTGCCTGCCTGCCTGCCTGCCTGCCTGCCTGCCTGCCTCCACAGCCCTTTGCATGAAAACTGGCAAGCAGAGCCTTGCTAGTGCTGAGGCACCACACTTGCATTAGGGTTCGGAAGTATGCATATAGTCCAGTTCACACTGGCCGACCAGCCACACTTGTGTGCGTGCTATTCTTTTGGAATACCCACAACCAACTGCGTTGCTTTGAAAGACCATGGGGAAACCAACATTTTTTGGGGTCCCTTTTGAGACAAGCCCATTCTCCTCTCAGGTGGGCCAGCAGGATGATGGGGATGTCATAAAGACTGGCCGCCGGGCGCCAGAACTCGGCCCCCCCGTGGCGGTAGAGCACCGCGTCAGCGGCCGCACCGGCAACTTTCCAGAGGGCTCCCAGGAGTGACAAAACAAAGCATCCAAAAAACAAACCAACCAGAGTATGGCTCCCCTCTTGCAGGGACTCCTAAAGAAGGATGTGAAAACAGTTGTCATGTTTTGAATCTGTAACAGGCGATTGACGCAACCCTGCAAATCTGAACGCTGTTTGTACCTGGCTCAAACAGCTTTGCATCCGCAGGTATATCCCAGCTGGCCTTCAATCGGTTCGTGTTTCGCATTGGCACAAAGGGGCTTTTCTTGTTTTATATGCAGGTTCGAGCTTCAAAGTGTTGAGGAGGAGGCGTTCGAGCAGGCAGTCATCAATGCGGAGGCACAGAAGCTCGCTGCAAGTTGGCGCTTTGAGAAGCTTTTGCAGCGGATGTGCCTATGATATTGCAGCAATGCAAGCGGCAGACTGCTTCATGCATCACATCGTAACGTCGTAGCTGAGTACTACCGTGTCTGATGATATTGAAAGTCAGCCTGAAAAAGCGTGCGTAAAACACATTTGCCTCTCATGCCTAGTGCCAAGGAACCGGGCTTTGCTGCAGAGGTGCAAGAAAGAGGACATCAGTAGCAGCCATGACTATCCCGGCATGCGCCTCGTCAATGGCTGGCGGGAATGGGAGAGCCTGGACGCCCTCTTTGACAGCATGGGGCCCAGCCCCATGGTCATGTCCGAAGAGCTCGGGCCGCAAGTCTCCCGCGGCTATCAGCACGCATCAAGTGTTGCCGCCTGCTCGCAATGGCTTGCCATACTTGCCATACTTGCCCCGTTTCTTGTGGGGCTTTCTTGGAAGGGCGCATTTTATGACTGAGGCAAGAGACGTTGCCAAGCATCTGCCGGCAGCCAGGTCACAGGCAGATCAGTATTTGAACCTGGAGATGGTGAAAATGTATCACAAAGATGATGTTGCAAAGCAGCACTCGATGATACGGCCGGTGGTGTGCAAGGACCCGGTAGAGATTGCCACCCCCGCGGACATGACATGGTGTCCGGACCCACCAGTCTACGTGCCTGTGTCGAACCTCACAGAGCAAGATAAAGAAACCTCCAGACTGGCGTGCTACAAGCCCGAGCAAAACGCCGCCCTGTTGTTTGTCGATGCGAATCCCAACTACAACATCAGGGAGGACATTTGGGGTGCTTTGCAAGAGGAGAAGACTGGCTACAGGCACTTGCAAAATTTCAATCGCTCACAGCACCGCGTGAAGGATGACTGCCTTATGGCCTGAGCCCAAAGGCCCTTTAAGCAAAGTGTCACCCTCACACCGCGCATCATGGGCTTGTCCCAACTGGGCCTAGTTGGTGCATGGGCAGATGTGGCAACGCATCATGGCAAAGTGTTTCACAACATGCGGTCTACATGGCAAGCGATTGCTTTCTTTCATCGTAAAAAAAAAAGAGTGTCCAGGGCTGGTAGCCTTTTTGGGCAGAATGCCATTGATTTTTGTGGAGTTGACAGCCATGTTGCCAGACTGTTTGACCTTGCAATAACTGTGCAACGGACACCCAAAAGCTGCAACATGGGATCCACATCACGACAACAACGGTTTCGCCACCATGTCGCGTCAGTAGTGAGAAAGCCATGTCACTAGGGCCCATGAGCATGGTGAAGTGAACCAAGTGGGTTGAGCACAGGGTCATCCTCAAAACCACACAAGCAGCATGGTATGAACCCTTCAGCAGGATTGCATGACCCAGGATTCGCCAGTGGTGCGATCTGCCCAGTGAGCAGCCCGGAGACCCAGCCGGAGCTCGGAAGGGTCACCGGTGGGTCAGCGTGAGTCAGGCGACTTCTACAGGATACTCTCCCCTATGTTTTTCGGAGCACATTGGAAAGGCCCTAGGAGACACGCCGTGGTTGACTCTTGGGGATGGTGCCGCTGCCGGGAACCGTTGGGCATACCGAGGCCACTCTTTGACTGCGCCTGGATTTTTGATCAGACACCACCACTACCCGACGACCTTGTGGAGAGAACCAAGTTTGAAGCGACCTTAGATGAAAGCCTGCAGTAGATGCTCATCAGGATGTACCTCAAGAGAGAAGGTTTGACTGGCTTGGCTTAGCTTGCCTGCCACATGATTTAGAGACACCACTCGAAGCAGGACGCAGACGGATGCCTCAAATTTGGCTGCCAAATCCGGGTGTTTGATCAACTTGCTCTTGCTAGTTTATCATCGCTGGCCCACGGAGTTTCACTCGAGTATGGCATCTCTTTCTGAGTATTCGAGCTCGCACTCGCTGAGGAGCTGGTATCCGAGTTTGAGGTGCCTGCAGCTGGCGATGGAGCACAGTCTCCAGAGCTGCGGATTACGAGGCAGTCAGAAGCAATGCAGCAACCCACGCAATGTGAACCCAGTGCTTGGTTTAGCTTTGACTCTGGGTTCTCCAGTTCATTTTGCAAAAGCGAGATCTACCGCAATCGTGGATTTGTGTGATGTTGCTTGGTTTGGAGTCGCCTGTTTTCTGGATTGCTTTGCGATTTCCTGTAAATCGTTCCTTAGAGTCCGTATGCATCTCTTTGTTGCTTTTCTTTTTCTCTCTTCTCTCTCTCTCTCTCGTTGAGTTCTACCGCAAACGGACCCTATTTCACACTACACTCAATAACGCTATTTTTGGGGTAAGATGGTGCGCGAGAGGCGTCCGAGAAGATCTAAGGTTAGGAGGAATGGATCGCAGTTCCTGAGCACAAGCTTGAAGGCTCCTCAAGTTTGCTTGAAAAGCCTTGATGCGCAGAAGGTCCAACTGGTGAATAGCGCTCTGCAGGCGAGGTGAGAGCCTTGACGTTAGTCTGCGTGGCAGAGCCAATGGTCAGCAAGGACGGGCGGGGGGAGGGGCGGGGCCAGCAAGCAAATCAGTTTGTGTGTCCATTGCGCAATCAACCAACCAACCAACACCGACGACAGCCACCAACAACTGCAACCACACCAAGAGCTGTAGAAACGGCAACTGGGCTTGGCCGGCGTTATTGGGTGCCTTGTTGTTGGTTGTGTTGGGGGTTGTTGGTACTTGCTGTTTGCAGCTGTTGGTTGCAGCTGTTGCTGTTTGCTGCTAGTGATGTTGCTGCTGCCGCTGTCGTTGTGGTTGTGCTTGTTCTTGTGCTTGTGCGCGGGTTGTTGTGGTGGTTGGGTGTGGTTGTGGTTTGTTGATGCTCTTGTGCTTGTGCCTGTGGTTGTTGTGGTTGTTGTTGTTGTTGTTGTGGTTGTTGTGGTTGTTGTGGTTGTTGTGGTTGTTGTGGCTGTTGTGGTTGTTGTGGTTGTTATGGTTGCTGTTGTTGTGGTGGTTATGGTTGTTGTGGTTATCGTGGTTGTGGTGGTTGCGGTTCTGTTTCTTCTTTTGGTTCTGGTTGTGGTTGTTGCGGTGTCGTCGTGGTCGTCGTGGTCGTCGTGGTCGTCGTCGTGGTGGTGGTGGTTGCTGCTGCTGCTGCAGCTGTTGTTGTTGGTGTTGTTGTTGGTGTTGTTGTGGTGGTTATGGTTGTTGTGGTTATCGTGGTTGTGGTGGTTGCGGTTCTGTTTCTTCTTTTGGTTCTGGTTGTGGTTGTTGTGGTGTCGTCGGGGTCGTCGTGGTCGTCGTGGTCGTCGTCGTGGTGGTGGTGGTTGCTGCTGCTGCTGCAGCTGTTGTTGTTGGTGTTGTTGTTGGTGTTGTTGTTGTTGTTGTTGTTGTTGTTGTTGTTGTTGTTGTTGTTGTTGTTGTTGTTGTTGTTGTTGTTGTTGTTGTTCTTCTTGTTGTTGTTGTTGTTGTTGTTGTTGTTGTTGTTCTTCTTGTTCTTGTTCTTCTTGTTGTTGTTCTTCTTGTTCTTGTTCTTCTTGTTCTTGTTCTTATTGTTCTTGTTCTTCTTGTTCTTCTTGTTCTTGTTCTTGTTCTTGTTCTTGTTGTTCTTCTTGTTGTTCTTGTTGTTCTTGTTCTTCTTGTTGTTTTTATTCTTCTTCTTGTTCTTCTTGTTCTTCTTGTTCTTCTTGTCCTTGTGGTTGTGGTTGTGGTTTTTGTTGTTGTGCTTCTTCTTCTTCTTCTTCTTTTTGTTTGTTGCTGTTGTTCTCCTTCTTCTTGTTTTGTTTCCTCTATTGGAAACTTTGGTTGACGTTTCTTGGCTCAAGCCTTGACACCATGGTGCCATGGAGCGTTGCATGGAGAAACACGGAAGGCATGCCGCCATCAGAATTACTTGACCATTGACCCGCTATCTCTGCGGCAGAACTCAGCCGACCTCAGCCCCAAAATTTACAGCCGCTTGACGATGAACATTGAAGCAAGTCAGACTCAGCCAACCTCAGCCCCAAACTTTACAGCCGCACGATAAAGCCATGGCCACTGAAGTCTTGAGATGTCACTGCTCTGTGTCAGTGCAAGTGGACGGAAAGCCTTTGCGCAACAACAAGACAGCCCGGGACTTCGGCTTGCGTGCGGTGAAGGTGACGGTGGACGCATCGAATTGTTCGGTTTGGGTCAGGTGAAAACTTCCAGAAGGAACCCAGTAAGCTCGCTTTTTTGTTGGAAACCCAGTGAACTTTGTTTTTTGCTCGGAAAGCCATTCAACTGTTGTTTATTGTTGGACACATTAAACTGTTGCTTGGTTGGACACCCATTAAAATTATTGTTTGTTGGAAACCCATTGAACTTGTTTTTTGTCGGACACCTATTAAGCTGTTTCTTGGGTTGGACACTCACTATTATTAATTTTCCGTTGGAAACCCACTTGTCTTTTTCTGGTTGGACATCCGTCAAACTTTTTGGTTGGACATCGATGAAACTAGTGTTCTTTGTTGGACAGCTGACTTTCGGTGGTTGGGCACCCACTAGCTTACAGCTTACCAGCCCATTTAGCCTTTTTTGGTTGGACCCATCAAGCTTGTTTTATTTTGTTGGGCACAAATCGACTTGTGTTTTGGTTGCACGCCCATCAAACTTGTTGTTTTTTGGACACCCAGGACACCCATTAAAGTTTTTGGGTTGGCCACCAAGTATGGTTGGAAACTCATGAAGCTTGCTTTTGTTTGGGACACCTACTGAACTTGTTTTTGGTTGGACAGCAGCTAAATGTTCTTGGGTTGGACACCCAGCTTGAGCACCCTTCATTTTTTTGGGTTGAAAGCCCATCGTTCTTGTTTGTTTGTTTGTTTGTTTGTTTGTTTGTTTGTTTGTTTGTTTGTTTGTTTGTTTGTTTGTTGGACACCCGCAACTTGTTGGGACCACATGAAACTTAAATTGTTCTGGGTAGGACATCCATTACCATGTTTTTGATTGGAGATCCATTCAACTTGATTGAAACTCGCATGTTTGGTTGGACACCCATGAAACTCTTTCTTGGTAGGACTTGTCCGTTCGGAAACCCTTGCAACCGTTCTACTAGGAGCCTAGTTGTATTGCCCTCAAGACCTCACCTGAGCCACCATCAAAACCCGGGTAGATGAAGGTTAGTAAGGGCCCAATCCCAGCCACAAATAGTTAATTCTGGGTCAACCATTTTAATACCGGGTTTTGATTGTGACTCACCTCGCCGTGTGGTTTTACCTCAGGTGCCTACAGGGCACGTGGTGCAGGTCCTGGGTTTCCTGCGGGAGATCCGGCTAACCCAGCGCAGCTTCCACTCGGCGGCGGCTGAGAAGATCTCTGAGGGACGGCTGCTGATCAGGAGAACGTCACAGGTGTCCTTTTGAGCGGTTTGGTTGGAAATGCAATCCATTCATATAAAATGGAATTCCGATCCATTTTCTCCAAGAAGTCACCTATGCCCAACCATGAAACAGCGGGTTTAGGGTACTGGCCTAGGGTTTTGCACTTTGGTTTGGAAACCAAAAGGACACCAAAATCCCTCAGTTTGGGGGCCTATTGTGTAGTCAGGGTCCGACGTACGTGGACAAAATTCGAGTAGGATCCTCCAAACCGGATTGGGGGGGTAGGGGGATCAAGGCGAGGTGGTTCCACCAAAAAGGATGAGAGCCACAATGAAAGAAGTTTAGGGACCATCCCAGCCATTAAGCAAGTGGACGGGCAAAGTTCTAGGATCCTCCCAAAGAGTGAATGGGATGAGATTCGTAGGGAGTAGAAAGGGGATTTAGGAGGGCTCCTGGGGTCCGGGCAGTTGATCAAATGTTTTTTTCAACTGCTGGCAAGCGCCGAGAAATGGAAAGTGCACCATAAGCCACCCTGATCTTTCTTCTCCCCATGAACTCGTTCATGCACCTGACTACCTCATCCGCTGGATTTATAGCCTCCAAAAAGGTGGGTGAATGTCCTACCAATCCTAGGATCGTCAGAGGGCCTCAAAGGATACCTCGGACCTGAGCATGGATTTGTGCATGTCCGAAAAGGGGAAACAAGTCATCTTCACACGGCCTCACCTTACCTTACCAGTGAACCGGGATACAGGCAATCACTGCGAGACCCTCCAAAAGGTAGATATGGGAAGTAATTATAGTCTTTCGATTTATAGAGGTGAAGTGGACTCATTGGGCGGTTTCCCCATACAGTGACCCGGTTCACCTCCAATAAAACTGGGACCTGCTGTGAACCAGGGTTGGTTAATCCGGGATCGTCTCCCTTTTAGGGGACCCCCCCTAAAACAAAAAAGAGGCTGTCGTTTTGGTATTTCCTTGAACACCACCAAAAAGGGGTACCCGCAGAAAAGAGAGGCTCATATGTGTCTCAAAACAGGAACCCAACCATCGTCGGTTTCCTTCTCTGCCTTGAAATCCAAGTAACAGGCGGCTCCTCCAAAAGTCGGGGGGAACAACAAGCGTGGGTGGTGTCCATTTGGCGTCCCTCCTAAGGTCCTTGAAGGATCCTTTTGGATCTCTTTAGACATCACTTTACATCATAAGGTTCACTGTAGACGAGCCAAGGTTTGTTTGACCCTTATGAGGACCAAGGAGAACATGCAGTTGATGCTGACGCAAGCCCAACCTGGACAGCTGCAAGAGATCCTGAGAATGCTTTCAGGCCTTTGGGCAGGGATGGCGGCCCTTTGAGTCATTTTGGGAAGGCAACTTGCCAGTTGTTTCACGTTGATTTGATCCCAGGCTCATTTTCTAGGCGCACAGCCTGCTCAAGCAAAACGCAAAGTGCGAAAAGTCACAGAAACCAACCGCTCACGGCATTGGGTTAGCTACATGATCCCTTCCCCATTGGCTCTTCTCCTCGCAGGCGCCCCACGACCAGTGGCAACGCCTGCGAAGGTGGCCCGCTTGGAGGCGAGTCGGGGCTCAGAGGCACCGAACCAGATTTTTGGGTGCCAGGCTGTGGCCGAGCCGACTCCTAAGATGTGCCGGCCGATGCTGAGCGAGGACTGGCGTTTCGTGCGAATGGGTAGCCCCTTCGTTTCTCAGCATCGCTTTGCCAAAGGCAAGCTGTTGAGCGTTTGTACTAGATATGTTATTGCATATGCAGACAGCCATGGCAACTCAGAGAGTCGCATGGATAAAGATTTGACAAGACTTGGCGCACACCTCGGCCTTGGGTCTCGCAGGTTTGCTGGCAGCTGGTGCTGCAGTTCCTCCCGCCGAGCCGCTTGCTGGCGGAGGTTTGCCGAGACTTCAAGTCGCAGGCAGATCACTCAGCCTCCGACTTCCGCCTGAAGGCAGGCCATCCGGGCTGAAATCAGATTTCAGCTGTTGCTGAAAGGTTGGAACCAGTGAAATTCTCTCAGTTCCCAACGGCTCAAAGCAGTCCAAAGCTAGCATCCCTGTGGGCCGCTTGAATTGCATGGAGCAAGTGTGTGTGTGTGTGTGTGCGTGTGTGTGTGTGTGTGTGTGTGTGTGTGTGTGTGTGTGTGTGTGTGTGTGTGTGTGTGTGAGTGTGTTTGTGTTTGTGTTTGTGTCTGTGTCTGTGTCTGTGTCTGTGTTTGTGTTTGTGTTCGTGTTGGTGTTTGTGTTTGTGCTTGTGCTTGTGCTTGTGCTTGTGCTTGTGCTTGTGCTTGTGCTTGTGCTTGTGCTTGTGCTTGTGCTTGTGCTTGTGCTTGTGCTTGTGCTTGTGCTTGTGTTTGTGTTTGTGCTTGTGCTTGTGCTTGTGCTTGTGCTTGTGCTTGTGCTTGTGCTTGTGCTTTTGTTTGTGTTTGTGTTTGTGTTTGTGTTTGTGTTTGTGTGTGTGTGTGTTCCCCGTTTCCCCCCGTTTTCCGAGCACGCGGTGGGCCTGGGAGAACAGTTTCTGGCGCACGATGGACGTTTTGTCAAGAGGTTCAAAAGGGAGTACGTCCCCAGTTTTCGGGAACACCCACAGCAATTGCTTGCTGCCTTTGCTCCAGCAAGTTGCTACTTCAGGCCAATCTGGGGAAGAGCGTCGCAGGCCAGCATGTGCTTCAAGGCATCAAAAGACGGAACCAGATTAACATTCTGGAGTTATGTGGCTTTGACAAGATGACCGCAAGCTTCTGCAAGGACCGCATTGCGTCGCCAAACCAAGCAAGCGGAGTATGCTCACAGTAGAGCAAGAACTTAAGCGTGTTGGATTATTGAAGGTTGTATTCGGGAATCAGACCCGTGCAGAATGTGACATTATTTTGCGTAAGCTTTGTGCTGCGTGCCTCCGGGTGGGACCTTAAACACATCCGCAGTTGTTTTTGGCCCTCTGAGGAGCTGGCAGAGGTGCCCAGTTTGGCGCGGCTGCGGGGTTTGTCGCTTCGTGGCGTCAGAGGGCCCAGCGACGTGGCGTTGCAGCGGCTGCTGCGGGCCACGCCGCAGCTGCAGCACTTGGACCTGCTGGAGGTGCCTGGCCTCAGCGCCACGGCACGAATCAGCCGGCAAACTTGGCGTGTCTTTTTTTGGCCCCCGCCGCCCCCCCCCCCCCCCCACGGCTTCGTTTTGTTTGGCTTTCCATGAAAAACCACCAAAAAAGGTAGCCTCAAAAAAGACATGTGTGTTCAGTCTGAATTGGATTCTTCGACTTGGTTTGAGACCTTGGCAAGTTGGTGTATGCTTGATGGTTGATGGCTGATACTTGGGCACCATAGCTACCATGAGTGCTTCCATCAAGTTGCGCACATCAGTTTCCAACCAAGCTCCACTTTGGCCACGTTGTGTTTTTTGTTTTTCCATATTTGATTCTGGCAGGGAGTATCAGCTCATGAAGATAGTGGGAAATTGCCATTGGATGATCCCCACTTGTGCAGCAATGACAATATCTGTGGTACCGGACTTGTACTTCCCACCAGCCTGTTGTGATCAGATGTGAAGCTGCCTTCGAATGCAGGTGAATGCCCAAATGTTGTTGGGTTTTCTCTGAATAACCTAACAAGGAGAGGGGTGGGTTCCCCGCCAAATTTGGTGCTCCAATCAAGACGATTCGGTCCTCCTTAAACGGATTTCATCCAAGCCGGGTCATGGTTGTAGGTGCACTCCCCAGTCACAATAACATCAGACACAAACTCCTGCCAAGAAAAAACCATGGGCTGACTGAGATATATAAATCTGCAAATATGAATCTGGTGAAATGTTTGTCTAGATGAGCCTCTTTCCGAAGGTCCATGCTTTGTCGAATAAAGCCCATGTTGCGGCCATCAGGCCATGGGCCAAAATCCCGTACCCCCAGTGAATATCCCAATCCGCAAGACTAAAATGGGTGTGCACCTAACCCAAAATGGTACCATTGGTTTTGACCCACAGCCATGAGGCAACAGAGCGCTGCAAGTGGCATTGCCAGCTTTACGTACGCTGCTGGTGGGCAGCCTGGGCAGTGTGGGCCACCTGACGCGGCCCGAGACCCGCACGCGCTCGGAGACCTTCACGGTTCGGGGCGAGGTGGAGCGAGTGCAGCGCCCTTGCGAGAGGCGGGAGAGAAGCGCAATGTGGGAAAGGAAGGAACTTGGGGTTTCCTTCTGAAGGGTCGGCTTCTGGGTTTCCTTCCCCAAAAAACACATGCGTGTGGGTCAAAATTAAACCACCAGGGGACCACAGGTTTTGGTCCATGTTGCCACTTACCAGGGCGCCATTTTGGGTACCGATTTTTGACCCACAGCCACATGAAGGAACTGGTTTGCTGGGGATGGCTTCCTTGTCTGAGGCCGGTGACGCGCAGCAAGTTCACCGAGCAGCTGCTGCAACAACTACAGGCGCCCGAGCTCTTTGGAGAGGCTGCGGCGGCCGGAGCATCGCCGCAGGTGCTGGTTTTGGCACACTGCGACGTGCAGGCGCACAGGGCGGCGGCGAGCAGGTTGTTTCTTTGGGTCTGGAACTGGACCTTGTGTGATATCTTTTGCGTCATACTTTTATTGATCCACGGGACAAATAAGATTGTAACACCCGTGTGTGTGTGTGTGTGTGAGTATGTGTGTCTCCGTGTGTGCATAAGTCTGTGTGTCTGCGTGTCTGAGTGTCTGTGTCCATGGATGAGCTGAAATAGTAACTATGGGTTCACATTCGATTTGATGTCGATTTTCATACATACTTGGGGCACGGGTTTGCTTTGCTTGCAATGCTTGCAAAGCATATTTTATTACAAACTCAAAGATTAGAGTTGGAAGGATGCTTCAAATTCGACTTCAACCCCTCTCCCCCCCCAGAAGGCATGAGAGCAACTGACACATTAAAGTTCAACCTACTTTGCAAGCGCCATACGCTGGCGTTTTGGCTTTGAACCCACGCCGTCAGAAAACGCGAAGGGCGTGTCGGGACTGAGTAAAGTACCTTTGGAGCCTTTCCCGGAGCAATGCCGACCTGTGTTTGGCTGCAGTGCATCTATAGTGGTTTTGCAAAATGCTGCAGACCCCATTCCAACCCCGGGGAAGAGTCTGCGAATATGCCTTCAACACAAGGGTCAGCGCTGCCAAGCCTGGTCAGAGACAAAGAAATACAGATGCAACCCATGCAAGCCACAGGCAGTTCCCTGAGCGCTCGAAGCAAGCGCAGCAGCACTCTGCAGGGCTTGCCAGTCTTCAAGGATTTCCGTACTGCCAGACACGCAGTCCACTTAAGAGCTCTTCAAGCTTAAAGCCAAATTCTGGTGCAAACTTGCCCGGACGCGGCAATGGAATGTGGTATTCAAATCCGCATCTCACCTTTGAGATTCCTCGAACCGTCCGCCTCTCCGGTTCAGCCTCACTCTCCCAAGCCCAACTCTGCGCCCAAGCGAAGCCCCGAAGACCCTGTCGTCGGGTTTTTCGGTCCACGGCCCAAGGTGCTCCCGCGGCTGCGCGCCGGGCTGCGGCATTTGGACCTCCGGGGCGCCCAGCTCTCGCTGCCGGCGGCCGCGGAGCAGACCTGGCAGCCGCTCCGCCACTGCGCCCAGCTGGAGGCGGGATCGAGCCACGAAAAACGCGGAGGTCGCGGGCGGTTTTTTTGGGTGCGTTTTTTTTGTCGGCGTGCAAGTGTTTTTGGGGCGGGGGTGTCCAGGAAACCACAAGGAAACCAGGCAACTGAAACCCCTTTGACACAGATATAGTTGTTTCCCGGATGGTAGATGTTGGGTTGGTCATAACTTGGGCCGTGCTCTGAACCAATATCCAACATATGAAGATATGGATGACCTGAAATTTTGGATTACGGTGGTTTGTCTACTTCCTCGTCCGGGTGGGTTCCGGATGGTGCAGGTGCATGCGGGGCCTTTTGTGCCCAGGTGTTGAGCCTCGCAAGCAACACCGAGCTGGGCGCCCGAGCGCTGCGATCCTGCCTCGAGTCGCTTCCATCGCAGCTCAAGGCCGGAGCTGGCGACTGGGGCGACTGGGGCGACCGACCGCTGGGAGCTCTTGCCAGCGGGAGCTCATGTCAATGTGGAACTGCTTGCGCATGATTCCAACAGGGTGTCAGGATGGGGCTTCCAAGTCACGAGACGAGTTCTCCAGCTTCTCCGCGCGAGGTCTTGGACCTCAGTGACACCCAGGCCGATGAGGCCGTACTTCAGGCGGTGTTCACCCAGCAGAGCTTGACGCACCTGCGGATGTGCCGAAATCCCGCAATGGACAACCACCTGCTGGAGAGAGTGCTGCTTCGATTGCCGAATTTGGAGGCAGGAGAATCTGAATGCAATTCCAAGACCCCCCAACAGGCAGAAATCATATTCGTGAGGACACAGCCTGCGTGTTTAAATGTATTTTAACCCTGTATTTCTGTAGTTTTGTTCGCGAAACGAAGCAAGCTTGAAGTCATTTTCGATTCCAACCAGTGGCTGCATACCACTCAAACTACCTCAGCCGCGGAAGCCTTTTGCAAGGTCCTGAGAAAGTAGGCTGCAGGTGTTTTCTCGCATGTGTTTTTTTAAGCGACCTTGAGATCAAAGGAACGTCCAGCATCGAGGGAGTCCTCCCAAAGTTTGGGTGTCCGATCTTGTTGGGGCGCTAGTCTGACTTGCCGAAGTCCGAAGAAACCTGCTTTTTGACTTCATGTTGACCCCCCATTAAAAACCCCCAGTTTACTAAATAGGGGAATGTCCCTGTGTGTAGTGAAGAATCATCACTGTTGGAGGGGGTGTTCCCCCCTAATATAGTAAACTGGATTTTGATTCATAGGGGGTTCACATTGGCTTGACTTGGGTATGGGTCAAAACCAAACCACCAGGATATGGACCGCAGGTTTTAGTCCATTTTCCATTTACCAGGGTTCCATGTTGGGGTTGCCCTATTCTTGACCCACAGCCACTTCTTGGTCTTCAGAGTCTTCAGGTGCTGGATGTCTCCGGCTGCCGCGGGCTCAGTCTGCCCTTCCAGCCGTCCACGTCCAACTCCGCGCTGCGGCTCCTCTGCGTGGCCTACACGGCCCTGCAGCCGGAGCCGCTGCGCCGCGCCTTGCTGCCCGTGGCGCCCCAGGCGGCAGCACGGCCCAAGCCCAGCGGTGCAGATTTGGCCATGGGTCAAAAGCCAAATCGTACCCCCAGTGAACATCCCAATCCAACCACTAAAAGATGTTCTAAAATGGATGGTGAATTCACCTACCCCAACATGGGATCCCATTGGTTTTGACCCACAGCCATTTTGTTTTTCTCTCTGTGTATGTATGTCTCCGAGTGGGTCATTGGATTTTGCTAAGTTCAAGGGGAGTTGTTTCATTTCCTGCCACTCAAGTGACCATTCCCTGCATTGAGAACGGGCCTGGTTGGCCGAAGGTTTGACGTGGGGCAGAGTGTTCCCAAAGGGAAGTCGCACACTTGAAGACTTGAAGAGGCCCAGTATTATTATGATTATTATCATTATTATTATCACTGTTGTTGTTGTTGTTGTTGTTGTTGTTGTTGTTGTTGTTGTTGTTGTTGTTGTTGTTGTTGTTGTTGTTGTTGTTGTTATTATGTATTGTGTATTATTATTATTATTATTATTGTTATTATTACTATTTTTATTATTATTATTGATTATTTATTATTATTATTATTAGTAGTAGTATTCTTATTTATTATTATTTTTTATTATTTATAATTATTATTATTGGTATTATTATTATTGTTTATTATTATTATTATTACTATTATTTATTATTATTATTATTATTATTATTATTATTATTATTATTATTATTATTTATTATTATTATTATTATTATTATTATTATTATTATTATTATTAGTATTATTATTATTACTATTATTATTTATTATTATTATGATTATTATTATTATCATTATCATTATCATTATTATTATTATTATTTATTATTATCATCATCATCATCATCATTATTATTATTGTGGAGCTGCAAAAGGATTATTCTTCTTCCGACCGCATACGTGTTCAAGTCAACTGAACACTGCGTAGAGGTACAAAAGGATTCCACTGATGTCGATTGCGCTATTCCTTGGTAGTGATTAGATGACTCCGGAGGAATCCTATGCGGCTTTCTGCTTCGGTTGCCCAAATTGAGGTTCCGCCCTTTTGCCAGCACAAGAACCATCAAATTGCATGTGCTAAGTAAGGAATTCAAACGGATGCGTTGAAGGCCTTTTGTGGATTCGCCGACTCAAACTTGAAAGGCGCATTTGACATTGCAGTCTAGCATATGATTATTAAAAAGGGAAAACCCAGCAAATGGTTGTGGCGAGCCCCGCATTGTGACTGTAGTTGGGATCGGCGGCATTTTTGTTGTCTTAGTGTTGGTTTAGTATTGCCTAGTTCTATCCTGGAGAAACATTTCATGAATAGTTAGGGCGAAGTGATTAGCTGCAGGAGTTTGTGTGAAGTCAGTCCAAGCAAACACCACCTCAGCTCGCACCCTTTGGGGTCCACACCAGTCAAGCCACACTTGGAGTCTTCCAAGACCCGATCTGCCAATCACTTGCTGCGAGCCTTAATGAGAGACCCGAATCTGAGGAAGTTGTGCCCTGCCTCATCGATATCTTTCAAGGTTATCAGCAAGTGCCGCCAGTGTTGGTCTGAGACCGTAATTCAAGTTGGGGATATTTCGGGCCTGAGCAAGGCTGCAGAAATATGCTGAGGCGATTTGCAGGCTCTTTTTGTTGACGTGATGCCTGGTTGAAATTCTAAAGCACAGTTCTTAGAGACACAATCATTGTGTTATTCCCCAGCCTTGCAGTCGCAGGGGTAGCTCATGGGAGGAGCAATGAGCAACTGCAAAGTCAGTGGGAAGCGTCTTTGCGAAAATGCCTCCGCTGCAGCATCCGCTGAAATTCCAAGCAGCAAGGAGGCGCCACGGCGACCGTGGCTTGATTTCACGACTTGAATTCCCAGGAGATGGCGCCTTGTTGCTCTCGGAGTTGGAGGCTGTGCTTGCCCTTCTCATGGAGGCGATGCGGATCAGCTGTTCGGAGCCATCTTAAAACCCCAGCAACAGGCGTTGACCTTGCAATACCGCTCTCTTGCAGGCATCACAGCACACGGCCAGGCGCTCAGAGCCGGGCTGGCGGATGCGGGCCGGAGGCATTCGTGCAGAGCAACTCAACAGTTGACCGACTGAGGTGGAGCATCTTTTGCAAGTGGTGCCGCTCCTGCCATGTTGGTCTGGCAGCACAGCTTTGCGTGTCTCAAGTTTGACATACAGCGGCTGCATGTTGTCATCTTTTCCTGAAGAGACAGACAGGGGAATGTTTGATTCTGTGCACTCTCGCAAACATGCTGAGGACATCTTCCTTGCCGGCCCAGACAGACGTCGAGGATGGTGGATCAGCCAAAGCGCCATGTTCCGGCGGCCGCCCGCAAAAACCCAACTTGCGACTCTCACAAAAAAGAGGGATGTATCAAAACCGAACTGTTTAGGAGGCCCGAAGATCCTTAAGGGGCTGCCAACCAAAGCGATTGCCAGGAATGTCCAACCACGGACCCCACTTCCACTTCAGTATCACGGAAAGGGTAAAATCCAAAGGAGGATATTTTGTTTGCTTTTTTTCTTCTTCTTCTGCTTCTATGTCCTTTTCCAATCTGCATCTCCGATGTCAGACATGTCTCCATTGGACCAAGTGCCAAAATTTGACCCGAACCTTCCCAGGAGCTTGCAGCCTTCTGGGGGCAGCGCCTTCTAGGCCACGAGGCTCCTGGAATTCATTTGGGTGTTGGGTGCGCGAATCATACGTCGCACCTTAAGGCCTCAACCAGGGGGGTGGTAGGGCATTAGGGGGTGATGATAAGGATGTGTTGTGGAAGCTCGTTGACGCTTTGGCCAGTGGAAACCAACGAGTCAACTCAGTTGGTGTCCCTCAACAGAATATTGGGGGCACCTGGAAGCTTGACACATCAACTCCGGCACTGATCGCTTCACGACAGGCAAGTTTGGATTTTGTGTACGGCTGTGCAGGTTTTGGTAGCGGCATGCAAGCTGCTTGCGCAGGCGACAGCGCTTCCACATCCGTTGCAAGGCGGAAGAGGCTTGCTCAGCATGGCTAGGGCAACGGAGCGAGCAATGAACTTGCTGCTTTCCAATTCTACAATCCATCCGAGGGCTCGATAAAGTGAACTCCGCCTGTGGTGAATGGCAGCCTTTTCGATGCTTGACCTTGAAGTGGCCCGGCCAGTCTTGCTAGCTGTTTCGCGGCTCGGACCCGAGCCAGTTGACTTTTACCACCATTTTGAAAAGCCCAACTGGAATCGGGCCCCTAAAGTGGCAACTTGTTTTTTGGTTTCCCTTGCAAAATGCAAATGAAAAAGGGCTTGTCCATTTTGAGAAACTCTCAGTCCAGTCAGCTCGTCCCGGAGGAGGCTGGCAGTCGGTGCCAGTTCTGCTGCCGCCAGAGAGCAGGGAAGCCATCTTGGCGCCTTGGCGGCATGGCTTTGTCAGGTTTTGCAGAGGGGGCTTGGAAAGCACGGCAGTCCCAGCAGACGATGTTTTTTTTTAACCAGTGTTGATGCTTGAATCTTGTCCACAGAGGCCCTCCAAACATGGGCGCTACAATGAATGCAATCTTTCCATCGCTTCACCGAGAGCAACGGTTCCGGTGCGTATCGGCACCATCAATTGCGTTCCTGGAGTGCGAGGCGGCCTGGGCATCTTCGTGCGGAGCTCGGAGTTCCCCAAAACCAGCTCCGCAGAATGTCCTTTGGGCGATCTCAAGGTTGGGGAAGATCTCTGGGCAGAATGTGGTCTCAGCTGGCAGCTTAGATGTGGACGCCATGGCATGTAGACCACAAGGATTCCAACATTTATGCAGGTGGCAGTCCCGCTAGCAGCAACTTCGCCAGGCAAGCGGAGAAGCAGAGAATCAGAGATTTGCTTTGCGGCTGATTTCCGAAATTGTCGAAAGCTCAGCTGAAGACACTCGCCAGGTCTGGCAGCTGGACAGCCTGTGGGATGGCAGGGAGCCACAAGCCGCGCGGAGGGGACTGAAGGGAACTAGGGGCTTCGGCCGTATGGCGACTTCCAAATGGCTGTGGGTCAAAAATAGGGCAACCCCAACATGGAACCCTGGTAAATGGAAGCCTGGACTGAAACCTGCGGTCCATATGGTGGTTTAGTTTGGACCCATGCAGTGGATCGAGTCATGACAGGTTTCCTCTTGGATGCAGGGGCCCACTGGCCCGGGCTCCCAGACTTGCACTGAGTTCCGAGAGTAGGGAAACATTTGGTGGGGAAATGTACTGCAAATTTGGTAATGTGGTTCAAAAAAGGGAAATGTAGTTAGAGTCACACTATCTCCTTTTGAACTGAGGCCGACATGGAGCAGGCCTGGAGATTTCAGCGGGCCATCGGATGAATCGGATGGGAGCCGCGCTTTGCCAGGACCTGAGCAGACAGATCTTGGAGATGGCGCCCTTGGCACAAGCACCGCGCTATGTCTTGGAGAGGAGGGGTCAGATCTGCGCTTTTGATCCATGCGAGTTCTGGCTGGGTTTGTCTCAAATAGGCAGAGCCCCAAAATGGCGGATTCCCTATGCAAAATTTCCACTTCGAACCATCCCCACCCAGATTTGCGTTCGTAGTCCGGCGCCGTAGTCTTCCTCTAGACTCGTCCGGCGAGCTGGAGCCCGCCGTAGTCTTCCTCGTGGTCTTGTATTTGCCTAGCTCTTGCCCCTACACTGAAACTCAGACCCAGACCTTCGCGTCTCTGGCCCGACCCAGACCCAGACCCAGAGATAGCTGAATGGCTCTGGCATCCCACACAGGCAACCAGACCCGTGCCTCCACGTATCAGACACCCAGACCTCCGTTTCTGATTGGTTCTGGCATGGCCTACAGACCCTCAGACCCAGACCTCCACATATCTGGCCCCGCGCAGAGACAGACCGGACCTGTGAGTATCCCAGATTCCCTGGCACATTTGTACCTGATTGGCTATCCGATGGGTTCTGGTGCATCTGTATCTGACTGTGGCATTTGTCCTCAGAATTTTTCTGGAGCTGCTGGCTTTCAGTGCGTTCGAAAAATCTCACAACCCCTTCTGCTGGGTGGGGAAAAGCCACACCCAACTGGCTTCCAGGCTGCTGCGTCTTCCTTCCTGGACGCCTTCTGCGGCCTTCTTTGAGCTGGCAGGCCGGAGGGCTGGCGGGTTGAGCTGAAGCTTGCCAGCGTTGCATGTCGTGCGGCTGCCAAAAGCGGGTGCAACTCGTGGATCTCTTGAGGACTTGTGACTTGGTACCTCGTGATGAGAGCCGCCCCATCCGAGGCGTGTCCCTGGACTCCAGCGAGTTGCAGCAGTGGGGGGAGACGGCGGGCAGATGGCGAAGCCTTCAGCACAAAGACCTGGCCGGGGCAGAGCTGGTCCTGGTGCTTGGCAGGACGCGACTTCCGAACTCAGCAAGTGGAGCGCACACAAGCACCCATACACCTACACCCTCAGATTCAACTTGCATGCACTTTGCCAGGAGCTCCAGCTCCAAGCTGCCAGGGTTAGTGCTGTGGAACGAAGCTTCCGGGATGAGCAAAGACATGGTTCACATCCTGAGAAGGCGGCTTTGTGCTACTCTCCGGGCCCGTGCAGTTCCAGATCGTGCCGTGGCTGCAGGGTGTCAAGTCAAGAAAAAGAGTGGGACGGGCCTAGTTCAAATCCCACCTGCACGCCATGTCTCAATTTCGCCAGCAACCTTCCAAACCTCAACCAGATTTCCAATAAGTTTGCATACCGTGGATGGAAAAAACAATTTCTGCACCAGTTGGGGATGGAGAAACAGCCTGGTAGACCTATGACTCTCCAGGGTACAGACACTGTCCCATCCAACAGCAGAAATATCCAAGAGAGGCCCCTTCCAAAACTTTCTAGAAGCTTGGGGGGCTTGAAAAATCCCAGAGAGGCCCCTTTCGAAGCTTTATGGATAGAAGTTGATAGAAGGCTGCTCAGGTTGGGACGTGAACCATCCGATCGCTCCGAGCCAAAGACGTCCTCCAGGCGTCCGGCAGCTCCACGAGCTGGGCGCGGCGGCCTCGCCGCCGCTGCACCGCGCGGGGCTTGTGGCGCTGCTACGGCAGCAGGCGCAGCGCACCCCGCAGGCCACGGCGCTGCATGCGCCGAGGCGGGGACGTGGGACCCGTAGGTGTCCTTTTTGGTTGGTTTGCTTGAAACATAGAGGGCCCTGGTTTGGATGGGGTTTATTCCATTTACCATCTACTTTGCCAAAAGGCCACCTGTGGTGGGGCCATCGCGTGGGACCAGAACGAGCGATGCGAATGGGAGTGGGAGCTGCCGAATTTACGTGCTTTACGGATACCAAGAAAAATCACCCCTCAGCTATGGCACACCAAAATGGATGTGAAATGAAACCGTACGTAGAAATGATTGAGAAATCAATCACCAAGAAATAACAACGAGGATACTATCACGGGTGCAAATGTCCTTTTTCGAGGGCACCTTTTTTTGGATGGCTTCAAAAGGAAGCCAAAAGAAACACCCACCAGTTTGGGGATCCAAAGGAAAACCCACCATGTGTGGGATCCCCGAAGACAAAAAGAAGAGGATCAACAGCCAGGTGCCGCCTGAGCTACTCGCAGCTCTTGAGCTGCGCCGCTACGACCGCGGAGAGGCGCGCTGAGATGCCATGTGTGTCTTTGCAAGGCAGCCCATTTTTTGTCACCGAAAGGGAAACGAAAAGGAACCCCGAAGCCATGAACGCCATGTGTCTTTCGTTGACACACAATTAATGACTAGTTAGCCAACTTTCACTTGGTTTTGCGGGGATGGTCCGCCTGTCTATGGGGAATCGAGTGACAAGGCGTGTCAATCGAGAATTTGTCATGGCACCAAAATTCAGCTTTGTTTGGCGAGCACCCAATTGAGTGCCATACTTAGGCTCCGCGCCTGCTGTGCGCCAGTGACTGTCGGCGTGCTGGCGGAGCGTTCTCCAGCCGCGGTGGTAGGCCTTCTAGGAAGCTTGCTGCTTGGCTTGCAGATGTTGCGACTGAGAGACAGACCCAACACAAACCTGGCTGTTTGAGGCTGGCTGGCTCTGCCTACTGTCCACTCATCCCATCTCACCCAGTGGAGCGCCTTGTGGGGAGCTCAGTTCAGATTCTGTACTAGGCTTTCATTGTACATGCTGCTACGCCTGGTAAACGCATGTAGCGTACAAGCAAACTCATGGTCATGCGGAGACATGGCATGGCAGCAAGTTTTGTTCCGCCTCCTTCAAGCCGAGGCAACGATGCTGTCTATAGCAGCACTTTCTGCTGTTCTCTTTCACCCGGAGTTGCAGATTTTGGCTGAAACACTTTGCAAGGACATCCCTCCAGCATCCCGACTGCAAAATACAATACTCGAGTTCACACCAGTGAGCATGGGCATGGGAAAAGGCCAGGAGTGCTGAGTGAGGGGTGTTGAGATATTAAGCCGATGATCCCATGGTCTTGGTGTCGTGAGCCCGTAAGGTATGCATTCGCCTGGATTCATCCACGTGCAGGAGATTCCCTTTGCTCAAATGTCAATGACGCCTAGCATGGCCAGTGGATTCATAGCCATATGAGCAACCTGACGGAAATCATGCTGCAGCTGCATCAGACTTTTTAAATCAGATATGCTGCAAGCCAAGACGACGAGATCCAGGAGGTCTAAACCACTCCATAAGATGCAGCAGTTGCATTCGCCGTTGGTGCAGGACCATGCGTGCGGCAACAGAGTTGCCACTCTTCTCACGGGACGGCCCAGCTGGGGAAGCAATGCATGTGGCTCGACTTATTGATCCCATTGCCCCAGCTCAGCTGCGAAGCATACGCCCAGGTACTTTTCACATCAGGCTCTACCGGCACGCCAAAGGCAGTGCGAGCTTCGGAGCAGGCTGTGGGGGGCATAGAGCTAAATGTTTCAGTTGCAGTATGTTGTGATTTGCGACATACAGGAAGGACAAAATCACTGCCACTGTGACAGACAGGCACAAGCAGCAGACACAGACAGGGACAGACAGACAGGACAAACACAGACAAACACAGATAGACGCAGACAGACACATACACACAGACCCACACCACAGAGACACGGTGACAGAACAAACAGAGACAAAAACCAGACACAACACGCATTCGGAGAAGCGCGGATTGCGACCTGTAGGCTGCTCACACATCCAAGTGCCCGTGCACGCGCACATGCACGCAAGCGTCAAGTCCTTCGGAGCAATTGAGTTTGCTAGCAGAAAGCCAGGATTGACCTGTATGTGCAACAAGCGCTGACACTGCCAAGGTCATGACACATCTCCTGCATGTTGTTCGGAATCATCAATTGCGGCCCACAGATGCACGATTCTCAGTAAACTTGGGTTTTGATTACGACTCAGGTCATGCCTGGAGTTTTTTTTCCCCCCGCTCGAGGTGGGTCTGCAGCACACGAGCCTCGCCTGGGTGGCCGCGGCCCCGGAGCTGTGGGCGCCGCTGCTGGTGGGCGCGCGGCTGGTGCTGCCGCCAGGAAGCCTCCCGTGGCCTCACCTGGGGGTGGGTGGGGTGGGGGGGGGGGTGGGGGGAGTCAGGGGGGGGGGTCAACCCTACGACAAGCGGCTTTTCATGAGTTGAGCCGGTGAAAAATACAAGAACAGACACCTATTCACCAAAAATGAGGTGCCTAAAATGGTGAGAACAAGGGGCCATTTTTTGAGGGGGTCTCAAAATTGTGGACCTGCTTTTGGTTGAAGGAGCCAACTGTGGGACGATAAATCAGAAGATGCTTTCTTGAACCAACTATAAATTGGAGGCCTCCCGAGCAACTGCCCGGGCTTCCTTGTCAAAAGGAGTGCGGAGCATGCCCTTCGGATTTTCCATTTTCGCGGCGTGGCTGGCATATGAGAGGGCGACAGGCAATACTTCCGCTCGAACAGTTCAAAACATCCAGCAACCAGCGCTTTGCTCCACAGCTGTCTGGCGTTGACACTGTGCAAGAGAAAGCGGCAGGAGCCAAAGACTTGGAGACCCTGGCGGCGGCCCCAACTGCCCGATTGGCGAAGCCTTCCGCCATTGGCTGTCCCAGCTACATGGCCATGGGTCAAAAGCCCGTACCCCCAGTGAACATCCCAACAAACTAAAATGGGTGGTGAATTCACCTGCCCCAAAATGGTACCATTGGTTTTGACCCACGGCCACATGTCTGCTGCGGGCAGCGCTTGGCCTTGATGTTTGTTTGGTTCCTGTGCATGTGGCAATGGGCACCTACAGGCCAAATACGGCCAGAGATGCACGTTGCAGCAATATGTTCCCTCAGTCCTTCAGGCGGGCGTAACATGAGTTGCTCAGAGTTTGCATGTCTCATCGTCTTGCTTCGGAGGTCCATTTGTGCAGATCTGTGCCAGGCGATGCTTCATGCCAACCTCATGCCCATCTCGAATGCCTGCCGGCAGCTGGTACTGACAGGCTGGCGGAGAATTGTGAAGCCAGAAAAAGAGACATTTCTTCCATGCTCAACAGGGTCATCAGCCGTGTCCTAGTTCCTAGTACAGGGATCCATGACCATTACCAAGGAATTCGGACCATGGCACACTAAACGCAGACCGCCACATCGTGAAGGCTGCACATTTCAATTCGTGAGGGAGAATGAACATTTTGTGCTCCTTCGACACCTTTCTGGCTTTCTGCCAACGCAACACAGGACTTTTGCAAGTCAAATCTAAACAAGGGGTGGGGATGTCTTAGACTACCCCTCCAAATTGCACACTATTGTAAGTCGGTGCGTCGGTGTCCAATTTTCCGTGCCATGCAGGGTACTGATTGAGGGAGTCTTCGCGGCTGGCGTCCTGGTGTATACGTAACTTTGATCGTTACTGAAGGCGAAACTCATGCGGGCGAGCAAAAGGCAGAAGGTCTTCCTTTTTGCTGGAACAGAAAACGGCGCGTAAAGGACTGGGGGGTTGTTGGGGGGTGCTGACCTCGTTCGAGACTTCACTCGGACCCCTATTCAAATATGTTTTGGTTGTGCTGCTTCTTTAGTCTCTACATGCCATGCGGCGTCCCATGGGGATTTGTTGCTTCGGGTGCCCGCTTGGTGTTTTTTTCTCCCAACATCGACCTCTTGACATGCTGCGTGCCATGCGGCTTTAATTCTCTGACTTCCTGAATGCGGTGCGTCCCATGCGCATTTGCTTGCGTAGCTTGTCGAGCACTGACTTGTGCGGCTGGGTGTAACTAGCCACGGACATTGGGGAAGCCAAGGAGCCAGGGAGCCAGGGATGCTTGAAGCCCATAAAAAAAAAAAGATGCATTCCCAACTCTTCCCAGATCCCCGGAGAAGTCGTCAGAGAACCCTTCGCCCATGAGACGGAATCACCGCCTCTGCTTTTGGCTCCGGGAGGTGAGCCGCTGGCCACGGAGCTGTGCCGCCGCGTGCAGCGGCATGGCCTGCAGCTGCGGAACCACTACGGGCAGACGGAGGCCCGGAGCTTCCGCGGAGCGCGGAGCGTGCGAGCACGCAAACGCAGCCTGCTGCGGGTGTTGATGTGTTCAAAGGCTTTCTTGTTCATATTTGGTTTGAGGTTCATTCATAGTTAAATTTGTTTAAGATGGTGTAGTAGGCCAATGATTGCAGTGATAAATGGACGTAGGTCAGGTCAGTTCCAAGAGTTCCTGAGGTGCCCGCTTTTAGTGGCTCAGCCAGGAAAAAAGGCTAGCATGAGAATCGCCCGTGCAGGCGACCGTAAGCGCTGGTTTCCTTGGGACCTTGGAGGTTCCGAGGCCTCCCCGACCGCTGAATGCAGTCCATCTTGTGATTTAGTCGAAGCGCAACCATGTGTAGGCAATTGACAAGCGGCAGTCGGTGGACGCCTGTGGATTCCACTCCACATCCAACCCCCATCTTCACCAGCCCATTGCCCTTCACCAATGTGCTTTGTGTGGGATACAGCTTGTAGACACGACGCGTCGAAACCATTGACTCCTTTGAGTCTTGAAGATAGCCAACATCAGGCATGAGGCTCGGTCAAAAGCACCAATAGTCTATGGATTTGGACGGAACATGGGGGACTAAAAACTAGGGGGACTCCCTGATTCTCCCAATCGAAGCAAGTAATTTTGATGGCTCGTTTTGTTGCCAACCAATTGAACTTCGGGCCGCTTCACGCCATTCGCAGGCGGCTGACACCACCACGGTGCACGTCTTCCGCGGGCTGCCTGTGACCTCGGTGCCCCTTGGCCGGGCGGCCACACAGCGGCAGGCGCGAGACGTCGATTTGGGTACGGGTCAAAATTGAACCAGGAAAGGGACCGCAGGTTTTAGTCCAGGGTCCCATTTTCCAGGGTTCCCCATTTTGGGGTTCAGTTGGACCTTTGGTATAGCCAACTACAGCTCACAGGCCTCCCAAGCTTGCGGCGGACCGATGTCTTTATTTCTATTGCCGAAAGGTTGAGGCGTCCCGTAAAGGTTTGTGCAATAGGCACATGAATATAGTCCAAGCAGGAGTGAAAGCGCAACTGTGCGCAAGCTCATGGAAGCGTGCTGGGGAGATGTTCAAAGCTCAACGAGGTGGCTGGGGATTGATTTTTAGGTGCTGGCAATTGTGTTGAGTTGGACTCTGTTGAAGACGCTCGTGCAAGTGCTCGGGCATCTGGGAGCTTGTTGTTGAGTTATCGGCTTATGTTGCCGCTGCAGATGGATTCCCAACGCAGAACTGGACGTGTGAGCGAAGTGTTTGCACCTTGAGTCATTTGGGGACTATGCTGATGCAAGTCGTTTTTCTTTCCAGCAGGTGAGGGGCAGAAACACGTTCCTGAGATCTAAAAGCTAAGTGGCAAGTGTTACTGTGCGGGATGGAGCCGTGCAGCATGAATGCACACCTTTGAATACTGCCCCCCACCTGTCCAATCCTGCAGGCTCTCAGACTGATTTCAAGGCCCGGATGCGACCCGACTCAAGGGATCCTCTCTCGGCGGTCAGGTTTGGCTGCGGGCGCAAGTCACGGGTGAGAGTGTTTGCGGTGTAGGCGAGCCAGGCGGGAGGGAGAGGAGGGAGGGAGGGAGGGCGGTGCCAAGGCACTGGCTCTTGACAGCCTGAGGGAAGGAACAAAGACAAAGGACCCCACACACCCCGTGTCCGGGAAGATGGCCAAAACCGGCTGTCACCTGGATGCTGAATTTTGAGCCAAATCCTTCTTGCTCGACTTTGTCGTTGCACTCTCCACATGCTCCGCGGCTGCGGAAGTCGTTATACGCCAGACTTTGCCAGGCGAGCTGATGGTCGGCGGCCCAGGGCTGCATCTTTCACGAGAGCTTGAGGCCTGTGCTGTGGGGTGTTGGAACAAAAGCGGAGCTTGAGGTTTCGAATGAGACAAGTGATGAGCGGTTTTTGCATGCAGACTCTCATGGCGAGGTAGCTAAACTTGCAATGCAAGTTTCGAGAGGTCCATAGCCAGACGAGCTTTGCAAGATGCATTCGCTGCATTCGGGCAGCTCCAGGAGTCCCCTTTGGGTGCCGGGGCACAGCTGCCCAGTGGCGACCTTGCGCGCTGGGCTGCAGCCCCAGCTCTCGAGTCGTGTCGTGAGAGCGGCGCCTGGCACCATGGGGGTCCTTCAAACACCAACCCAAGGCAACATGTCACTGGACGGGTCACGAACCTTCCCACACGACCCTCAACTGGCAAAGAAGGCATACTGGCTTCACTAAAAAGAAACCCAACCACAAGTTGACAAGCCATGGCAAATTCAAGAACGCATCCTGAGATTGGACATATGCAGTGATTGCTTGATTTTGGTACGGCGTGCGACGCGCGAGAGTTCGCTCAGGTGCCGTTGGGCGCTTCTCTGGAGCTCATGTGCTTGGGCCGGAAGGACCGTCAGGCAGAGCTTGCCGACGCACCGGGCTCGAGCGGCCGGCGAGTGGGGACAGGTGCTGAATTATTTGGGACCAGCTTTGGGCGAATTCGTGCGGAACAGGGCTGTTCCATTCCATTCCATTCCATTTCATCCAGCCATCCACCCATCCAGCCATCCAGCCATCCACCCATCGAGGTCAACAGGTGACTTCGCCCTGATTCGGAGGTGAAGGTGCGAGGCCATCGGATCGAGCTGGCAGAGATCGAGGCTGTCTTGCAGAGCGAGGCGCGGTGCGCCGGGAGATGCCGGGAGGCCCCCACTCGGGCCCAGGAGATGGTTCGGGAGAACTGTCCGAAGATCAAATCTAAGCAGTTTGAGGGGTCCTAGAGCAGACAGCAACCATTCCCTTTCCGTTGGTGAGTGTTTAAGTCGAAGGGATGATGGCCGACATGGAGAGATTGTTCGTGCATTATACCCTGCTGCAGGCTGCATGAGAATGTGTCATGTGTTTGCGTTGTCGTTCGCAAGCCGCTTCTTGGCTTCGAAGTGAACCAAATGAGAAGAACCGCTTGAAGGGCGCCTCCATTTGTGCTCTGGGTCAAAGATTTGTTCACCTAAGGCGTCGTTTTGTGCCATGGAAAGCACACCTGCTCATGTGTGTTAGACTCCAGGAATCAGCAAAATAGTGCCGCATGTTCCATGACAAATCTATGTATGTTTTGCGGCCGCGAAGGTGATGAGACAAGGGCGCACTCATTTGGGGTTACAAACACAACATTCTTTGTCGGGGACGTTTGAAAGTCGCTCACTTGTGCGGGAAATGAACCTAATAAACCCTAATGCTAAGACACATTTTTACCCTTGAAAATTTGTGATGTTTGATGGACAGTTTCAGATTTTGCCATGCTCCCAAATTCGCTGCCGCAGGCTGAGAAGCTCCTCGGCAAACCTTTGGAAGCCTTGGTAACCTTCGCTGCGCAGGGAGCCTAGCACCGAGGAGATGCACGCTAGCCATCACAAGAAAACACCTCCGAGCGGACAAACAGGCCTTGTGCGGGATTCCTCCTTTGATACATGCCTGTAGGTCAACACCTAGGTGAATTCACCACCCATTTTAGTCTTTTTTAGTGGGGATTGGGATGTTCACTGGGGGGTGCGGGGATTTGACCCATAGCCGCATAGCCTGCCTTCCTTTCCAGCCCAGGCAGAGGCTCGTAGCATACGTGCGACCGTGCGGATCTCGGATTCCCGGAGCATGCATCGGAGACACTGCCAGGATTCGCGTGCGAGTCAGGTGTGGGCACCGGTTAGGCGGTTTAATGTTTGCAAGTCTTTTGCCAAAGGCCAAAACACCAAGGGGACCTGAAGTTCTGTGATCCTCGGCGGCTCGCTGCAGAAGCGTGAGGAACGTGTGAGACCGCCATAGAATAAGTCAGGTTTGGCCAGTGCAGTCAGTTCGGTGCCCAGCCCCGAGGCCTCTCTCAACGGGTGACGCTCACGAGCTGCACAATGCTTGTGGCAAGCGGCTTTTGGCTCATGCTATGCCATGAGCTGAGGGGCTGAAGCTTTGTTTCATTTTTGCTGCTGGCAAATGGGCGGTTTACGGGGCCTTTCCTGCAATTGGGGAGTTGCTGGCATCACCTTTCTGGAAACCAGCGTCCCCCCCCCCCCTCCCACCCCCCTGCACCCCCGCACCTCATCCCTCCCCGCCCAAATTTCAGGGAGCTCTGTCCTTCGAGGCCGCAGGAGGTCATCGGGGTGGTGAGCTGGCCCAGGACCGTCACCGGCAAGCTCGACCGCCAGGCGCGGTCCAACCTTTGCTTCAAGCGCCGAGCTTCGGTTCGGAGGCCTTGCCACAACCGCAGCCGGAGGCGCCGGCAAAGGACAGCCGGCCTGCGGCTCCACAGGTGGGACGACCAGATTAAGATG
>CAUJNA010003687.1:210000-245000 GCA_963377175.1 Effrenium voratum | reverse complement strand
TGTTTCCAATGTTGAGATTTCAGTTTGAGTGAGAGAGGGAGAGAGCACTGTTATTTGTTGTATGCGCAAAACCTGCGGTTTTCCACGGTTTTTTTGCTCTCCCCCTTGAAGCCTGCGCTTGTATGCGCAAGTTGTTCCCAGGCAAGGATATCCTTGGAGCCGCGGCAAGGGGCCAGATGCCTCCGAAGCGGCCAGCGGATTGGGATTGGGATGCGCCGGAGCGCCGGCCCCGGCGCCGCCCGCGCCTGGACTACGTTTGGGTGGAACCAAAGTCCGAGCCAGTGGCATCAGCCGACCGAGCTGATAGAAGCGGCATGTCGCAGATGCAACTAGAACTCTTGGAGCGACTGGAGGAGGAGGCGGGCCGGCCGCTGGAGCCAAGGTTGGCACTGGCCTCCGCCTTCGACTCTCTGCGACTCACTGCGCTGGTGGGGGCCTTGAGGAGATCCTGCGCTCCCTTGACGTTGCGCGAAGCGCTGGCCTGTGACACCGTGGCGGATTTTATTCGCCTGCTGGCGGATGCAAAGACGAGCACTTGCGACGACAACGCAAGGTCCACATCACAAATCGCAGAGCCGCAAGTGTTCAGAGTCAGGGAGTGGCCTTACATGTTTTCACTATCTGTGTGCTGGGCTTTGGAAACCCATGATCATGTGGACATGGCGGCACTACAACGGGCCTTGCGGTGCTTGGTCATGAAGCACGGGGCTTTGACCATGCAGCTAGCAGATCCTCCGGCCTCATGGGATTTTGCAATGGAAGCTGCGTCCAACTTGTCACTGGCTCGTTCCCTGTTGCGGAGGCACTTTGGAGTAATTGGAGCGAATGCGCGCAGGCACCCAGCGCTCAAGGTGCTGGACTTCGTGGGCTGGCTTCTATGGGTTGCTTGGCCGCAGCTGCGGCCAGAGCAAGCCGAAGAAGTCCCCCTTGATGTCATTTCTTGTGAGAACCAGGAACAACTTGAGTGGAGGTCTGCTTGGCTCTTGGATGGCAGAAACGCGAGAAGCTTTCTGGTCCATCCTATACACGCAGTTCTCCTGACGGACACCGGCAGGACAATAAGTCGCCTTCATTTGGCCGTTAGCCATGGTCTTGCCGATGGGTTTTCCGGGTTGCCCCTCCTGCAGGACTTTCTGCGCTTTTACCAAGAGGAGCTGAAACCAGAGAAGTCAGCGGACAGATTTTCGGGGCTTGTGACGCAGGAGGCCAGATTGCAGCGAGCGCTGGCGCCTGATTGCAAGGAGCTTGATGTTGCGGACATCTCCAGCTGGGCCTTGCCAGGCACAACTGTGGAGGGCTTTGACCATTTTGTTTGGTTGCAGCCGCCGTCCATGAAGACCCTTCAGTCAATTGTCGAGCAGCGATGCTGGTGCTGCTCTCTGGATGTGGCGCTGTTGGCTGTACTGGGATGCGCCTTGTGGCGGCTGCATCCAGAGACCGGGCTTCATTTGCGTTTTGTGGCGTCGGCCAGAGATCAAGGCAAGAGTTCCAATTTGTGTTGCTCAATGCCCAAGGATTCGCCTGGAAAAACAAGAACTCCATTCTTTGGGGGGCAAAGCATGGGCCCCTGAAGGTGATGAGGGCAGCATCATTGCAGACTTGGCCGATGCGCGTGATCTCGACTTCGCGTTTGACGATCAAACCACCGTGGAAGAGGCAGCTCGCTCCATTGCCCACTGCGTGCGCCACCGGCGCTGGGTGGTGCCCGATCCCCTGGTAGGAAGTGAAGGTGGGCATGGGCAAAACTCTTTCCAACTCCCCAAGCGAATTCTTCACTTCCAAACTATCGCCGTTTCCACTGGAAACCAGAAAAGCAATGTGCCCATGTGAGGTCGGGTGTACATCAACGTCCGGCCGCTGCTGGACCTGCGAGGGAGAGAGCCGGAGGGGTCGGAGGGGTGGCGGCACATCACGCAGTGGCCTCCTGTGAAGGGCGAGCGGAACTGGGACCGGCGGAATGTGTACCATGCGCTGTGGATCATGGCCGACCAGGTGTCATCCTTGGAGTGGGTGCTTTGTTTGAAGGTGCGGAAAGACAAGCCGGAAGATGCGAAGCTGGGCCCTTTGCTGCAAGAGGTCCTGGATGACATGGTTCTCAGACCCAACTGCGCATTGCAAAAGAATGACTTGTTGCGGCTTGCGTTCAGTCACCCGTGCTCTTCGAACGTTTGGGAGGTATCTCGGAGTTCTTCTGCAGCCAGAGCAAGCAATCTCAAATAAAACATTCCAACCTGTTGGGGGTACCTCTCATCACTCTATATCACTCTTAAAATTGCCATGAAGCTTAATTGCAGCCTGGTTAATTGATAGGAGGCTGCAACCAAACTCCCGTGCAGGAACCTCATTGAAAGAGAGACCGCCTACTAGTCAAACAGAGCCGTTCGCTTAAGACTGAGCTTGACTATCAATGCTTTGTGAAGCAAGACTCAGCACAAAAGTCGCACATGCAACCTTCAGAAAACACAGGCAGCGCCAAGCAAGTGATGCCCATGCTAACAGTGAGAGCTAAATCAACGGCACCCTGATCAACTTGTCCTGGATGAGTATTTGAGCAGGCAGTTGCAGCGACTGTCACTCTTCGGCAGGAGGACAATCCACAAGTTCACAAGCCCAGCTTGTAGCCGAATGTGCATATCAAGGAGAAGCGCCACAAGTGACTTTAGTGCTAGTTGGTGGTTCCCCGCTATGAACGAAGGACTGAGTCATGGCCAGGGGCTGATTGAGCGCAGTTGCATGCGCTGATGGCCCGATGACAACTTCACCTTGCGGTGCCGCAGGCGAGGGTGGCCCATGACCTCATGAGCACAGGAACCTGGATGTATCTTTGGTAGATATGCATATTACTTGCCTATCCTGTATCATATATATGTCTGTATATATTGTGTACCTCTCTCTCTCTCTATATATATATATATATGGTACCCCCCCCCCATGGACCCTGGTTTGGTGCGGTTGACCTGTATTTTCCAGTGTTTTATGCTTCTTTTTGCTTCTTGGATTTGTGTCAAAATTGGGGGGGGGGGTCATACATGTATATGATACGCATGCATGCAAACAGATGTGATACAAGCAATGACATCAGCACCTGCAATCTGAAAGAGTTTGAATGCATCCAAGAATACAAGAACAACTCAGACATGTTTGATATTTTTTTTAAAATATATATATATGGTATTCAAGATTCAAGATTCAAGAATGTGAGAACATATTTTCTGGGAATCTTTAATCTTGAATCCCAGATTTTTAAAAGTTTTTAACAAATTCTAGATTCAATATTCAAGAATCTGAGAAACTATTTTCTGGGAATATTGAATCTTGAATCTTGAATCCCAAAATTTATATAAAAAGTTTTAACAATTCCAGGGTTGTCCCAATACTCTCGGTGTTCAATAAGATTCTCGGAAAAGTTTTCCGTGAAATATTTCAATCCAGTGGTAACGGATGTTCGAGGTGATAGAACAACTTGAACATTTCAGGGGCTGACCAGGATGGATGATTCTCAGGAAAGTGGTGGTTTGTGGGCTCCTCAATATTGAATCCCCAATCCAGTGGTAAAGCACTTTCAAGCGTTAGAAGAACTTGAATGCTATTTGGGTTTGGCCAGGATTGACAATTCTCAGGAAAGTTTTCTGTGTAATCTTCAATCTTGAATCTTCCATCCGATAGTAGCATAGTTTCAAGTGCTTAGCGCTCCAGTGGACACACTTTCAAGTTATTGGTTAGACAAACTTTCAAGTGCTTTTGGTGAGCTTCATGTCAGCTATGCTCATGTTGACCCCTTTCCAGGAGGTAAACAAAGGCAGGTGTAACGCTCAAAAATACTGTATTTTCAAGTATTTTATGAGGAGGCGCAGGATCATTGGGGGTACTATGTATGTGTGTATGTATGTGTATATATATATATATATACAAAGATATACATATGTATGTACGTTCACACACCGTCCCCAACCCTCTTGAACTACCTGTCCACATTTGCTCATCTACTACCTCCACCTTTTGAGATAGAATTAACTTTCCTGCGCAAATAGAACTTTAAATACAACGGTTTAGCTAGAATCCCTGTTTCGAGATAATTTAGATTTTGAACCTCTCTTCCCTTGAAATTTCCCTTTGGAACACCGTCTAACAAGTTCAATGTCGGACCTTTCTTATGCTACAAAAGGGCCAGAATGTAAATAACACAAATCTTATATTGAATTTCCAAATGTTTAGCCATATTTAATATGAATTATATTTGAGATGTAGTCTCTATTCACTTGATATTATCAAAAGCAAATTGAGTTGTGTTTGTCTTAGATTTTATTTACCATTTGGATTATATTTGGGAAACACTTCTATCTAACTTCTTGTGTTACAGATTAGTTGGAGTTTAGCCGAAAATATATATTTACAATTTCATGTAGCTGCTATTTGGGAAGGATTTGCTTGTTTAAGCTGTAATTGAACATAAACACATTTTTGAAAACTATATCCATACTAAACTATATTCAAAATTCCAATTCTAGTTGAAGTAACATCTTATTTGGAAAGGGTATCATTACTGGGACATTGTGGAGGACTGCGGGCTCCAAATTATCACGCTTTGGGGACCCACAATTGGAAATTTCGAGAATATAAATTTGGAAATTCTAGATTTGCCATCCCCAAAAGGCAGTAAAACCAGGGTCCATGGGGGGGGTTGCATATATATATATATATATATATGTAGCCACACGAATATGTAAGCTCGATTAGGAGTGCTTGCAACGGCTGCCTTGGAATTGTGAGCCTCGTCTGCTTTGCTATTTCAATAGCATTCATACACAAAGGCGTTCATATCCAAATCGCCCAAATCACGTGGACCATCCTCAGCTTCAAGTTGGTGCTTCTGCGCTGATTGTTGTCGCTCCAGGGGAGCCTGTGCATGGCTTGGCCTCGGGCGGCAGAGCTTGTCCGGCATGTTTGCCATGAGGGTAACTTTTTTGATCGATAAATCCTCGATGCATGATTTAACGAGGCCCTGTCCTTACAGCTCAAGCATTGTTGCAATGCACATTACCACCTGTTCAAGTGATGCGGCCGTGCTGTGCTTGAGATTTGCATGCGCGATGACATGACACATATTTGTTGTTGGATGTTGTTGGTGTCTCCCCGAGCGGCATCTACCCAACAGCTCGACAAACCAGGCGTCGAAGGGCTTGCCTGTCAGGTGTTTCAAGACTCTATTTGGTGCAAACTTGTACAACCTGATAGGAATACAACTCTTTCTGGGCGTGATGGCAACATGCTTGCGGGCAAAGAGGTGTGAGTTGTGAAATGGACAAGGTGCAAATTAGCCGAACTTCCACTTGACTGCATCCAGGTAGTTGACTGCATCATTCCAGCGCACGAGAAAGATTATGAGACGCTGAGCAGCTGGCTGAGCACCTTGTAGAGTCCGAGCACGCACACACGCGACTCATGGTTATGTTGGGACGAAGGAAACTATTGCTGCGAGACGCCTTTGGGACACTAGCTGAATAAAGGGCTGCCTCGCATCTCTCAGGCCATGCCGTGAGATCTTTGCGCCAGTTCTGCCCAGAGGTGGTGCCCCCAGCAGAGAGGTGAAGGCGTCAAAAACTAGGGACCTCATCCGCAAGGCTGGGTTTTATCTTGGCTTGCTTTCACAATCGCGGCCCTCACAGCCCTCTTTCAGGAACCATCAGGAAACATTCACTGGCCATTTTTTCCTGCTGCGAAGGGCCAGCATAGCAATCTGTCAGAAGGGTCTCCCACGTGTTGAAGCCTGTATTCACGATCTGCGGTCGAGGCGATAACATAGAGCCCCCGACTCACCAAGCTGCCACTGGCTGGCGTTGAGCTGCCAAATGTGACATGAGGACGCATTCAGTTTGCGGGCAGAGGCAACAGCGCAGTTTCACTCAGGCACATCGCGCGTTGCCCCGACGTTGTAAACAGCACCCTAGAGCAAGCATGGCGGCGGACATGGTGTTCAAAAGAGATGGGCGCGTGCATTGGCATGTTGGTGTTGCGAGAACAGTAAGTAGTCGACAAGATACGTGACGAAGAGGACTCAAAAAGTAGAAGGATCGGACATGCGCGGGGAATCGAACTCACATCACAATTTGCTACATGGACATGGGTCAAAAGCCCGTACCCCCAGTGAACATCGCAATCCCCACTAAAATATAGGTTCTAAAATGGGTGGTGCACCTACCCCAAATGGGATCCCATTGGTTTTGACAACCACAGCCACATCGCTCGAGGTCAGAAGGATCCTGGTCCTCAGCAGCTCACCACCCCTGGCAGAGCCTTGCCGTTATGAGTGGCGCAGTTGCCAAACCTCCAATTGCCAGACAGCCATGCGCCCGATTGAACACCATGCGCCCCATTGAACAGGCATTCATAGAAGATCATGCCCTTACTTGGGCAAAGCCGGGTGTTCGACACTCACTGGGCAACTCAGTGCTGCCATGGTATGAATGTAGCGTTGCAAAGGTATGCTGCATGCCTGTTGCACGCAGTTCAAACGGGTTGGTGGGTGGGTCTTTCTTTCTCTTTTTTGGTTGCGGCTGTTGTCACTGGCATGTGAGAACTGTCTAAGTTCATTTGAGGATTGCGAGGTGGAGTGGCTGGATGAGGCAGTGGATTGCGGCGCTTCTACCCTTTGATTGTTTCTGCTGATATTTGGACAACACAATGGGGGTCGTCACTCGGGGGTCTCCGCAGAAGTCGAGCCATCACAGACACCAAGCTTCATCTTCAGATCGCCTAGGCGGATCCAGTGTGGCCGTTCAGAAGGTCGGATCTCGAGGGATGTGGCTGTGGGCCCGCAACCCAATTCTGCCATGGCGCTGGGGAATATTGGAAGATGCCACAAAGACATCCTGCTCCTGGAAGGGAGATCTCCAGGGTGGAAGAGTCATTCCGACAGTTTTCAAGACCTGATCCCCAAGGTCGGGATGGCTGCTTCAGCAGCTTCTAAAGCAGGGCCCTCGGTCCAACATTGACGACTCTGATGAGTTGAATCAGTATCATGTCTAACCCTGCGAATTGTTGATTCTGCTTGCAGTGGACAGGTTCATGTCCGGTGTAGCAAAGACGATCAACCGTGCAATGCCGTGCTGATAAAGCACCAAGCGAGCTGTCAGACTTGGAGCCCTAAAGTTTACAATCATCATCAATCATCAACTTGCAAGATGTTGCTGCGTGTCAAAACTAGTCGCCCTGAAATGGTGGATTTCCTTTTCGCCTCCGTTCACAATCCAGACCCAGGAACAGCAATACATAATTTGAAACATGTGCCATTTAAATAAGTTGATTGATTTTTGACACGCAAATGTCTGTTTGAATGCCAGTCAGACGACTAGACAACTATCCGATATGGAGTGCAGCAATTTGGGACAGCCAAGCCCAATTTTGAGCGTGGAGGCTATATGCTCCGGTCCTGTTGGAGGGTGAGGAGCTCAGGCAAGGGGACTTTTAGTCAGAGGTGAAACTGTCTGAATGACGTGGAGAGGTTCCTTGATGGTATCCCTGAGCTGACTTGGTCCACTTAGCTGGTTCAACACATGATGTTCAACCTGGCAATTCGGTTATGGACTCTCCCGCTGGACAAAGATTTCAGCTCGAAATTCGGGGCTCAATCGACCGCTGTTTTTTGAGCCAGTCTGCCCTTTACCAACTGGGCGATCGGATTTGCTGAGTTTGATCTACAGCCCAGCCATTTGCAGGATGTCGTTATTGAGCTATATTGAGCTTATCGCGCAGCCAAATAGCACACATCACATGCAGAACAAAATACACGGAAGCAGAGAGCAGGTTGCACGACAGCACATGCTGTAGCACCAGAAGTGCAAGTAGCACGAGAGTACATGCAGAGCAAGAAGCCCAGCGCATACAGAGCAGATAGCAGGAGAGCACATGCAGAGCAAGTAGCACGAGAGGATGTGCAGAGCAAGTAGCGCGAGAGCACAGGTGGAGCGAGCAAAAAGCGCAAGAGCACCTCTAGAGCAAGATGCACAAGAGGATCCGCAGAAAGTAGTGCCGGAGCACGCGCAGAGCAAGTAGCGAGAAGAGTTTGTAGCACGAGAGTACGATGCCGAGCAAGATGCGCAAGATGACGTGCAGAGCAAGTAGCGCGAGAGAACACGCGCAGCAAATTGCGCCTGGAAATTGGCCCGAGAAAGCGCACGCGACATTTTGCGTGAGAAATGTGTACCCTGCGGAGCGGCGTGTTTGATGTGCGCACGCGACCTGTGACAAGCGTGGCCGATGTGCAAAAACCATGTAGGAACTTTTGCTACTTTTTGATTTGCGCGGGCGACCCTCGGCGATGCCGACCCTTTGCGGGGATCAGCCTGCTCGATAGCGACTTTTTTTAGTTTGCGCGCGACCCTCTGCCGGGATCGGCGTGGTAGACGCACGACTTTTCGAGTCCTTTGCGCTGAGAACAACCCCTGCGTTGAGAACAATGCGCGCAAAGACTCGCAGAGAGATTGTTGCCCAGGGGATTTGCGCAAAGACACTTTGCGCGGGGCACTTGCGCAGAGAAACACGTGTCAAGAGCTCGCCAGGGGAACGTCCAGAGATAACGCGTCCGGGAAGAAACGCGCAAAGAGAAGCTTGCACGGACAACTTGCGCGGAGAAACTTGTATCTAGAACTTGCGTAGACAAAGCAGAGGAATCTGAGCCGAGAGCTTGCGTGGAGATCTTGCGCTCAAGATTGTGGTGACTGGGTGCTTGTTTAGGGTGCTGGTCAGGGTGGTGAGGGTGCTGGACAGGGTGCTGGTCGGGGGTGGTGCTGAAGGTGCTGGTGCTGTGTGTGTGTGTGTGCTCAAGCTTGGCGGGCTCAGAGGTCAGGGTGCTGTTTGTTTGCTCAAGGCACTGTGTTGGAGCGGTGCTGGTGCTGGTGCTGTTTGTGCTTTCGGGCGGTTCCCCAGAGCTATACGGGTTAGCTGAAGGCTTTAAGGGGCTCTTACTTCTGAAGAGGAGGCTGTTTGTGCTGGTCAGGGTGCTGTTCGGGGTGCGCTCAAGGTTCTGTGGTGGTTGCTGGCAGTGCCGTTGTGGGTGCTGGTCAGGGAGCTATTTTGGGTGCGTGCTTAAGGTACTGTGGTGCCTACTGGCGGTGCTTGCGTTGCGATGCATGGTGCTGGTCAGGGTGCTGTTTGATGTGAGGGTGCTTTTTGATGTGCTGAAAGTGCCGGGGGCAGTTGCTCGCGGTGCTTGTTTGGCGATGCAGCTGTTTGGCGTGCTCAAGGTGCGGTGGCCTCGTGGTGCTTTTTTGGTGCTGCAGGCAGGGTGTGGTGCGGTGGCGCTGGTGGTTCTTGTTTGGCGGGCAGGCAGGGTGCTGATGCGGGTCAGGTTGCTGCGTGGCGTGCTTAAGATGGTGTGGTGGTTGCTGTCGGTGCTTGTTTGGCGATGCAGCCAGGGTGCTTGTTCGGGTGCTGTTGTAATCTTCTTTGATATCTTTGGGTCAGCGCGGATGCAGGTTTGGCGGATGACGTTCTTGTATGCGACGCGGACGTGGCATCTGGCTAAGTTGTCATTTGGCTGTCTTTGTGCGCGACTCCTCTGGAGAAGAGAGGTGTGGCTGCAGCCCGTGCGATTCTTGCTGCCAAGTGTGCGCCACCCAGGTTCATGGCCATCAGACTTGTTGCGAGCACACTGGCAGAGCAGGGGCCCAGCCCAGGACTCAGGCGCTTACATCAACGTGTTCAACACGCACACCTGCCCACCGATCCGCAGTGCCGTCGACCTGCACCGCCCGCAACTTGGGATTGGGCGAAACACCGCCGCTTTGAGATCTTTGAAGTTCACTGCTGTCGTCGCAACTGGGCAGGTGGCCCAATTGATGAACACCCCATTGATTGATAAGGGTGTGTGTGTGCCTTGTAGCAGGGGGTATGCACTTTCCTTTGGGTGCACTCCCCACAAGATCAACTTGGTTGACTAGTCTCATGTGGTTTGGGTATATGATGAGACAAATAACTTCATTGATGAGTCTCATTTGGTTTTGGGACGAAGCCATTTGATCCGTGTCTTGAGGTTATGATGGCTTCGTCCCAGCGATCCTCCCTGGCTTGCAGAAGCCCAGGTCTCGCGCATTCCGATTCTCCGGTCCCACGGTGCCGCGACGCAGGCCCAAAGAGACCGCCGTGTGTCATCACATGGTCTTGCAGAAGCGCGTTCTGAAGCAGCTGATGGAGGAGGCGCGCGCTTTCTTTTTTTTTGCAACGTCAAGATACGCGGATGGTGCGAAACTGTTTTTTGCACCTTGGAGTATGGCACTGCGCTCAATACGCCAACCAATCAATGCGGTGCAGAGCCTCAAAGAAGGCAGCTTTGGTATTGGCGGGCGGCATTGGCATGTCATTTACCGCGCTTTGCAGCAAGCCGTCTACAGCATGTGTCAGGATTGTTGAAATCAATGATGCCAACAGCTTAGTTTACGTTGCCTTCACTTCCAAGCTCATGAGGCTTGGGATAGTTGTTGGCTTGTGTCCAAGATTTATGTTTAGTGACCACCACAGTATAGTGGCGTGTTGAGATACTGATGCTGTGCAAGATCAAGCCAGGTGGAGCTAGCTTGCGGGAGGAGCTTTTGGCAGGCGTACTGTGAAGCTGCATGGTGCTCAGTCCAACGCTGTGTGCTCGAGCACATGAACACAAACTCGACTCGCAGAAGTGCCGAAGGCCAAAGCAACGGAGGGTCGAGCTTCGGAGTACGAGTTGTACTACGTGTAGGCCTCATGCCGGCCTGCGCCGTTTGCGTGTGAGATTGAGAGCTTGTAGCCAGATCATGTTCACCCTCAAAGACACATGAAGACACAGACTTGGAACGGGAAATGCTATCCTAACAGTTGATGAAAGCGAAAATGAAGTCCCAAAAGTAGAAACAATGACACCTCCCTATTCGCCAACCTGGAGTGCATTAATTATGGCGCATCAAAGCGGTACGTCTATCCAACCGGCTGGCGATATGGGGCTGTGCCCAGGCCTTTGCCATCTCCCGGTGTGTGGAGGCACCTGGGACGCAGATGGCTGCAAGGAATTGAGCCATTGCCAGGTGCAGACAAGGATGCTGAGCTTCGCAGTGGTGGCAGACATGGAGGTGCGCTGTTGCTGCTTTTGTAAATGTTTACCGTGCTTGATGGCGATAGGCCGTGGTCAAAGCAGACCCACCACCCGCATCCTTTGCTGTGGACTGCTGGGCCTGTTAGCGTGTGGGCTTATGAAGCGAGATGAAGCAGGGTTCCCCTTTTTGACGATCCCAGACTCAAACCAAGGGGTGGTTCATTACCCTTTCAAAAGGGGAACCCTCGGGTATACGTCTATCTTGGGGTAGTCCAAAAGTGGAACCCTGAGCCCAATATTTTTTTCTAAGTGCATCCTTCATGCCAGGCTCATTCGCATCTCCGAGCTCTCAGTGCAGAGGCTGAGTCCAAGCTCTGGGAGTAGCGAGGGAGCTTCGCTGCTGCGAGGAGCTTCGCGACCGCGAGGGCATCATCAACGGTGACACCGAGAGGGAGATCCTGCGCCTTGGCACTGCATCCGGAGCGCACCAAGACTAGTTTCTCACTTGGCCATGGCTCATAACCTATGCCTCCAGTTTGGGGCGGATGAAAAATGCACCACCTAGTTTGATGTTCACCAGGGCTACAGGGTTTTGACCCGCAGCCACTCGTCAGAATTCGGGGGGTTGCCCAGGCGCCGTCTCACGGAGGATCAGCCGGCAGAACTCTCGCAGCTTCTACTCGCGAGTGGAATGTTCGGAGCAAAGTAGATTTTTAAATATGCTTGAAGTATTGTCAACAATCCGAATTGCTCACAACCCTCCAGGTTTTTTCCCCAAAATTGACATACTCCCTACGCTACGTAATTTACTGGGGTACGGTGTGGAGTGTAAAAGATGCCTCAGCTAGGCCTTCTATGTCTGAGGACAAGCACCCGCCGGGCTCTGATATATATATATATACATATATATATATACATATATATATATATACATATATATATATATATATATACATATAATAGGAAACAAACTTATAAACCTATTACCACTAGCGGACTATTATTATTTATTATTCTTGTTATATTATTGATTATGTTATTAGTAGTTGATTATTATATGAATTATAATTATTATTCGGTGATTAATAAATATATAAATTAAATAATGATGTTTTTAATGGGAATTAAAATAATTTAATATATTATATATATTATTTGATGTTTATTTTTTGTTTTTGAAATAATATTAATGATTTTTTTATAAATTGGTATGGTTTTGGGGTAGGCGATTGATTACTGGAAATTTCGGTTTTTGAATTTGTTATTTTGATATTTATTTTCTTTGTTTAGGTTATATTGTTTGCTCTTTTGTTTTTTTTTTGCTTCTTTGTCGTCGTTTTTTGTTTGTGTTTGTTTGTGTTTATGTTTTGTGTTTGTTTTTTGTGTTTGTGTATATATTTGTTTGTTTTTGTTTGTTTGATTTTGATGATTTTTTGAATTATATTTTGTTGTTTTTTATTTACTATTATATATATTATTATTTATATATTATTAATTATTATTTATAAATTATTATGTATTTTGTTTTGTTTATTTTTAGTTGTTTTTATTTAGCATTATTTGTTTTGTAAATATTTATCCATAATTAAAAAACACTATTTTCAACAACAAAATAAAGCAAAAATAAGTAAGCAAAGTTAAGCAAAGTTAAGCAAAGTTAAGCAAAGCAAGCAGAGGCAGAAACAAATAGAGGTAAACAGAAGCAAATAGAGATAAATAATAAGAAAAATTAAAAACCAAATAAAAATAAATAAGCAAATAAACAAAAATAGCAAAACAAAAAATAATTAAATAAAAAACAAAAAAAAACAAATCTACAAAACAAACAATTATTATATATTTTTAGTTTTATTAACATTTTCAACGTGAATTACATAAAAACACATTAACATGGTTTTTTGTTTATATAATTTTAGTTTATTTATATAATTAAAAATATGAATTAAAATATTATGATTTTTATAGATATATATATATATATCCATATTTTGTAGGTTTTTGCGAGGATTAGTAAGATTTATGAAAATTCTCATTTTGGTGTTATAGGTTTTAATAGGGTTATGGGGTGGTTCGGTATGGTTAAGGTAAGATTTTATGAATTATATTAGGGTTTAATTAGGGTTTTGCGAGGTTGTGTAAGGGTTGTGGGATGGTAAGGTGTAATTTTAAGGTAAGATGTTGTAAGGTTCTACTAGGATAAGGTTGCGGGGTGTTTGGAATGCATTTTATAAGGATTCCTCTATAATTCTATGAAATTTTACAAGAATTATAAGGTGGTTCGGGACGGCCATAAAAGGTTTTATACAATTTTATAAAGATTTTACAAGGATTTTATAAAATTCTAGAAGATTTTAAAAGGATTTTATAAATAGTTTGTAAAATTCTATAATTTATCATAAAAGAATATAATTTGATAAATTTATAGAAAATCGTTTTATTTATGGACGGAATACTAAACGATGGAACACTAAGCAAAACCGAAATTAATGGTTTTTAGTATACTTTCCTTGTTTTGACTTGTTTACGGGCTTAAATAATATGGTCCGAAATTTTGGATTTATGGTAAATTAAATCAAGGTTATTATTGGATTTAATATATAATAGAGTAAGTGCTTGACATTTGGTATTTTTTAAATACATATTCTATGATATTTCTATTAGGTCTTATAAAATTATTTAATAATCCTAAAGAAAACATCCAAGAATATGGTTTGAATATTATAAGGATTTTATAATATATATTCCTCTATAAATCCGGCGCTATAATAAGTTAAGACCTAAAGCCCGACGGTCTAATCGAGTCTTAAATTAAGCCTATTGATGCAAGCATATCCTATAACACAGCTAAACAATACCATCTTAATATAATCGATCGAACTCGATTATTTTATAGTTATAAAAACAAATAACAATTTATTTAAGTTATTTCTAATTTAAAAAAAAACATATATAACTAATTATGTTTAGTAATATATATATATATATTATTTAATTTTAAATTATTTTATATTTATAAATAATATTGTTTTTTATGGGCGCTAAAGATTATATTCGGCGGGATCTCGACGGGATCCATTAGCGAGTCGCTTTGGCGGGAAATTCGGCGGGATCCAATGGCGAGTTACGCCGGCAGGATGCTCGGCGGGATCCATTAGCGAGCCGTTCTGGCGGAATGCTGGACGGGATCCACTAACGAACAGCTTTGCCGGGATATCCACTGGCGAGCTCCTTTAATAGGATGCTCGGCGGGATCCATTAACGAGCTGCTATAGCGAGATACTGGATAGGGGCGTGGTGCAGAAGCATCGCAAACATGGATTCCAACATAAAATCTAATAACCTCTTCCTATCGGGTGGGAAAAAAAATAATACAATTCTATATCTTTAAAAAAATAATATAAATTAAATTCAAATATATACAATATAAACCTTTTTATATTTAACATATTTATTGTTATTTTTCGCAATTAGTAAACGAACCCCGTTAGCTTTTTTTCCTGAAAGCTTTAGGATCTTAACCCAGATGGGCTCCGAGGTTGTTCGGGGCGGCCCTAAGGTAAGGTTCCAAAAGGGGTCCATCAAGGTTCCACCAGGGTTGGACAAGGTTCTGCAAGGATTGCGGAATGGTGCAAGTACTAAAAAAGCATCGCATGCTATTGGGGGTTTCACCTGAATTTATTATTATTTCATTTAGAATATAAAAAATCCTAATAGCTAAAAGCTAATAAGGAAGGTTCCGAAAGTTCCGGGGTGGTTCGGTGCAGGATATGTATAAGGTTTAAGGAAGATTTTAGAGGTTCCGGGAAGGTTAGGTAAAATGTCTAAGGAAAATTCCGAATATTCATAAATTATATTTAAAACCATTTTTTAAATAATAAAATAATAATAAATTATATTTAATATAAATCAATAAAGAAATAATAACAAAAACCACAAAAACCACAAAAACCACATAATTACACGATTTATTACATGGGTTTTCTTTTTGTTTTATGTAATTTACAATAAATATATGTTTGATGAAAATTATTTGTAAATGAAAATAGATTATTATATATATATATATATATTATATATGTATGTATTATATATATATATATTAATATTGAAAAATATAATGTATATAATCGATATGAATTTAATTATGTATTTTATTCATATATATATTTATAATATATATATATATATAAATGTAAATATTTGTTTTAACTAATTTTTAATATTTTTTTAGTCAATGGAAATTGGTTGAATCTTTATGGATTTTTATTTTGTGGTTGCTCCGGATTATTGTGGGTCTTAATTGAATTAAGTATATTTAGTCGTTGCCGAATTATTGTGTTTGTGGCGAGCGATTATATTTATCTTCTTTTTTTTCTTCTTCATGATATAAGTTCTTGTTTTTTAGGAAAAATCTCCGAAATTTTGGCGGGGTTATATAGATTTTCGCTTCCAATTTTGGTTTTATAATATGGTTAATTTTTTGAATTTTCGGGTCGGTTCCGGAAATTTCGTGTTGTTTTTCTTTTCGTGTTTCCTTCTGTCCTTTGGTTTGTCTCTCTGTTTTTCTTTTTCTTTTTTTTCTTCCTCTACTTAGAAGGCTTTTTTGTTATTGTTATTTTTATTTATTTTTGTTTCTTTTTATTTTTCTTTTTCTTGTTTTCTTTTTCTTTTTTTTGTTTTTCTATTTATATATGTATTTCTTTCTTTGCCTTTTTATTTTTGTGGTATTTAATAAAATAATAAAATATCCAATTATATAATTAAATTATATATTATAATAAAACCATTTTATGTTAATAATAATCTTATTGCCAAAATACCGTTACAAAAAATCAATAATATACAAAAACAATATTTTCGAAACCATACTAATTTATTTATAAAATAATATTAAATATATTCAATATTTAATTATTTAATTTCTATAAATAACCCTATAATATATAAAAACCCAATTAATTTCATTAACGACAATATTAAAAAAGAAAATAAAGAAAAAAAAGAAACATACGAAAGAAAAAGAAAAACAAAAAAAACAAAAAAAAAGAGAAAGAAAAAACAAAGAAAAGGAAAAAAATAAGCTAATAAAAACAAGCAAAAACAAAAAAAAAGATACAAACGAAATTTAAAAGAGACAAATATAATATGTGGCAATTCAAACTTCTCCCATTTTTGTAAACCGACCGGCAAAAATAAATGCAAATAAACAAAAACATAAACAAATATTACCAAATAAACAAAACAAATATATAAAAATAAACCAAAAAAACACAAAAAAATAAAAGTAAACAACAAATACAAATATAAAGAAACAAACAATAACAAACCAAAACAAAAAAACACAAACAAAACAAAATAAAACAACACAAACACCAAAATAAAAACAAATTAATATATACAAAAATCTATAAAAAAAATAAAATACAAAAAAAAAAAACAATATATAAACACCCCAATATATTCTTAAATTTTCTCGAAATTTAGCCCGATATAATTTTCGAAATCAAAATCCAAAAAGAATTATCAAAATTATATCCGAAAATCTAAAAAAAATATCATCCAAAAACGACTAACACCTCCCCCCAAATTTCGGGGTCTTCCAAACCCACAAAAAGCCAAATACTTATACCACCAAACAACAAACCGATACAAATATAATCGTTCGCCTCAAAAACTACAATTCGGTCGGAGTACCGCTACAACAGCTTACCAATACATAAGAAATACAACCTCGAAGCCGTATCGATTTGTAAAAAAAATATATATAATATATATATATACATCAAATTTTATATATCAATATATAACTATTAATAATCAATATTAATACAATATTATCTCCCCCCCCGGATCAAACAACTCTCCTCACTTTCTATAGTTATAATCCTATAGTTAGGTTATAATAGTTTAGGATTAATTTAAGATTAATTTAGGTTTAGAGTTTATTATTCAGGATTTAATTTAGGATATATTTAGGATTAATTTAAAATTAATTTAGAATTCATTTAGGGTTAGTTTATGTTAATTTAAGATTAATTTAGAGTTAATTTAGATTTAGGGTTTATTATTTAAGGTTTAATTTAGGATTAATTTATGTTAATTTAGAGTTAGTTTCGGTTTCGAGATTTATAGTTCAAGGTTTGGTTTAAGGTTTAGTATAGGGTGTATTTAAAGTTAGTTTAGGATTCGCTTATGGTTAGTTATGGATTGGTTTGGGTAGGGGTGTTGGGGCTTAGCGTCTCGGGGGGGTGGTTCTGGGGGAAGACCCATAGTATTTGTGGGGTGGGGGGGCGGGGGGGGGGTAGCAACACGGAACACGTTACCATATATGGATGGAGTTATTTGGTTTACATCTTAGGTTATGGAAATTACTAATTCAATATATACTCTCATATGCAAATATAATTGTTTTCCAAGAGGTATGCAAACTCAATTGGTCATGAAAGAATGTCAGATCTTTCGCCGCTAAAACTTGTCTGGCAACATCCGTGGCTTCCTTAGGAAGGCTTTGAAAGGAACTGCATGGGATCGTTCCCTCATTCATGTAGCCAAGGCAAGTTGTCAAAGCTAATGTCAATTCGACCGCCAATACGCGGCACGATTGGGTTGGTAGGCACCCCGAGGACCTGGCCAAGGATGCGCAGTGTCACTTGCCCATAAGGGAACTTGGGTTTACGGGTCCGTTCCTTGCCTTCTTGTCGTCGCAGCCAACACCCTTGGTCCACCAGACTCCGTCAGGAAAGGCTGGCTGGGCCAACTGTTTCCCGCAGCTGTAAGTGTTGGCTGCGAAGTTGGGGTCCGCCAAGACAGCGGAGCAGTCCTCAAACTGCGATTTTAGATCACTGACCTCTCAAACGCTGGGCTGGCTAGGCGGCAGAGGCTTTGCAGGCATTCAGCCAGGCAACCTTACCAGGCTGATCATCACCACCAAAACCACAGGAAGTGTCCGTGCAAATCCACTCCTCAGCTGCTGAATCACTCGAGTTTCAACCTTTGACAATGCTCGAGCCAGGATTCATCCATAGCCCAGCAGTATGTCTCAGCATGCTCCGCGTAGAGCCACCCGCAGTAGCTTTCGGTGCTGGTGTAGCTCTCGGCATACCATGAGCGGCATCTATGCTGACCTGAGACATGATTTCCGTCGGCTTGACAACAATGATGAAATCTTTGGCCTGAAAACTGTTCCACCGCCTTGCAGTGAACCTTCCGCACCGACTGGAAAAGAGTCCAGGCAGCACAGAGGTTGCCAAGACAAACTTTTTTCGGCACGCCTTCCGCGTTCGTTGCTTTTGCGTTCGTTCATTCCCGCGCTTTTGCTCGCGCGCTTTTGCTCGTTGTGTTGGCCCTGGGCCCTATTTTACCCACACGCCCGTATGTCACTAGCCTGGCCCTCCCGCATCTCTTCCGCCACCCTTTCGCGTCTCTTCCGCGCATACAGTGGGAGGCTCATCACCGGAAATTCCAATACTAAACCGCATACATAAGTGTTCGAACCGACACTTTGCCCATGTCCATCAAAATGAACGTCATAGAAAGCCCTGTGAACGCGTGAATGAAGAACTGACCGACTGCTCCAAACTTCCCAGAGATTCTAGAGGATCGGCTTTTGCTCCCCGCAAACACTGCACTAGTTGCAAGCAATGCCACCACACGGGTTGTCAGCTAGCGAGCCGGGACAGCCAGTGTAGCACGCATCATTGTTGCAGTTGGGGTCATCTGGTGAGAAAGAGGTGCAGGTGCACGCTCCATATCTGTGCCTCGATGCAGTGTACAGCGCAATGCTGGTGCAACATGGTCTCCAACTCTATACAATGGGAACACTTAAAGCATCTCAAAGCATAAGTATAAGCTTGACCCAATCGTCATTGTCGGCAATCAGCCTTTACAAGCTCGAGCTAAGGCGCTTATCAGCCAGCACAGTTTTGAAGCCGACCCCTGGGGCGTCCGTGATGCTCAATCGGGAGCCTGGTGACAACTAACGCCAAGATGAAATGGCGCGGTGCGTACGATCTCACTTGAGCAAAAAAAATGAAAAAAAAACAGTTCAAAACAAACAAGCGAATAGCGCAAGCGCAAAAGCCTGGCCTTTGAACTTGCCAGGCAGGGCAACCACATCCACCACGGTTCCCTCCCCATCGGTGTAGTTCATCGTGATACCTCCTGAGACGCCTTCCACGGAAGTCAGATCCCAAGAGACCACAGTGGTAATTGTGAACTCCACTTGGCTCTGGTACATTGGTCCCATGGCGAGCCTCAGCAGGCTTAGGCCGAAATAACGGTGGCCCGGTGTGTCGGCAAACCATTTATTTCTCTTGCCCAAAAAGCCTAGAAGTGCAATCAAATAACATGTACTTTCGAGTAACTTAGTTGTTTCGTGAAGGGTACTTGCAGACGTTAGTGTCTTGACCTGGTCAACTGTTGCCGGGGCGTTGGTCTGGGCTCTCAAGAAGGCATGAAACTATTCGCAGCAGTGCTGCAAACCTACAAGTTTGAAACTCGAATTGCAAAACCAAAGCCAGCTGGAAGTTCAAGGATCAGAGCCAGGCATGTTTAACCTTTGGGCATTCTGGAAGCTTTGAAGACGTGTGCCTTTTCCTCGGATAGATGGGGTCAACCCTCGGAGGTTCTCCTAGCTGAGGTGTTCAGAGAACACCTCGGGCTGGGCAATTCATTCTATTTCATGGAACTTGTGACCCAAAAGCGCTCTCAAAGCACTGGCGTATGTTTTTTCTTCGGATTATGAGAGGGTCTACAGATTGCTTCTCTGAGGTGTTGTTAGAACACCTCGGCTAATTAGGGACGGATGGTGGAGAGACATCGTCTAGCTGAGGCAAAAGGCTCACGACGCTTGACTTCGTGGCAGGGTGAAGCGGCATTTGAAGTTAACGGGTTTGCACCCTTCCACCTTTCTGATCCCAAAGGGGCGGTTGAGCACCTTCCATTTTGAAGCATGTGAGCGACTCTAAATACCCCACGAATCCCTCCCTTGTGAAAGGCTGCTTACACGCGAACTAGCTCACTGTTTACGCAATTCATGTTTTGGCTTACGCCACAGTCAGCGAGCATGTCAATGTCAATCTTGCACGCTGCTTACACGCAGGCGTTTTGGGTGTTTCCCCTCGAGAATTGCTTACGCAGGCTCCGTTTTCTACGCAGCCGCCACTGCTCAAGATAACCTGGATGAAGAATTGCTCTCAAGCGGATCAACTTGGCGCTGTTGTTCTTTTCGGGGTCTTCGCTCCCTCTTGCTCAGCGTCGATTTGGCCCACAACTTAGCAGCTTTTGCGGCATGGCGGGCGGGCAGCCGTGCCAGGCGAGCTTACGCAAACCTCACGCGCAAACCTCGCGCGCCTGGAAACTCCTGAATTTGTTGCATCTGCCGTGCGGCAACCCTTGTGGTTAGGACATTCGACGGCTAAGGCCCTGGCATTCAAAACCGTTCCAAGTCACGATGCAGAGCTTACGCGGGTGCGTACGCAGCATCTTTCCGCAAAACGTGCGTACGCCAGCGTACGCCATGCAGGGTTTTGCTTGCGCAAGGCCTTTCATGACACAGCTCTTGCTTCGCATGTAAGGTTTGTTTTAGCGCTGTTCATGTGAGAATCGTCCGAACCCCTTGTTGGGCACCTGCAATATGCCCAGCTTGATGCATGAACTCATCACTTTCATGAAAGCCTTGGTTCCCTACTTCACAGTTGATGCTTGGAGCTGCAAACTTCACAGTTCTGCTTTCCGCCCAACGCCCCCAGCTTTGGCTGAGCATCGACTGCTTCTGATTGGACTTTTTGTCCTGAAACCAGCATGTGCCAGCTGGCCACGAAGAGCTCTTTGGCATCCAGAGACCTATCCTTGGCGTGCCAAATAAATGCGTGCGTGCTTGCGTCTACATGCGGTGCGGCTCGTCTTTTTTGGAGCTGGTACCCTTGGCTTGAAAGGGAAACCAACAGGAAACCCGAAGCCAGCTTGGGGGTTCCAAATCCTGAAAAGACGAGCCGCCCACTTCATTGCTATATGGTTGGCAAACAGCGCACATGGATTTCAAGCGTCGTTGCCCCTCGCGCCAGGCCCAGGCACAAGGTCGTCAACACAGGAACCTTGGTTCCCGTTTCGCGATTTCTTGACCTTGCGTGCCAATAAAAAATGCTTTCCTTGGTTGACTGGTAAACGCTCGTGGAACGTGAAGGAAATCCCAACTTTTGACACAGCCGCACGTGCAATACGGCCAAATTCAACCTCAACATTGATTTCGCATGTGAAGACGGACAAAATGGTCACTACGATGTTCGAAGGGCCATGTCCACCTCAAACTCATACCCATCATGGCGCATGCGCATGCCCACTGCTCACATTCCAATCCGCGAAACGCCGTGGCCCCACTTGTCGGCGGGAGCAGAGCCAGGCGTGGAGCAATCTACCCAGGAGCCCAGCACTTTTTGAGTCAGCCCAGCGTCCAGGAAGACGCCACCTGAGTGCCCGAAACCCTTTGACTGGGAGGTACGGTAGGTTTATATAGGCCATGCCAGGTAGAGCCACTACACATGGCTCATGGGACTGGTTGAGAATGTGCCAGCATGGAGTTTTCTTAGTTTTCGCTTGGAGTGACTGGGCCCGATATGTGGCAGTAGCTAAAGCGTCTCGGGAAGCAGCGGGATATTCCGTCAATAAACATATATCATATGTGCTCCCCTTTGGCAACGTCCCAAAGCCACACGGCAAATTGCCCTTGAGACTAGACTGCCTTGGCTGATGCAAACTTGACCGCCTCACTTCACTAGTCTTCCGTTGCACAGGGCAACGAGTCAGCATGAGTAGAGATGCAAGCCTCCACGCCGTTCCTTTATGCACCATGCATACCCTGCCAAGCATCTGAGATCGGCAGCAGCTCCCCGGCAAAAGATGACGCCGTCAGAAAATTCGCGGTTGATAAAGTGAAGCAGCAACGGTGGGCTGGTGGCGCTCGCCTGTCTCCAGCGAGGTCAAAAGTTCATTACATTCTAGAACTCCCTCAAATTTGAACTGTCAGAGCGTGCAAAGGTAGGGGCCCGCGGATTTTTTGCAATGTTTTCAACTGCCATCGGCATAAGTCTGGCAGCCCAAGCACTTTGGTCTGAATCATCGCGATGGACTCACAGGCATCACCTGATAGCCATGCTCGAGAAACAGTTGTGTATGCGTCAGCCGTGGCCATCGTCACTTATGCCTCTAAGACGCCATATGGGCCGCATGTGCTGTTGACTCCGCTCGACTGGATGCAGGTAAGCCAAGTGATCAAGAGAAATATTCGATGCCTTGGTCATGGGATCGGCATGAAGCAGTGTCTCACCATATTGACTAAGTCATGACTCCAGCAATTCCAGCACCAGTCCGTTTCATGTCCTAAGGTTTCTTCATTTTCTTCTTCAGCATTTGCACATCTGCGTCACAAGATGCGAAGATCGGCAGGCCATGATCTTCCAGCACCTTCAACAACCACAAAATAACCAAAGCGCAAAGTGGTTGACCAAAAAAGCCGCAGCATTGCTGTAAAATCCCCAGGAGACGAACAAAGCCCCCAAAGAGAAGCTTCTTTTTCGGAGCCCGCACTTTCCTTCGAAAGTGAAGGAAACACTCAACCTTGTGCCTTACAGGTGCCATCAAAGGCACCTGGCAAACACAAAATGCAGCAAGCTCAGCCCCGATGCCCCTGGTTTCCTCGTATTTTGTGGAGACGATCTGGAGGATTTAGGGGAAGGAGGCCATGTTCCCAGGGATTCAGAAGCTTCCCTCCCTGCCTTCACAATGGCTGCTGTTCGTCGATCTAACTTGCAGCAAAGGACCCTGCGGCCCCGTGGAATTCTAGAACGTGTGCGGCAAAAGCATCGCTTGAGCCATGGTGCTCGACGTGAGCCGGTGCGCAACTCTGTAAACGGCAAGATTCAAGCCCAAACTTCAACCAGAATCAGAATCTAAATGTGGGCTCAAACAACCCATCTGCTTTGCAGCGAGTTTAAGTGTCGCACTTTTCTTGATCTGGGAATGCGCTTCTTGTTTGGTGAGCGATTGGAACAAGTTTGAAAGCTAATCCAAAGTACGGCAACTGGGAGGAATTCTTGATTTGTTGACACCGCCACATTTCTGGGCGGCTCACGTCTGCTTTCGTAGCACACAACACAAGACGTGAAAGCAAAGCCATGATTCCTGCAAAAAAAACATTGCGCATTCAACTCTCGCACCTTTCTTCAATTCCAGTGGTGAGCCTTCGCGAATCTCCACACGCAGACTAATTGGCTGAAGCATGATTGCAAGAAAACTCTGGCACTCTCCCAGTTAAACAAAAAAACATCTGCAATTGATTGATTCATTTATTGATTGGTTGGTTGATTGTTTCTGCCTGCCTGCTGTAATTTGTACAGGCTGCCAGGTGCAGCGAAATCATGGTACCTGCATTGCCAGCACCTGGCAGCAACAAGCCATCAGCTGTCATGCTTCCCAAGAATCAACCACATGTCACGACGCCGTGCGTAAAGCATTCGAGCCAAATAGTGTTCACATGGGTGCCAAGAGCCGCAAACAGTTGCCTTTCTCAGCTTTTACTATGAACAGCTGTTGGCCCACTTCGATGCTTGTTGCAAAACAGGACGGGCCAGCCTCAACACCAGCATGGCTGACTCAATGGCTCCGGGGCCACAGCAGCACCTGCATGGAACCGAGAAGCAACGACCCCTCGTCAAAGAGCTTGCCTATTGACTCAAGCGCTCCTGTGGCGACTGGAGCATGACCCTTCACCAAAACTCTTATGATGGCCATCCTCAAATCCAAATCGAAGGGTTGATGTCCATCCATGCAGATCTGTACATGACATGCTTTTAGAGGCCTTGGCAGCGTGGAAGCTCCGCAAGCACGTGGTGTGCTTGCTGGCCTTGTCACCGAGCGCTTGACTCATCCAACGCAAAAAGGAGGCCCGCGACTCCCAAAGTGGCTGCATTGTCTCATCCCCTCTGGCCCTCCTGGCTTTGATGCAAGGCGGCCAGCCTACGTGCTCCAGCTGATGCTGCAGTGTCTGATTCTGTTCCAGCTGTTCTCGATATTTCTCCTGGAAGCTGCGAGGCAACTCAAACCGATCCATCACGCACTGTGCCTGCAGAATCTCTTCAGACCAAATTACATGCCTTCCCTTGGCTGCTGTCCTGCGCACAGGAGACATCTGCCTGACAGGACATGGCTGCAGCAAATGCTTGGAATATTATGTCCATATTTAGTGTGCCTGCAAGTTTCCGGCTGGCATGGGGACAGCCGCCCATCCCGTTCCCTTTTCGACTAACAAATGAGCAGCGAACCCCAAACCCAAAACCCATTGAATTTTGGCTCTACCAACATGGTTGAATAGGTTTATGCCTTGCTATAAATCGTTGAACATTGTAACAGAGAAGACACCTTCACCATGGGACCAGGAGGTAGAACCATTTGCTCAAATGGCCTATGGGCTGTTTCGGCGCCACTCAAATCGTGGTACGCATTGTGGGCATAAAAGAAGCTCCCACGCAAGCTGATACTCCGCCTGCATCTTCTGGAGCACTGTGAGGGCATCTGCCTTCCACCTCGCAATTGCAGCCATAAAAAACTCGGCGTGTCTCCAATGTTGGAGCCACTTCTCTGCCTGACATTTGAAGGGACAAGGAGGCGATTTTGAGAGAAACACCGATTTCGGAAAAAGCATTGTTTGACGTGCCACAGGTCCCCAGCTGAAGCGTTCTTCTCCGAAGCGTGGATTCCTTTTGAAACATGGATACTAGTTTCTCAAATAGATTCCAAAGCGAGGATGGCTTCTGACACGTACTCTCTTTTGCCCGGATAGTTTCTGAAATGTAGTTCCGAAGCGAGGGTAGCTTCTGAAACGTACTCTCTGAAGCAGGGATGGTTGCTGAAATGCAGTTTCCGAAGCGGAAATAGTTCTGAAACAGACTTTGTTCTTTCAGATCCTGGGCTTGGAGGCAATTGTCCTCTCGTGTCCTCACGCCTGGTTCCTTTGCTTCCCCTCGACAGGGCCACCTTTTCTTCTGGTTTTCCAAACGCCTCTGCAGGAGATCGAGCTCGCGGTGCATGCGCAAGGCACTGGAAGACCAGGTCTCTTGCCTGAGAACCAGAAAATTGCAGGAGCACGTCCGCACATGCAGTTGACGATGACGATGACGACGACGATGATGACGATGCTGACAATGATGATGACGGTGCTGGTGCTGGAGGCTGGATGCTGGCTGCTGGACGCTGGATGATGATGACGACCTGATGGTGGATGCTCATGCTGGATGCTGGATGCTGGATGATGATAAGGATGATATCGACGACGATGACGCCGAGGATGCTGATGGTGGTGGTGGATGCTGAATGCTGGATGCTGGATGCTGGAAGCTGGATGATGATGGCGATGACGGTGCCTGGTGCCAGTGCTGGATGATGATGATGAGGATGAGGATGATGATGATGATGCAGATGGTGGTGCTGGATGGCGGATGCTGGATGCTGATGATGCTGGTGCTGGTGCTGGATGCTGGATGCTGGACGCTGGATGCTGGATGCTGATGATGCTGACACTGGTGCTGGATGCTGGATGCTGGATGATGATGAGGAGGATGACGATGATGATGATGGTGCTGGTGGGATGCTATATGATCATGACGACGACGACCACGACGAGGAGAAAGACAATGCTGATGGTAGTGCTGGACGCTGGATGCTGATTATGCTGATGCTGGTGCTGGATGCTGGTGCTGGATGCTAGATGATGGATAATGATGACGATGCTGGATAGTGGATGCTGGATGTTGGTTGATGATGATGATGATGATGATGATGATGATGATAATGATGATGATGATGACAATGACAATGACAATGACGATGACGATGACGATGATGATGATGACGATGCTGACGATGATGATGATAATGAGGATGAGAATGAGGATGACGATGACGATGAGGGTGCCGGTGCTGTTTCTGGAGGCTGGATGCTGAATGATGATGATGATGACGATAATGATGCTGGATGCTGGATGCTGATGTTGATGATGCTGGTGCTGGATGCTGATGATGCTGGTGCTGGATGCTGATGATGATGCTGGGTGCTGACGCTGATGCTGATGAGGATGCTGGATGCTGATGCTGTTGGCGATGATCATGTGGAGCAAACAAAACGTCAAATATGATGGACTATGAGTAATATACATATATATATATATATACATATGCATACATAATATATTGACTTGACCTGCGTCAAACTTGGGAACCCGTCCAACGTTTGGTTTCCTCTTTGCTTTGATTTAAGGAATAGCCAAAAGCAGCTTGGTGGGCAAGTTACAACCAAAGGCATGGCAGCGTGAGGCTCTGGCAGATCACTCTCTGACCACGGTGAGGCAACTTTGGCTGGGTTGGCTTTAGGCACCTGGCACAAGCTCACCGGCGAAGCCGTGATGCTTAATGACAATCACAAATTCCTGCGGGAAGAGGACTTGCTTACGCCAACGCTTGCGTGTACCGAACGGTGCAAATGCCACAAGCAGCTTGTGCGAGAATAATATGCGGAAGGGGAAAGCCTGCTGGCACGGTACATGGGCACTGCTGGGTCTTGCAGTACACTTCGTCGATGGGTATGAAACTGGTGTTTGGGCCGCGCAGTGCATAGTTGATGCAAACACTTTACCAGCTAAGCATCTTCTTTCGGTCTACGTAGGTACAAATGCACCACCATTGATGTCGAGCTAGAGCATATGTGCCGCTTATGCGCGGCTTAAACTCCAAAGAACAGCCAGGATTGCTGGGACTTCCCTGTTGTGCATGTCCAATAGTTAGTCTGAAGAAATGCTTACGCTCGCTTCTGCGGCTGTACGCTCGGCTTAGACAAGAAGAAGGGGCCATCGGTGCTGCTCATCACATCTCCCTGGGCCAAGGCACGCTGCGTGAGCGGCGAGCCTCAAGCGCGGGACAAAAAATCTGGCAGGCTTGGCAAGCTGAAAGGCAAGACACGGGTGTGTCATTTTTCGAGGCAAGCCCACCCATGTGTTTGATGGTGGTTCCCCATTTTTTAAGCCCGTGATGGAGAATGTTCCTTGAGCCCCCTCCCCCCCTCCCCTGTTTGAGACAACCCCCGCCCCTCATTGCAACACAAACCCACAGACTCGCCGATCATGTTCTTTCACCCTGGGGCCCGGCAGGCTTTGAGCGCAGCACGCCTAGCAAGCATCTGATCCCCTGAAACATTGGTAGCCCAAACCACCGGGGAAACTGGATACAAACCGCCAGATTCTATACTCTCCACTATGTACCCCCTGGCGCATCGTAAGAACCTGAGTCCAAAGGTGCAACAGTTGCATCTCCATGTGCACCAAAAGGCAAACACAAAGCTGCCTGCAGCGGATGCAGCCTCTCGAGCAGCAGTCAGCTCTCTTGCCTCGACACATGGAGATGCCTCCCCAGTTGCTTTTGCTGCTTGTGCCAATCACGTGAGAGGAAGCTAAACATGAATGCTTCCCGTTGAACCGCATGATGAGTCAAACGAGATCACCTGGTGAGCCTGATGCCGAGCTCAGCCACAAAGGCTCTGGCAAGCTGCAGCCCCTGTCGTCGCTCCTCCCCCAACTGCCGCAGCAGGGATCCGAGCTTTTGCTCAGCCTGGACATCTCAATGTCGAGGTTCTGAGACGAGAGTGTCATGATATCCAGCTCCAAAGACAAACGCTCTCCCAACGCTTCATGCTTAATGACCTCGGCTAGTCCCTGCGGACCCAGAACCAAGTGAATCTGAATCTGAGCATTTTGCGGCCTTGGCTAGACACTCCATGATAGTAAGGATAGGTCTGCGTTTTGAAGTAGCATGTTTATCTTGAAGGGACACCAAAAGGAAAGCAATAAGCTTCCCCCTATTGACAGGTACCCATTGAAACCTTCTGCGTGCATGTGCTTTGGATGCTTCGGCCTCTGCGACCTCTTCACGAGCTCGCCGGCAGCGCTGCGCCGCTGCTGCGCGAGCTTGGCTGAAGGCATCCTAGGTTCTCGAAATGGGGCCCTTTTTGGATTCCGCAGAGAAACCAAAGAAAGAATCAACTCATTTGTATCCTGGGGGCTTACTTTTGCAAAAAGGTGGATGTGTGGGCGTGTGGGTGGGTGGGTGCGTGGGTGTGTGTCTGTACGTGTGTGTGTGTGTGTGTCTAGGTGTGTGGGTGTGTGACTGAAACATCTTCGACATGCCAACCTTGAATGGAGTACCCTGGTGACCCTTGCAACTTCACCAACACGAGGATGCGATCCACCGCAACTGAAAGCAGTCGTGTACGATCGGGTTGAGGTGCCCTGTAACCCCCAAGTCTGCGCGCAAGCCATGAGCCGTCCTCCTGCGTCCTCTCCGTGTCCCTTAGCCGCATTTTATTTGCGCTCTGTCCCGAAGCAAAACATGAGAAGCTCTTAGTGTGGGCCCTTGCCACGGCCCTTGCCACAAGCTCAACAAGACCAACTCCGACTCGGGTCATCGAGATCTTTTGCACTCGGCTCCTGGCCTTTCTTGCGCCTTCTGCAGCTCCTGTGGCTTGGACCATTGGAGATAACGCATGAAGAAAGCTGAGACAATCATCGGAAAGGGGAAGGACATGAAAGAACATCTCTTCCCCATCGCTGTCTTCAGGAAAACAAACTGAATTGCTGACCTCGCTCAGCCCTCTCGTGCCGTGCCGCGCTGCCCGTCCTCAAGCGAAGCTTTCGCCTGCGCATGTCTACGGGAGATTTCTTCCGCCTGAGCCATGAGTTCAGTTCGACCACTCCCCTCCCGCGCCGTACGCTGCTTGGACCTCTCAGGCTGGCCTCGAAAGAGAGCTGCGCAGCTGCGGACTCCAGGCGCTGCACCTGAAGCCGGAAAAGCCGTTCTAATCGCGAGATGTCATCAGAATGTGCCTTATGTTCTTCAACTTATGGTCCCTTGCGTCTTCCCTTTCTAGTAGTTTGCAGATTGAATAACTTGGCATTCTCGCATTATCAACTAATGATTCACTTTATGGTTGTCATTTCTTGTTTGTTAGTTTCTTGCATTTGTTTCATCTATCTATTGGTCTTCTTCTCAAAATATCTTTGCGGTGCTTGTCTACTTTGCCATTCAAGGTTGAAAGGGTCTTCTTCTCAAAATATCTTTGCGGTGCTTGTCTATTTTGACACCTTTGCTTCCTGGTGCTTTCATGTGCTTTCCTGTACTGCATCGCGATAGTGGTGGGCCTGTCAATCATGAGAATTCAGGAAATGGTGCACCCCAGCTGCACCTCCTCTCGCTGCTTCGCACTAGCCTGAGACAGAATAACGTCTCATCTAAGTGGCTTTTCTGATTGACGGCCGGCATCTCCTGCCTGCTGCTCTTGTGCGGCAAGCTGATCTCTGGCAGCCTCCAGGACCTGCCATTGATTCGTGACCCAGCTCCGGCAAGGGATGGTGGGACTCATAGTCCCCTGACTCATTCCCTTCATATAGTACAAAGTCGCCGCACCTCAAGCTGTGCACGAAGGCCAAGACTCTGGGCACGAGCGTCTGCCACTTCCTTAGTGAGGTGAACAAACATTGGCATTGGCTGCCACGCCGCTTCCGGGCTGCCCCGCCGCTTCCGCGGCTGCAAGGGCTGCAGAGGAGTCGTTGAGCGAGGCCTCCAAGGTGCGACCTCACTTTGCAACCGACGGGCGCTTCCCCAAGCCCAATCTCTCGATCTCCCGACAAGTCTCTTAGCCAAGCGACGGCGATTGCTCAACGACTCCAACTCGGCTGCAAATTCCTCAGCAACGTTCTCAGTCAAGAGCACACAAGAGCCTTGGAGGCTTTTCATTCCCCTCAAAACCTCAAGCAGTTTTCCTCCCTTTTTCCTCAAACGTTTTTTTCTTCACACATCTTTCCGCCTTTCCCCCGGCGAGCTCTCCGCGCCTGAGGCCGCGGCCACCTCCCCGGCCCTCAGCTTCGCCTGGCACTCCGAGAGCTCCGCCTCCGCGGCGCGGCAGCCTGGCGACTTCTCCGCCTTTTTGTTTTGTTTTCTCCGGCGGAGAAAGGCGTCCGGAGAAAAAAGGCGGCGACTTAAACATGGCTGCGGGTCAAAAATAGGTACCGAAAAAAGAAGAAAAAAAGGAAAAACACACAGCGACAAGTGGCTGCGGGTCAAAAATAGGTACCCAGATTGGAATCCTGGCAAATGGAAACATAGACTAAAACCTGGCCATATCCTGGTGGTTTAAGTTTGAGCCATACCCAAATCTAGGGGACACTTCCATTTCCATTCTTTCCAGGGATCCTTCTTTCCAGAAAATCATCGGAACCCCAGGAGAATCAGCTGGTTTTTGAAAGGAACGATGGTTGAAAAGAATGGGGAATGAACCCCTAGAACAAATGGAAACACCCGGAGCCCAAACAAAACATCCCCCCAAATGGCGGAAGATCCCCACAAAATGGCGGTTGTCCTGGTTTTTGTTGGTGTACTTTGCTGCTGGTGTATTCTTGTTGGCGTCCCTTTTGGTTTCCCTTTAACCACCAGGGAATATCTGCACATCGCCCTTTTTGGGAAACCCGGGTAAAAAGAACACACACACACACAAAAAGAAAGAAAGAAAGAAACCTCAAAAAAACGCTTACCATCCAAAAACGCTTCCCTCGAATGGGTGGTTTGGGGGGTGGTTTGGTGGTGGGGCAGTTTCCAAATTTACGTTCTACTACAAGGGGGGACCTGACAGAATGTGTCAAGGGATCCGAAAGATCAACTGCAAGATTTGCTACAACACAACATAGCGAAAGATCATTTAAACACAGCCATGCCAGAGGCGCTACCCAATATGCAAGATCAGGTCATGCAATTCTTACACGGAATGCGTTGTCATGAGTATCAGCACTGTGAGAATGTGCCTGGAGTGCTCACTGCGCCTGTAGCAATGTGTTGGTTGCATCCACACTATGCCAGTCAAACGCGGCCGTCAGCATGACTGCTGCAGCTTCTGCTGGATGATTGCCATTGCTCCTGCTTTTGTACGCATTACTGGCGCATACTCGCAGTACTACATGTTCAAAATGTCACCTTTGTCAGGACTGTGAGCACTGACATGGCTTGTTTCCTGCTGAATGTTCTGTTGGGTTCAATCTTCGATGGACATAATGAGTCAAGCCGAGTAAGTGCTGTAGTAACAAAGGCTTGTTAACAGTACCTCATCAAACTGCAAACATGCGAGGCCAGCGACGTGTCAAGCATGCTTCAAGCCAGCTGCTCAGCCAATCCCGCACTCGCTCTCATGCCTACATGGCATGGGATGCGTCCGAAGCCGAAAAGGATGAGCCAAGCCCAATCTGCGATCCCATGACTTCCAGCCTTGCTGCTCAGCTGCGATGCCTCACTGCAAAGGCTTTTGCTACGGAGCCCCTCCCGTATCGGGGAACGAAAAAGCCCCGCGTCCTGGTACCAAAGATCCATCATTTTGTGAGTACTGCCCGCATTCGCATGACAAAGCAAGGCCAAGGGAGACGGTCAACATCCTAAGGATTCGTAAACAACATGAGAGGAGTGGGTTTGCTGAGGATTGGCTAGGCTCGGAAAGGTTTGGGAAAAGGTTGAGATCGAGGGAGGCCTGGATTGGGGATTGGGGGCCTAGGGCTTGGGAAGGATCCGAGCTAATTGAGGAAAGATTTGAAGAGACGTGTGGAGGCTGAGGATTGGGGGCATCCTTGGGAAACTTCGGTTCTGAGTCAGCACGGTTGAGTTGTGCAGGCTACGGTAGTAAAACATGCTACCCTCATCCAAATTTTACAAACACAACACTTTAAACTTAAGAAATACTAGCACTGTCATGACTGATAAGCAAGAGCCTTTTTGGGGTTGTGCAAAATTACATCTCCTGAGCACGACAACTTCCCTTCCGCCCCCATTCCGTAAACCTTCCGCTCCCAACGGACATCTCAAGAGCACGCTGTTGCCCGCTTGCTGGGACCTGGAGGCGCTCTGGAGCTGGGAGTTCTTTGGTCGCGGGGAGATAAAAAAAAAAAAAAAAAAACGCTCCGCGCGCCGCGCGCCAAACCCCGCGGGATCTGGACGACTTCAAGGCTGATCACGATGTTCTGAAAACCAGCGAAGCGCATCACGCTTGGCGAAGTGGACGTGTGAAGCACCGGGGGAAGACAGGAAGCAACAAAACAAAACACGATCACACGTGCACAGGTACGTGGATCCGGCCCTCCGGATCCATCTTTTGGATTTCTACAGCGCCTTGGTTGGATGCTGGCTGCAGGCAAATCGCTGCATCCCCTGCGTTTTCGTGGTGGCCAAACACGTTGGACGCGCACACACGCCTGAGCAAAGAACGCACGTGAAGTTTAGTGACAAGTTAAGGACAAAGGCCCCCAGTTGCAAATACCAAAATGAGTTTTCTCCAAAGGAGTGGAAAGGTTCTTCAAGGCACCTGCATAATTTCCAGTTTCAAATGAAACATCAATCGAGTTGAGAAAACTGCGAGGTCTAAATGCAACAAATAAGACAGATGCCTTACCAGTCTTTCAACCGACCCCCCCAGGCTTAAAAAAACAAGCGACCCAACAACAAGCAAGCGCACGAGCCGAAGTTTAGGAGACTCCTTGGGGAAAGGTCAAAGCAAAAGAAAGGGCAACTGGTAGTTTGCTGAAACAAGCAAGCACACGTGACAAAGGATTAGGCAACTCCGCTGGACAAGGCCGAAACGAAATGTGAGGCAACCCAGCTATACAGAGACTCTGGGGGCAAAAGCCCAAAGCAAGGAAACCCTTGGCTGAGGTTGCTAACCCATTTATTGGTTGTCATGTGCCCATCTGGGCCAACGCTTGAGATCAAAGCGATAGCCCGAGCCCTTCCGCATCGCTTCCGCCGCCCTTCCGTGCAGACGCTGGAAAGCTCACGCAGTGTTAGCCTGGAATTTTGGAACACTAAATGGAATACATGGGTGTTAGCACGACGCCCGTGCTTGCCGATGGCAGATCCGTGCCTCTTGAGGCGATTCATGAATTCAACCATTGAAGTCAAGGTGCGATGTCGGGTCGCGGTGAGTTCCTTTCTGATGGCCTCGGCGGGGAAGCTGCCGGCATAGGTGACGAATCCATGCACAAAATGCAGTAGCGGAAAGAAGTATCTGAGGCTTTTACATCATTCGCTGCGGCCAGCGCATCGAACTCTACACGGACTTCGGCCTGATCAAATAAGGATATGGAACAGGATGCAGCTTGTTGGCATGACTAAGGCTCACACATATTCGCGCTCGCTTATCCGCACCCGCTCGCTCCTGACATCGGTGCCAAGTTCAAGGACGTAAGGGTACATCCAATTCAAGCAGGAGATCCCTCAATCCCAGCAACTCCCATTGTCAAAGGTCCTGGTTACCAGGGCGAGATCTAGCTCAGCCAACTTGTCCTGTGCCTGAAACACAGCTCACAAAAACACAATTCGTGCCACAAAGTTGTCGGATTGGGGTGGACTTCTGCGAATCAGAAAGCATCCATAGGCTCTCAGCGAAAGAACTAACGATCTCCAAAACAACCAGTCATCCTACACGACACCCTTTGGTCCTTCGACGACATGCACCACACATGGAGCCGACCCTAAAGCTGCAGGCACCTCCCGAAGCTGCTGCCGAAGAAGCTCTGCATCATCTCAGACGCTTGCATCTCCCGTTTTTCTCATGGAAAACAAAGAAAAATATCTTCCCTCAAGGCAGAACAATCGGGCGAGGCTGAGAACATGTGAGAGATCCATGGATGTGCCCACGCGCCAGCAGCTGCAAATACATCAACCAGCCATGTTCGAGCAATTTCGACTGCCATAAACTGAGATCACCTGTCCCGCTTTTGGGTCAGCAACCTGCCATCTCAGCTTTATTGTCAGAGTATTTGTGTCACATGCTTGGCCCCCAACTGGCAGACTGCTCTCTGGCTGCAACCGAGGCAGAGATGAGCTTTCGCTGGCGCTCCTGATTCGACGGCATCTCACCATCCATCAACAATCTGTGTGCAAGCTTCACTGGTGCAGTTGTCAGCATCTCTCTATCGAAAAATGCAGTTGATCCGAAATTGCAAGCGTGGCGCCTCCTCAAACAATAGGAAAACAACAAATGCCGGATCAGGCAGGCAAACAAGTTGCAGCAAATTAAACCGGCGCGGCCATCTCTCGTCGACCGCTCAGGGTTTGAGCCGGTAATTGTTTCAGCTGGAACTACTTGGCACGTTTAGCAATTGTTTGGTGCTGGCCAGCAAGTATGTGTTCCGCGGCGATAGCGCCGAATACGCCCTGAATTGATGGATGGCTTCACAATGCATGACAACTGGCCGACAGCTGAAAGCTGTGACTCAAGGGAGACGAATGTCCTCCAACAATCTACAATGGACAAAGGCATGACATTGTCGATGCACAGCTCCACTAGGCTAGCGCTTTCCTAACCTATGCTTGTCTAATCCTGGCACAAGCTTCCTCAAAGCAAAACCAAAGCTAGACAGACTGTGGATGGACGAAATCCTCCACCACCTAAGAAATCCTGGAATGATGATTTCCCGTGTAGATACCAACGAACAATGGTTTCCCATGGTTTCAAAGTGGTGCAGGATTTTGTCCATCCACAGTATGAGACGTATCGAAACGTACGTATGACCACTGTATAACTACAAATGCTCAAAACTCACTTTTTTGCCAATCTCCCACCGGTATCTACTGGATTTGGTCTGGCCCTCAAGGAAAATCTAGAGACATCTGGAGACAAACCACCTTCAAAGGGCTTCCTATCCAAGAAATCCGACGCAAGTCGAGCGTGTAGATGGCAATCCGCAACTTGCTCTTTCGGCATTTCCTTTAAAGCCGAAGGGCCATTTTTGGGCACAATTTGCCGTTGGGTCTTCGAAGTCCTACACCGCGCGTGTTGTCTGGGGGGGGGGTGGCCTACGGTGGTAAGAAT